>OW804097.1:107982918-108582918 GCA_942159475.1 Sthenelais limicola | reverse complement strand
GTTTCTGGACTGCATTCCACAACTGAACCTCCTGTGCAGCCCCATGGGTGTTCCGGACTGATGTTATATAGTATTATATGAATATGTGTCACAATCCATATAGGATCTGCCAGGGAGTTATACTTGCTGATTTTTACCTACTAATGCTAATTTACACTTGTGTTTAGTTTAGTTCGTTGAGAAACATGATATTCTCTCTCTTAGAGATGGTAGATGGTTTGATTTTGCATTTCAATTTCGCTTTTAGATGTAGCTCGGTAGTCTAGTCCTAGAATTGAATTGAATAACACTTGGGAGTACAGTGTAGTCTATAGTTGCCCTTAAATCGCGCCCAAACCCTAGAAACAACGATTCATAGGCACGTCGTCCCAACACCGCGTCGGCCCAAGCCCCGTCGGCCCACCTGTGCGCCCCGTCGGCCCACCTCCAAAACCGCGTCGGCCCACCCCCAAGATACTGATGCTAACTATAACCCTAAACCTAACCTTAAATGTGTGGTCCTAGGTCAGTATAGGCAGTAGCCTAGGTTAGTATAGGCAGTAGTTATATCCCACTAGCATTCTGACTCCTAGTTTTTAGTTGATACCTTTATATTTACCTAGTGGGCCGACGCGGTCTACCCCTTGGGCCGACGCGGCCTAAGCCTTGGGCCGACGAGGTCCAAGTGCCTGGGCCGACGCGGTTTTGGACCGAAGCGTCTGGGTACCGAAACAACTTGGGCCAGCTCACTGGGAATGGACATATGGGTGGAATTTCCAGAAAATGTACAATCAATCGATCAAAAAAAAGTACAATCACCAGCTCTACACATTTAGTAAATTAGGCATAAAAATGATAGACAATACGTATATTTTGGTATAGCGTTGATTTAAAATATCTGTTCTGTTATAAACTGTATTTCAAGCCGCCTTTTTGTCTTAAATGTGGGTTATTTGAGAGGATTGGTGAAGGTGAATTGTACATTTTCTGACGATCTGACCCATATAAAGCCAGTAAAGATAAAACATGCGCTTAATGAATGTTCGACCAGAACTCGCACTGTCCCATGAAAATTAAAAAAATAATTAAATGAAAAGAGCTCTTAATTCAACGACGATATCAGTAACAGATATTGTCCATGTCCCCATAATATCGGCAGGACTTTCGAAACTTCAAATGAAACTCTTCAATTGCAAAAGATAAAATACAAAGTGTGTAGTGATCAATTGGCACTTTTATCTGTTTTCAAGTGTGAGCATAGATAAGCACAATGTAATGGGAATTTATCGTTGAGCAAAACCTAACAATCGCATTCGGGCGGACAGAAGTCACTGGCCCTGAAAGCAACAACATCAATTTCTCAGATTTGTTTCTTGGCCTCCAATGGCTTCTTTCTTAAAAACGCAATTAGTATCAACGCCCTTCTCAATCCCCGATCAGCCCAAACCCTCAGATCAGATAAGAATGGTATGTCAGTGATAAGACGCCTACTTCGCTAATCGGTTTTCTGACCTAGGACTAGGCGTTTTAATGGGATTATAATGACATTTTGCGGTCTCAATGGAATTAAAATGGCACTTTGCTATTTGAGGCGAGAGGCTTCCCCTCCGTTTGAAGGGACTCTCATCTTTGGGCCTAGACATCCAAGCCCCAATAATGATACTTAACGTACTATTAGTCTTCCTACATGAGGGATTTCCACATTATTTTGAACCATGAAGTAAAAGTTAAAAGGAGCAAAAACGATTAGACCTCGCTTCCATTTGGTTAGATTTGGAAAATGGTGAAAATGGTCGTATATAATAGCTCTAGGGTCCTGCACTAGAGGGGTGGTACTTATTACCATAGCACCCCTAGACAATTGAGGCACCCCGAGACAATTGAAGCAATACCACTGTTCTACTGGGTGACGACGGTGAGGCGAGGGTGAGTTGAATGGTAAAAAATATCCCAGTATCCGGCTCCTGTCATTTCCCATCGAGTTGTCAGCTCCTTCCCATTAAATGATTTAAGATGTTTATTCTTGGATATCCCCCCCCCCCCCCATCCCCCCACCCAACAGGACCAATAGGCCCAAATCGATAAAAAATATTAGCTTAGTTTTCAGCTAGTGGAGCCCCAACAAGGTTCTAACAAAGAGTGAGTGGCATTGGTTACTGTACGCCCTTATCAACACATTTAATATGGTTATATCAAGGGCGGGAGAGCTGAGAGGGAGGCAGTTTATGATCATACCCAGGAAATAGAGATACAGAAGAAGGGATAGAGAGACAGTGAAAAGAGACAGAAAGGCACTTTATGGTCTTACCCAGGACCGTTTTCTAACGAAGAGATACTTAGAAATATTACTTGATCGGAGACTTTCCCCTATATACATAAAAATATTATTCTATTCATATAATGGGAGAAATCAACCAAATGGTGGACACTGATTCTGAAGGGGTGGATAGTTTATTGCCCAAAGGATAATGTTTAAGGATCTCATTCAGTTCTACGTCCCAAAGCTATCGCCGATTCGACTCATAAACATTGGAACTGGAAACGTGCCAATAAAAAAAAATGACCTTGACAATATCGATTGGGATTAATAAAATAATGTGATCGGATTGATCAATAATCAATATTCTATTACCATGTTGATACACAACACCAATAGATATGGTATCAGTAACCCAGGAATGTATTAGGACAGTGGATCAGCTATGGTGACATTCATGATCAAATCAGGTAACAGAGCGGCATCACCGCGAGATAACATTAAATGAAGAATGGTATAAAAGATAGACGGAGCCTTTCAAAAAAGTAAAAAAAAAAACAAACAAAAAAAAACCCACCCCCTAAAAACAACAACAAACTAGGCACTGGCGAAGAGAGAACTTCTCTCTGATCCTAAGTCACAGTAAGGGAAGAGAATTAAAACAAATTAAATGAATAACGATCATACATTAACGTTGTTTAGTAAACAATAAAAATGACTCATACCTTTTCTCCTCACCGAGGGGTTTATATAACATAGTTTTCGCTACATGTTCATTTAAACACATTGTAATGGACTAGCTCCAACTGCTACCCAGTCAGGTCCAGACGGCCACATTCCTCACTTCCACATCTAGCGATAAGCTTAACCACAAGGCTAAGACTAAGGCTAAACGTGTTAATGACCCCTAAAACTTAGGGGCCTGGTTATTTACAAGTGAGCATCAGAGACTGTGAGCACATGTTATATAATACCTGTGCATGTATTTGTAAACCCTGCTCTCCCTCTCCCTGCTTTCTCTTAATCTAACTTAATCACTTCCATATGAGACTATCTGTATGTTATCAGCAGTGCTCTTTATGGTAAATCCAATAGTTTACTGAGCGAAAAATAAAATTGTGGTTAATGTCACGCCTGATATGAAGATTATACTTTATAGTGACATCAAATATGGTCCCTTGCTTTATATATACTTAATGACCAAAATATCATGTCCAGTCGTAGTACAAAATATACTGCACCGAGGAAAAGGCCAGGTCCTTATATTCTAATAAACTATCCCTAACATGTCCAGTGTAAAAGGCCCATTTCTTTGAGAAATTGGTATTTCCCTGGTTGGTGCCTGTTCGCATTTTTGTCACGATCTCTCAAGATAGTGGTCTTAACATTCACCTTAATATAGACCTTGGACCTATGTAAGCTACAGGAGAAGTCTATACTGGTCTAATACGAATTCATGTTATATACAATTTGGAAATGACCCAAAGAAATTTCGCTAATTACAAGAATTGATTCCTAATAATATAAGTTGTCCATATACCGTATGTCTTCTACTATAATTGGCCGTAAAGGAAATAAAAAAATAATAGCAGTGTCTAGCCAGCTGCAGGCTAGGTCCTTCACTCAGTTCAGCCCGGCCAGTGAAACCCCAATTTCCTCCCGATATTAGTTCGATTTTCCAACAATGTGAGGATATAGACGCATAAAGCCCCGGCTCAAGTCTCCCGCCTACCCGGAATAGTCTATCAACTTAGCCCCATCCAGCTTCCTTTTACCAAAATTAATGTAGTCTCCCTCACCATCGATATATCAGTGTATCTACAGGTTAATGTTGTCTCTCTCCATACTCAGCTGAAGCTGCATCCTATGTATTATAACTCTCACTTTCCCTTTGTTCATAGATTATATAAATTCTCATGCTTCAATGAAAAATATCCATTTATTATCTTTGCTGCAATAATATCTAAATATCAGAATTTCTCTCTCCAAACTCAGCTGAAGCAGAATCCTATATATTACAACTCTCAATTTCCCTTTGTTCATAGATTAATTAAAATACCCATTTAATTGAAGCTATTTAGCTATATTATCTTAGAGTAATATCCTAGAGTAATATCCATATTACTCTAAGATATTATATATAGACGTGTGAATTTATTTAGCAACACTTCTGGTACTTTAGAGTAAAGTCTAACGCCAGGCGACAATGTTGATAATTCTTAAACTATGATTTATCATTTTATGATTTTAAACATAGTTCCACTGCATTCAAGGTCCTTTCCCAGTTATCGAGGGCCCTCAAGACTATAAATTTGGTTTTGTCAAATTTCCAGGACTTTCCACCACTTAATTGGACCGTGAGAATTTTGCAGTTTGCATTTGTAGAAACAACTTTTTGGAACCATTTTTGGAAACAACTTTCACTGGATCAGAAATTTAATCGAAGATATTTGTAACATATTGGAACAACACGAATTGATAAATGTCACTTATATCTCAAATATCTCACCATGTATCTACTCACCACTCTAGGTCCAAACCCTCAGATCAGATCAGAATGGTATGTCACCCTACTTCACTAATCGGTTTCCTCGCCTAGGACTCGGCGTTTTAATGGGAATATAATGACATTCTTAAAGGAATGAAAGTCTCAAAGGAATCATAATGGCACTTTGCGGTTTGATGCACTATAGAGGCTTCCCCTTCGTTTGAAGGGACACTCTCAACTTTGGGCCTAGACTGTCACAGAAAAGCAGATAATTTCACACAGTTGAAGCGCGATTAAGCAGTGCTAAATCACTTTATCTACCAGAGCTAAGCCTACAGCTAAGACAGGCTAACAACTCAGTGGTCATTGGCAGAGACACGAGCCATACACGTCACAACAACCCCAGCCAGGGTAACATGTATCGACAATCTATGTTGGGAAGGAGATCTATATTTGTACAAGTGGAGGAGGCTATGTCCTATCAATCAATTGGTGCAATCAGTCATGCAGAACCGATCGATGTAGCGGCAACTCTCTCTCCCCCACCCACACCCCGCACCCCACCACCAAGGCCTACAGTAGCTAGGAGAGGGACATTCAGTAGTAGGTGGGTGGTTGGCTCTGGGAGAGGGAAAGGTGTTTTTGCAACAATATTTTACTACGCTGCTTCCAGCTCAACTCTTTCAGCTGGTCTCCTTCCAGTTTCTGGGACTGATTTATAGAATGAAAAGTAGCGAGTTCCCCTAAGTATTTTTGAATGGGTATGGAATAGCTAGGGGGGGGTAATTAGAAGATGGATGTAAACTTTAAAGTACTTTTATAATTTGTAAAAATGTGTGTATACGATGAGTCTAAAAGAAGAAGTATACAATGAGTCTAAAAGAAGAAGAAGAAGAAGAAGAAGAAGAAGAAGAAGAAGAAGAAGAAGAAGAAGAAGAAGAAGAAGAAGAAGAAGAAGAAGAAGATCTAACCTCCTGTCTGTAATTAATTAGTAATATCACATTAGCTCAAACCTTGGTCTAGACCTTGCTAGTTTCCATGAACTGTCATAGCGTCCCAGCTATAGATATCTTTACTTTGTTTTCATCCCTCTACCTGACATGGGAAATCTGACTGCTAGGTTCAGTGATTTGTCTAAGTGTCACACTCTAGATACATACCCCAATAACTGTCTTCTGATATTGATTTATTGTCTAATATAACACTTCACAATTAATACCAAACTCTTTTGATGATGAATATTCTTCCTTTTGTAGTTCTTGGCTGTATTTTAGCCCATACATCCCAATTAACTGATGTAATTACTCGTCAACTGTAATACTAGTAGTAAAAGTAAGGATCCCTACAACTTTTTGTCGGACAAAGATTGGCAGTATATAATTATATATATATATGTGTCAATGTACTTTGTTGCTTTTTGCCTTGAACCGCATAATTTGAAATGAAATTGAAATGAACTAAAGAAAAAAACCTATCAAGGGAATAACAAAAAATGACATAAAAACAGTTTAATTTAATTAACTTTTGACTCATATTCATTGTGTCCTATCTTGAAGGGTACCAAACCAACCAAGAGCCAAGGACTTAGTTCTAATATCTCCCAAATTTAGATATGGTTTTCTTGACCTCACTAGAGACCCAAGGGCATGTGAGTGCTAAAATATTTACTTTCCCTCTGAGGCTCTCCCTCCCGCCGCTGATAAGTTACACCAGAATCGTGTGTTAGTCCTGCCCTTTCCAGGAGATGTAAAGCCATCTATTATATTGGCTGACCATTGATTCCAACAGGAGGTCTACCTCAGTCCAACAAACCCCACCCTTTCCACTGTAGTCTAGTGTCCTCCAAACCAAGCCAATCTACCTTCACCCTGCAAACCTACAGAGACTCCAGAGAGAGTGGGCAAGATATCATTAAGTCCTATATGAATTCTCAGAATGAAAACCTGCGATGAATTTAATACAAATGAATATCATGAAAAAGACCCCGAGTATATGCCAACTGCATGACCTTTCCAGGTAATAACAGGACACTTGGATATTTTTGACAAAGCCTATGGTCAGCCCCTCAGGTCCCCTCAGCCACCACAGAATCCCATTTCCACAAACTACTGGATTCGTCCCGCCCCTGCTCCGGCTTGGATGGGTATTTGCGCCTATAATATAACATTTCAAATCAATCCCTCCAATCCAGTGCTAACATTTGCCAACTTGCCAAGCACTTTGGCTCCAGAAAGCGGCGCGCAGGGCATCTGGTCACGGCTGCTCACAGATTATTTTCTCTCATTTTTCTATTTTTTTTCCCTCTCTCGATCTCTCTCTCCCCATTTTCGGTTTTGCCTTGTCGCTCGCCAATGTCACATATTCATTGGGATTGGGTGAGTGGGTGGGAGGAATCCAGATAGACTTTACTGCATATATATAAATCCAATATGGATAGTTGTCCAGAGAAGCAGAAAGGTGCTATAGGTGGCTTCCATTTGTACCAGGCTTTACCAGATTAGTTAGCCCTCCCCGGGAGCGTGCTTGGTTAAGTTACTCCTGTAAATATTCAAGACTTGGGCTATGTTGGCCATCCCATGGACCGTCTTCTACTATAGTCTATTATAGCTATCACAGAACTAGTTGTGGTTGTGTATATAATGGTGTAGTTTATAGCCATATTTCAGATAGAGAAAGTGCTGGACCAAATTACATAAAATATATATACCCGTGGGGGGAAAGAGCAACAAGGAAAAACATTTTCAAGAAAAATAAATGAATGGAAATAAGCATCGTATGATACAGAATACAAACAAAACACAAAATGAAATACTTCCAGATGTGCCTGTCTTAATCGAAAATAAACGTTAAATCAATCAATCAATCAATCAATCAAAGAAGATACTATGTAGAAGACATTTAAAAGAAAAGATCGCAAAAGAATCGATGGATGGAAATAACACAAAGCAGTCTAGGTACAAACCCTCAGATCATATAAGAATGGTATGTCAGTGATTGGACGCCTACTTCGCTAATCGATCTCCTGGCCTAGGACTAGGCGTTCTAATGTGATTAAAATGACATTTTGCAGTCTTAATGGAATAATATAATGGCACTTTGCGGTTTGAGGCGAGAGGCGTTCCCTCCGTTTGAAGGGACTCTTTGGGTCTAGACTGAAAACAAAAATTCCAAATCTGGACTGCCAGTACTGATGAGGGAGGGGGGAAGGATGGAAATAGATGAGGAAAATTAATGATATATAGGATTAAAGGGGGCGGTGTGGGATGGCATGAGAGTACACCAGGGTCTCCACCTGTGCTCCTGTCCCACCACACATTGGCCTTGTGTAGTAGAGCAACATTGCATGCTAAGCTTCTTGTAGAGATTGAGGTCTGCTCACGGGGCTGGATTAGCGGCTGAATGAACTAGAGATCTACGCCTTCAAGTAGAACCCGGCGTCTGCTTGGCCAGCTGCCTTATCAATATTGGGTTGTCATCTGAGTAATATTGTTTTATTCAG
Source organism: Sthenelais limicola (assembly GCA_942159475.1). Lineage (NCBI taxonomy): Eukaryota > Metazoa > Annelida > Polychaeta > Phyllodocida > Sigalionidae > Sthenelais > Sthenelais limicola. The sequence continues at coordinate 108,574,695 of OW804097.1, read as the reverse complement.
TCTATAATTCACTGCAATTATCAATAGCCTATATCATATAGGGATGAAACTGAAAACGCTATTCTTAGATGAATCTCTTCCAAGCCGGTCATCTTGTCTTGGGCAGAATTTTCTCATGGAATAAAACCCTTTATCAATGTGATGCATCAATCGCACAGTCTATAGCTGTCTAGTGTTAAAATACAGGGTCGTGTAAATGATAGGACATTTTGGCAAGGATCTTTAATGACTATGAATTAATTTGTCCAAAATATTCCCAAATTTGCTCCCGTTTTCCTCGATATATTCATACCAATCGCCTTGCAAATGTCTGTGCCGCTTGTTAGCACGGACCGATTTTCCAGAAAACGCATCCACGCCGAATTAGATTAGTCCCCCGAGAACTGATTGCCACTCATCAAACTGGTAATCTTGGAGAGACGAGGCCAGTAATCAACCTTCTTTTCTAAGTGCCCCACAGGCACAGAGAAAGAATGCCAGGACTCATCAAACTGGTCTCTATCAAATGATTTTAACTGCTTACCTTAAACCAGGTATCGAGGGGGTCGGGGTGGGTCGGGGACAACAATACAGCAAGAATATATATATATATATAAATATATATATATATAGATGGTAATGGGAAGGGACATGGAACATGGGTAAATATGATAAAAGGCAGACAGTATATAGTATGTACGAATTCCAGGTGCAGGTTTCATTTCACAAGCTGTAGAGAATTAATCAGACTCATAGTGAAGGCTGTCTAACATGCGATACGCGCATAGACACTCGTCACTACTTCACACGGGCAGGTGGGTGTGAAAGCAGCACTCACTGCTAATTCAGGAGAAAAGAAATAAAACTTCTTTTATGTCCTATTTCTTGTCTACTCAATGGAATGTATCTGATTTGAATTGAATAAAAAAATGTTATTTGGTAGCAATATTACATCATATCGTGATGTTTTTCACTTCGATCTGGGCATATTAAAAATGGTCTGGTCTTAAAACTAGGAAGAAATGTTTCAGTATGCAAAAATTGTTTTCGGTTCCTTCACTTTAGATGATGGGGCAAACTAAATCCATGTATGAAAGCATTAGATAACATACTACAGTGGAACCTCACATAAAAAGACCACCTCATCCAAGAGACCACCCCTCTATTAAGACCAGTTTTCCCAGTCCTGAATTATTCCCTCTTATTATATTTAAAGCCCTCTAAAGAGACCACCTTCCTATGAGACCAAAATTCATTCAGTCCCAAGGGTGGTCTTAATTAATAGAGAGGTTCCACTGTATATGGAAGAAACTCCATTAAAAGATACCAAATCTATTCCATCTAACAATGACTTATGATCTTAAAATAATCAACTTTGTCCGAAAGTATGTATGTTATGTATTGTTATGACTCTTATGCCATGATAGGTGTGCGTATTCACAAAAACATGGCCAGATTAGCCCATGGCATAAACATTCCTGGATTGCACTAGTGGAATCCGTTTTTCGAATGCAACCAATCTACAACGTTATTTTGATTGGTTGCGTAAATTTAGTTGCGCCAATCAATGACGCTCATTTCATGACGCTCATTTCATGACGCAACATTGTAAGCGCTTGTTTTTGCCGAGTCCGAGGGTTGCGAGACATGCAATGAAGGTAAATAACTCTTAAATAACTCTTAAATATATATCATGGCATAAAAATATAACTAAACTTGAGCTGCATATGGGGCAACGCATTCACAAAACGCTCGTGGCTTTTGGCAAGTGTCTTTCACGCGTGCCTTCGGCACTTGTGAAAGACACTCACCAAAAGCCACTTGCGTTTTGTGAATACGTTGCCCCATATGCAGCTCGCATTTAGTTATATCTTAATATCCACATTAAAGGAATCGAAACTAACCCATAAATCCATCATTAAAAAGAAGCATATAGAAATTCGTGTGGGTAAAAATAAAAAAAATGGAAGAACATGAGGTTGTGGGCGATTGAGTAGAAGGGACTGCATATTTAATATTGTTGGGTGTGGTGGATTGGACGGGTCAGTACGGATGGGTACTGGGTGGGTGGGTGGGGGTGTAGGATCAGGCAGAGGTAGAGAATGGAGCTTTTGTAGCTTGCCTTGTACGAGGAATAATTTATAGATGCAAGGCCTGGATTACACCTGTGGACTCAGGGATTGTAGAGGTGGTGGTTGAGTGGCAACATTTAGAGCGCTCGCATAGGGAACACGTCGAGGGATTGGAAAAAGGACTTGTAGAGCTAGAGCAGCAGAAGACGAAATTAAATATCTCCACATACCAAATGACATATATGTGGAGAGAGGAGAATGCCAGTAAAATGCACATCCAGGGTCCTGGAGTCCTGTCCACTGTAACTGCCTACATATCTCAGGAAGCCTTCTGATATTTCTTTTGTTTTTATTTAATCAGGGGAATACTATAAATATATCTATATGGGTCGATCGTCAGAAAATGTACAATCGGCAGCACTACACATTTAATAAATTCTGCTCAATTAAACTGAAAATGGTCAATACTAGATATACCTGAATATATTTGGTATCGGGTCGATTCCTTGAATCGGTTTGGTTATGTTGAACTGTATTTTGAACCGCATTTTTGGCTTAGATTTGGGTTATTTGAGAGGACTGGTGAAGGCGAATTGTACATTTTCTAAAGATTTAACCCATATGCCCAGGTTACATGTTGTCAGACCATATTGAGAGCCAGAATACAGGAATAGCAAAACTGCATTTTGCATCAGGTGGCATACTTTTAACATGGAATCAAAAGAAAGTGAAATCCAAATCTTAAATTTCATGAACACAAAAGGAATGGCAACACCACATGCGATGCAAAGAAAACTGCACTGAGAATGCGTAATGTGATAATATTGTTTTTAAACCCACATTTGCGTTTAGATACGTAGGTTGTAATAGAAAATTCATAGTCAAATTATGTATATTTTTATTTCTATTATTGGTACTAGGTTTCGAATTTAGAGATGGAAAAATTGAACAAGTTTTGACTGCATGGTGTAAGTGCAAAATGTTTTCCCCTTTTTTCAGTGTGAGCCAATACCCGTGGAAGGTTTCTTATGTACTGATTTTATCCTACAAGAATAGAAAATATGTCAATAAAAAATGTCTTTTTCAAAAAAACAAAATATCATTTCCCCCTATGATATCTTATCCTATCTTAATTATTGTCATAGATCACTGACTATAGCAGACGAATTACACAATCATATATATATATGACACTACCAAATGTAGTATACTACCAAAAAAACACTACCAGATATGATATACACACATATGTTATACAAATATGCGCTAAAATGACAAGAACAAATGCCAAAAATAGAGACAAAAGACCCCGATGGTGCCTGGAGTTGGCATATTAGGGAAGTAAGGTATACAGAGGTTATAAATGTAAAAGGAATTGGCAGAGTTCATGTGACCTTGGCTGATCACTAAGGGGAAAGGATGAGTGACCCTCCTCTGACTCCAGTGAGAGGTGGATACTGAAAATATAAAAAAAGGCAATGGGCAGGAGACCGTCTTCTTCCCACTTCTTGGACAGGTATCAAGGAGATCTATGCAAGTAGAATCCTGCCAAAAAGTAACCAAGAATTGTTTTTTTTTGTAATTTTTTATAATTTAGGGCCTCTAATATCTGCATGCATAGAATATTTTAAGCTGATTTAAAGACAAACCATTTAATGACAATAAAAAAATCAGATTTTGAATTTTCTTAAGCGATTTTGTTATAAATGGTGGCGCTGGGATTTGGCAAAGATTTGACAGTTTTTGAAGTTTTAAAAAAACTGATTTAAGTATAAATGCTGATGTTACTTTTAAGGAGCATGCTGAGCACATGCAGCCCTCTTTCGTAGAAGGGGCAAGTAACTTTAAGGACTTGAATCTAACGAATCCACTACCACATCCAACCTCACCTCACCTCAACGGTTCAACGAGAAAGAAGAGGCTTTTGCCTAAATTTGGACTTACGCTTATTTTCGTCCTATTTTTTAAAATCTAGACATAAACATACAGTGGAACCTCACATTAAGACCACCTCTCTATAGAGACCACCCCTCTATTACGACCAGTTTTTCTCAGTCCCTTCCTCTTATTAGATTAGCTCCGCTAATGAGACCACCTCGCTATGAGACCACAAATCGTTCAGTCCCAAGGGTTGTCTCAATAGAGAGGTTCCACTGTATATTCATCAATGAAAATAAGCTTTAGTTCAAATGAAAACGTCTCTTCTACCCGTTGGAAGTTTTGACGTGATCGGTTCAATCGGTTTATAAAAATGTCTGAGGGAAGGTAGCTTTTGAAAAGAAATCAAGCCAATGAATAAACCAGAGAACTCGTTGCTCTAGAAAAAAAACCCTTGACAGCATTGAAACATAAGAACATAAGACGTAAGAAGGTATAACACTAGATTTGAGATTTAAACAAAAAACATCACATACCTGAGTAGAGAGAACTGGTTTACCGGGGCTCATTGCCTGGCGAGGTCACCATGGCAACAAGTCAACTGACCGTTCATTATATCATCCTCAGAGGAGTTGATTCTGGAAATAGAGAATAGCAACAAGATTTACAAGGTGGTCAGGACAGCGCATAAAACAACATATATAATTGGAGTAGTAGGAGACAGGGGAATGCAGGGTGGGGAGAGGGTGGGGGAGAGAGAGATAGATGGGGGGGGGGAGAGAGGGAGGGAGAGAGAGATAGAGAGGGAGAGAGAGGGAGAGAGGAGAGACAGAGAGACAGAGAGAGAAAGATGGGGGGGGGAGAGGGAGGGAGGGAGAGAGAGAGACAGACAGACAAAGAGAGAGAGAGAGAGAGAGAGAGAGAGAGACAGACAGACAGACAGACAGACAGACAAAGAGAGACAGGGGAGAGCAGGGTGGAGAATGGGTGGGGGAGAGAAAGACGGGGGGAGAGGGAGAGACAGAGAGAGAGGACAGATATGACAGAAAGAGAGAGAGAGGGAGGGAGAGAGAGGGGGCAGAGGAGAGAGGACAGATGACAGAAAGAGAGAGAGGGAGGGAGAGAGAGGGGGGAGCACAGAGGAGAGAGAGATGATGACAGAAAGAGAGCGAGAAAAAAAGAGGAAGATCGAGAGACAGATCGAGACAGAAGTAACTGAAGGAGGGGTGCGAGAAGACTGATAGACAGACAGAAATACAACAAGTATCCACAGCTAGATGTGATAAATAGAGGAATGGAAGCAACAACAAGAGGGTAGGCGGAGATGATGTTACATATTTATAGTCTGTGTCAAAAGATGCATAGGCAAATGGAGTGGGAGCCAGATTGAAGGACAGGGTATCACCAGTTCACGTATAGGATTCCGATATACTATGCATAGACTTTATTAGATCTTCCTCCGTCGCGTAAATGGTTCGGGCCACCGAAATATACAATGCTCGGGCATATAAATAAGTTATTTTCATAGAATGAGCGCAAATATCACATCAAATAAGACGTTACTCCCCTAGAATAAATGAGTTTTTCCGGGAAAGTAATTATACAAAGGAACGCTTAAAATCGCGGAACAGGTTCTCAAATACATCGATATCATTTTCCACAACCAAATGACAATAGTTCCATCCATATTATCTATCAAAAATGGGGGGAGTGGTGGGTAGGGGTGGGTTGGATGGGTGGATGGGGGTGTGTTGTGGGGTTCTCGGAAACTTGACATATCTTGATGAATTAACCCAAATGCTGATGTGCTAATGAAAGCTGATAATGAGAGAATATGCAGAAGGTTCAATCTATTTACAAAACAAAACCTTTCAAGATTTTTTCTCGAATGATTTTCACTTCGCCTCTTCTATAATTATTATATGCAAACAGGGCTTTTTTTTACCTGGCGCCTTAATTTACTACACTGGCATCTCAGTGGAATACATTATACCATTATTACCATAGAATCTCTGCTAGGGTTAATGGGGAAGGGGAACCTGAAGATTGTTGTTGTGGAAGAAATAGCCGCGCACTTCACCAACACAAAAATCAATTTGGGTCTAATATTATTTTTTGTCACATGCATGTTAATACTTTAATAGGGGATTTGCATGTCTCACTGAGCATGTCTACTGCAGTGCATGCTGGGATGGATTTTGTTGGAATGTGACATTGAATATTTGGCAACATTCTTATCGAAAATTGCAAGAATGTTTTCACCAATATCAGAGCTTGTAAAAAATGATCTATGAACACCAAATGCATGATGGGAAAGATGGGGACTTGTGTCATGGAAACATGTATAACACATAGGTATTGATATTAGGGCATTGATAAATATCCCAGGCTGAACATGGCATGTTTTCTATAGATTTTATACTGTACCATTTGTCCCATAATTCCATGGGAATCAAGATTCAAAATGGCGGCTATGCAAATCCCCTATTTATATCGTTTCGGACAGGCCGGAAAACCTATACTTGTAGAGGCCACTGTCCCTTTCTGTAAATGTGTATACATGGGAGAGAGAGGAAACACGCTTACGGGATACAATACCCTACTCTTTCGGTTAGTAAAGGTTCTTTTAGATGTGTACAGCCAGAATAGGGAAGGTTAAAATATAGGACGGAAACACGTCAACATAAATATATACACTGTATGGATTTCACAGTAGGGGATTAATGCATATTATTCAGTTCTTTCGAGTTGGATTATGAAAGGGGATTGGAAACGGCTTATATCAGTCGTTCATTCTTATATAAGGCGATTATATTCCGATTCTTTGAGATTAGGGTAAATTGAGTTCACTGAACTCCCACAGTCAGGATTTTCAACAGAAGAGGTGGCAAAATAGTGCCTAATTATTCCCATTCCCATGCCAAGTAGCCTGACCGTCATAATCAATATATATATAATCATAACTAAATAATGATATTATAAGTGGGTTTTATTTCATAACAGCTACAACAAGAACATGCGATGCTCAATCAGATATACATATATGGTTAAAACCCTGCCCATACACAGCCGATTTGCCTCCCGATTTGGGTCTTCCGATGAATCCTAGGATTTCATTTCCAATCCTGGTTTATGGTATTTCAAAAACATAAACCAGGATTTGAAATGAAATCATAGGATTCACCAGGAGACCCAAATCGGGGGGCAATCGGGAGGCAAATGGGCTGTGTGTGGACAGGGTTTTAACCATATATGTATACATTGGGAACAGAATTGTACAACATACTTTATAAGCAAAATACTCATATTCTGTATACTTAAGCCACCAAATAGGGATCCTCATCACATTTAAAACGACCACAAATAACCTTCTACTTCCAGCATGTGACAAGGCAATGATCTGTTTGGTAATTAAGCCTCCTAATACCATCGAGACGCGATACCTTTTTATTTTAAAATATGAACACGAACCATCTTGCGATAGAGTGTATAAATTCATATATAAGAGCAGCGGAAGCCTGGCATCCGACTATTATACCATCATTATTACACGGAACCCAGAGTATGATCCTCCTACCTGTTACAGCCTTGGATCACAACGCCTGATTATTAGCGTTAGTCTATTGGGAGGCCAGGTGGCATGCTAGAAGTCATTTAACGGCCTTATATATTAATGGCATGATTGGCATGATAGGTATACAGCTCCCTCGTAAGAACTGAAAGCATGGAGCATGGGAAATTAAGTATGTCTAACATGGGAGAGGGTTTCAGGGATTTCTAGCTGTCCGAATCCTCCATAACTAAATCACCTTCCACCGACATATTTATATATGACACATATAAAACACTATGAAAATGGGCATATTATTATAGTCCAAGCAGGAGACTATGAGGCACTTAGAATAATTACAAGACGGCTCATTTCATTTGGGAGGTTAGTAGGAAGCCCAGAAACCTCCCATGAGAGGTATATACCTGGATCCCACCATCGCCTAGCCTGAAACCACTGGCACACACGTGAGCCTCATGAGTAATTTAGATATTCATTTCCCTTTTTCCCTAGATCCCCATCATGGTTAGCACCTCTTTTGCATTTAACACCAGGCACCAGTCTCTGGGAAATTGGGTGATTTCTGATTAAATTGCCCCACTTTTATTTCTTGTTGTGGTTGCGTTTAAAAGGCAATAGGTGTAAGGATATACTGCAGGCTTACCTTAATTGTAACAGATCGGTATTGATTTCAGGTATTTTAAAGTAAGGTAGAATGGAAATGAAACAGCTATTTGTCTTTAAAGAAACAAAACCCGGAGGGAGTCTAAATGAGGGCATGGGAACTCTATCTCTTTCCATTCAGAGTAAAACTTATCTAAGTAAGGGATATACATTGTACTAGTAATAAAAAAACATATAAAGGAACTGGAAGACAACTATAGAGGAAGACACGAGAAGAAGAAGAAGAAGAAGAAGAAGAAGAAGAAGAAGAAGAAGAAGAAGAAAAAGAAGAAAAAGAGGAGTGAAGAGAAGGACGGGGAGGAGGAGGAGATGGAACAGGATGAGGGTGGGTAAAGAAGAGAGAGAAGGACGATGATGGAAGGGGTGGGGGAGGATGGAAGAGGATGAAGGTGGGATAGAAGCAGGAGTATGAGGAGGAGAAGGAGCAGGAGCAGAAGAAGGGAAGAGGGAGAGAAAGAGGAGGAATGCAGGGGAGGAGGCAAGCAATAGAAGTTCATGTAAAGGTACAGTGTCCGCGCAGGCTGTTGGTGTTTACCCGAGGCACGAAGGATGCAGCAAGGTATCAGCTAAAAGTGCATCCTTGTCGTTTTGCCAATAATATTGATTAGCGTCTGGGCTGGACAAGTGTACTAGGGCTCTTACAACACTGCCATACACACAGTATTCCCTGGCAATAGGTCCATCATACTTGGAAACAGGAGCCACTGGAAGAGCCCTGGAGGTGTTGGTGAGCCTAAATTACATGTCCTTACAACGCTGCCTTTCCACTCCGAAGTCTCACATAGCCAACTCTGGCAAAGAGCCTGGAGAATGATTGCACGATCAAATTCAAGACAATCTCCATACACTTTACCTGTGGGGAATTTAGCCAGGTGGATTTATTTCCTTAGATTTCTGCTTATATCAATAGGATACATCGAAAGATCTGGTTCTCAAAATCTTAGCGACCTCTTTGATATATAATCATATAGGACTAGGATTATAGGACTAGGATTATAATTCAAGCGCTCTTCGATCCGGTTTATGGAAAAATTATCGTCTCTCTATCCTTGTCCATATCTTATCCAAATTTCACTGGATTTCTATCCCGAAACGAAAAGAAAGGAAAAGAGCTCAGCTTCCGATTCAGAAATAGCTTGGCTTTATCCACAGGATATGATTGCAGTATGGTAGACTAGTATACTACAACGTAAGCTAGCAAAAGTTACAATCAACAGTTACACAATTAATAGTTAATCCATTTATTTTAAATGAGCTACAAATAACCACTTTAAATAAACATCACAAGGTATCGCTGGTAGGATATATACTGCCCCAGGAGGTCACCTGAGACTAGACGTAAAAATAGCCAGAAAGAATAGTGTGACAATTCCCTGAGAATAGCATTTACTACAGAGCATGCGTGTACATAGATTCTAACCTCAAGCGGTATTATAATGATTATAAATAACCGCATTGCTTGGCTTTCACGTTTGTATGGCAACGATTTGAAGACTGTGACCAATGACTTGGATATATATAACTGAATGTAGCTTTTCCAGTCTAGGTCCAAAGATGGGAGAGTCCCTTCAAACGAAGGAAAAGCCTTTCGCCTCAAACCGCAAAGTGCCATTATAATTCTATTAAGACCGCAAAATGTCATTATATTCCCATTAAAACGCCGAGTCTTAGGCGAGGAGACCGATTAGTGAAGCAGGCTGACATACCATTCATATCTGATTTGAGGATTTGGACCTAGAGTGTTTCTGGGAAAACGCGCAAATCTAAGATGGGTGAGATATATGGGTCTGATTTTCAAAAAATGTACAATTCGCAGCTCTACACCTTTACAAAATTCTGCTGAAAAATGATGAATACCGGGTATATCTGAGTATATTTTATATCACATTGATTTAAAGTATCAGTTTTGTTATGTTAAACTGCATTTTGAAGCTCATTTTTGTCTTAAATATGGGTAGTTTGAGAGGATTGGTGAAGGCGAATTGTACATTTTCTGAAAATATGACCCATGTATGTGAGGAGGGGCAGGAGTGGGTGTAACATGTTGTATGAACAAGTATTGACGGGTGGTTGGTCATGCAATGTAACAGGAGAGACTGTCTCCCTCTCTGTCAGGTGATGCCATCTTCACCAGGCTTTACTGGGAGGTAAATATTTGAATCAGGCCACCACAACGCACAGTTTGTCAATGGGTGCATTATCTATCCTAACTTTTTTTATTATAGCGGTGTTATACGATTCACACGATTACTACGTATTGTTTTAATCGGGTCAAAAAAACAACAAAATAATGTTATATCATTTCCTAACTTATCCACCATCTCCCACATGCTACTGTGGTTCTATGGTTGGTTTATTGGTAAATTAGATTTCTTTTCGTCATATTTAATATCATACTTATCTAAATGTGTATTGATATTACTATGTATTTTCAGTACGAATATTTAGCCTTATTGTGGTTATATTAACATCTATTATATGGCTTTAACTGTTTTCAATAAGATTCTCGTGCTTGATACGAACGTTCAGTCTTATCTGATGTATGTGATGATCTATGAATTTAATAATAATTAATGAATATTTAAATGTGCATTTTTAATTATTGAATTAACTTTGTTTACTTTGGTAGAATGAGACTCATCACAATTGTGAAAGTGTTGTCAAATAAAATGTATTTTTAAAAAAACAACGGCTTGAGTCAGGGTGCATGGGCACAATTTTTTGAAAAAGTGCTCCTCACTTGAAACCAGTAAGAATTAATAATGCAATTGATACTTTATCTATGATGTGCCAATTTTGAGTTCCTATGGTTAATTGCCTTTAAATTGTTCAAATCGAGGAAAATTTAAAATATTTTTTTTGCATTCATGAAATTTATATTTTTAAAATACAAAATATAAGATAGAACTCATGCACACATGAAATGGATTTGTATAGACCATTATAGAAAAAAATGAATTTTCAGACCATATGAAAAAAACTAACGCACTTTATTCATTTACAAAGAATGACTGGTGTGTGACACTATAATCCATCAAACAAATATCCAAATCCACATTGAAAGTATATTTAATCCCACTCTACATACCAGTGGACTGCATCTTTTACCCTGCCACAAATAGGTGCAAGCCGAGGATGAGGTTTTCCAAGGTAGCAGGAATGCCAGCAAGAGGAAGAAGCCTTTCCCCGTGATGTAGTATTCATATTTACCCCCAGTTGGACTCGCCCCACCCCCACCCACCCCCTACCATTACCTCCAGGGCATTGACCCTTTAACCCAGTTCCCTCACCTCTCCTTGCGGTCACTAAACCTAGTACCTGCGTACCTCCCTTCTACACTCCTGTGAGGCTGACCACCAGGAAAGGCAAGGAATAGCCAATGTTTCCAGCCCTCAAGTCATATCTGCTTCTACAGGCCTATCTCTTCTAACTTGAACAAGAAAAAAACGTCATCCTACATAAATATGGACATAATCTATGGGAAATACAGCTGAAAAGCAGCAAAATATTGACTGTATCATAGGTGAGCAGAAATTACTTCAGTGGGTAACAGTTCTAGATAATTTTCCAACTACACGTCGGGAAGTCCTGATAATTTTTGTTTATTAAAAAATATTTCAAATGTCTCAGACTATACTCAACTCATAACAATATTTAGCAAATTTATATGAAAATTATGTGCGCTGAAAGCAAACAAACTGCATGATGGAAATACTCTGTACGATATATCTTCATATACAACATTCAACATATTACAAAAAAATATATATTTAAAAAAAATATTCCACTGATCAGTCAAAACTATATAGAAGCAACAGCCAAATAAAAGACCGTCACAAATAGCAATCCCCAAGAGAGTGAATTCTAGTGCACCTATGGCAATGCTTTGGAGATCCCCCCAAGATACTAAGAATATTTATTTTGTGGTCACATCTTCTGTGATCCATACATAGATCTCGTGCTTGGCCCAAACTGCCAGCAGCTTCCCCTACACATGTTTTGAGAGGCATTCCCTAGCTGGGGCAAGCTTAACATAGACAGGCGGGATTAGCTGGCCAATGGAGAGATCTAGCACATCATGACAGGCGGCATTCTTCTATCAATCTCTCTAAGATACATAATTATACTGGCACATATCTCTCAGGAATCCAGGCAAATGTAATTAACTATGATTAAAGTGATGATAAAAGAAGATGACATTGTCAGGGATTGTTTATGTACCAGTGCTCCACCAGTGGAAAGGTCTTGTATGGTTAAAGGAAAGAATAAATGAGGAACTCGGAGGCACGACTGAACTGTTCAAGATCTAATATCCAACTAATATATACTAATATATATTCCCAATGGCAGCCATTTTGGAAAATGGCTATTTTCCCCTATTTCCCAACGATAAATTTTTCTACATTTTTAGTATGTTGATACAGGGCCCTTGTGGGAAAGGATGGTGAAAACCGCATTTCTGTTCTAGTTTTTTTGACATTTTTCATATATTGACTGGACTATAACTTTTAATGAGTATAATCCGTACAGACTCTCACTAGGATGAGAGCTAGGAAAAGGGGGCGTGTCCCCGTTACCTCATATCCTGGACATAACCTGAATTAGTAGACTTGCTCAGTACTGGTAATAAGCGATTTTATAGCCCTAATAAAGAGGTGATAATTGATACTAATTATAAATATAATGAGGTTATGCAATGTAACGTAATGTGTCATAACACATCTAAAAGTGATAATTGCAATAAGATGATCAACCTAGTAATTAATGCCTTTAGTAAATCATGATAAGATGTGATGCTTGCAAACAAAGAAAAGATATATTAATTATAATGCTGATAATAAACTAATCATGAAAGAAGCATTACATGGCATATATATGGGACATCACAATCATGATATAAACACATTACAAGAACTGCTAATCATGCATAGGGTCAAAACATCATAAACATAGCTATATCTATAGATGTGTTCAGAATCTGAATTATACATGTATACCGTTTATATAATTATAGTTATGAATATCAATAATTATGCTAATTTATATTGATAATATTACGTAATCGAAATGAGGTATTAGGTTAGCATAAAATGGGTGTGACAGTCAGAACAATATGTTTATCCTATTATGGGCAATTATCTACCAAGAAAAGTCAAGTAATTTATTTAAAGTATTAGAACCAGAAGTTGTCTCAACGCTATTGTAGGTAAAAACGATGATAAACACTTTAATTACAAGACTCTGCATGGGCTTGCTGGCCATCTTACAGTGATAAAGAGAACTTCATATGATTCCTTCAGATCCTATATATGGGTCAGATTTTCAGAAAATGTACAATTCACCTTCACCAATTCTCAGAAATAACCCCGATTTCAGATGAGAATAAAGTTCAAAATACAGTTCAACATAACCAGACAGATTGCTAGAATCAATGCAATGCCAAATATACTCGAATTTACCTAGTATTGACCAAATTGCAGCCTAATTTAGCAGAATTGACTAAATGTGTACAGCTGCTAATTGTACATTTTCTAAAAAACTGACCCATATATCCCCTAAGTGGATTGACTTGCAATAGTATTGTTCAAAGGAGGGGGATTCAAATCAATTAGAAATTGGAATTAATCAGAATGGTATTAAAGTTTCCTTGTGGAAGACAAATCAGATTACCGTAATCATTTTGTAGTGTGAAAGCCACAGTGGTTTACTTTTCGGTCAATACGGAGGGAAACACTTACACTTATTGCTGCAGCAGATATGGAATTTGGCCTGATAATTAAATGCTGACTGGACCTTTTGTAGACCTTCTACTTTAATTCGCTTTTCACTATAAGAACGTGCAATACCAGATAATTGAACCAAAACCCTGTCCTCCCAGCTATAAGCCAGTAGATGGGGGAAATAATACAGGATGAATTCTCGGTTAAAAGGGTATAAGAACTTAACTAAAATAAAATCTTTTTTTAAATAACTAAAATACATTATAAAGCCTCCTGAATTTCTATATTCCAACGTAGTACTAATTTCAAATTGTACAACAAACTCTATTTTGGAAGAGCAAGACGTTTTGATACAACTACTATTCTCAGTTTGGATTCATTCAATTTGTTTATCTTTATACGGTAATTCTCACAAAAACAACAATAATTATTTAATCATTTTTCAGAAAAAAAGGTCTCATTTTAACGACCCCTCAGTCAGGTCCAGACGGCCACATTCTTCGATTCCACATCCAACGATAAGCTCAACCACAAGGCTAAGACTAAGGCTAAAAGTGTTTATGACCCCTAAAACTTAGGGATCCAAAACTGCCTTCTGAACCTGACTGCCCTGGTTATAACTCCCCATCCCTCCACCACCTCATGTTTATCCCAAAGCAGACTCCTGTCACTATGCACTGACTTATATATTTGCCATGTATCTAGCCATGGAGGGATCTCCCCAGCATATAGCTAACACACCCCTGCCTATCATTCTTATTTTCATAACGTAATCAATCTCTCTTCCAAAGTGCATATTGCAAGGGTGAACATTGCAGTATGGCTCCCATAAACACTTAGGTTCTAACCAATTTTTTTTTAATGTTTGGGGCTTTGGATTTGTTTAAGTCCAAATCACAGAGATCTGATATTCTTGGTGATGCAGAAGGTAATTAAAGCAAGTTCTACCATGAGAAGCCAATATTTTTGACAAAGAGGCAGCAATCACATTTATTCCTCGTGGACAAAGATTACCGATGTGTTAAGGACATCGATATTTACATGTCAACGACGGAGATAACATTTTTCTCAGGATAACCAAGGGGACATTGAATTCCCCTTACCCCCCGCCCCAACCTGCCAACTGTTTATCACTGCAATAATGGATGGCAAGTCGTGAGGCTCCCTACCGTTACTAGACACACGGGGGCTAGCACACCTGGGGCTCTAGACCACAGCCAACAGTCGTATCAATTTATAGGGCTTCCACACCATAAACAACATTACTCGCAGTGTCAACCTACAGCTACATGATCTAGGTGAGTAGAGACGAGTAGAACATGAGTAACTGGCCCATCTCCAAGACACGAGAGCTGCTCGGTGTCCTATCATCAGAATATGAAGCTATCACACCTTCTCACTATGTCCCCCTGTCTATCCCTACCTCTGCCTGTCTGTCTATCTCTATGTCTGCCTGTCTGTCTCTACCTCTGTCCCCCTGTCTATCTCTACCTCTAGTATATCCAAATCTGCCTGACTGTCTCTCTACCTCTGCCTGCCTGTCTATGATAGCTTATGATCCGTTAGCAGTCATCGACGACCCTCCACCTCTACCATCAGTGAGGCTGAGGCTATGATCTATCTATCTATTTATTCTATCTATCTAATAGTTTATTATATCTATTTATTTCCTATCTAATTTAATAGGTATTTATATATATATAACGAGGCAGGTAAATAGATAGATAGATAGATAGATAGATAGATAGATAGATAGATGGATGGATGGATGGATGGATGGATGGATGGATGGATGGATGGATGGATGGATGGATGGATGGATGGATATTGCACTATCTTAGGCCCGTATCTCTTGAGCCTCTCCTCCACTTTAGCTCCTCTTTTCTTAGATAAAGACTGCTTCCTGAAACCTTTGCATTTACAGATACAGGATATTCCATTTACCAGTATCTAGTCGTGCGATCTGTATAGGAAATGTAAAAAAAAAACACGAGAAAAAAGTGATGATTATTTTCCATATTGGTCACAGATATACGCTCCACTCCATGATGGTGTCTTCAAAACTGCCCTGTACCATGTTTTTTAAAATCAACATCCATTGAATCACTACTATGATCCAGTGACGTGGTAGCAAAATGGTCATCTTGGTACAGCTTGGTACATCTCCAGCAAAATTGATTGGATTTAAACGGATAATTTGATAAGCTCATGGAAGCTTTTCAAGTATAAGGTTTATTTTAAAACATAGAGATAAAACTAGATAAGGCTGAAGCAGCAATAGGATACAGGAGCAAGGGCGGATCTGGATGTGACCAGGAGGCAAGATGGGAAGTAGCGAGCCGGGGCCCAGACGCCAGAGAGTACAGATTTTATCTAATATTGAATTTACGGCTAAACATCAAACAAGGCGAGGCGTATAAAAATACCCTTCTCCTAATCCTATACGAACAGCAAACTATTCTCCATAAACACGTTTATCAACTGCCTCCATCTTAAATCCCTGTTTAACGAGGGTTTAGTGAAGGGTATTGGCATAGGCGTTAAGACCCGCATTGGTGTTTACTGTGTTCATGTTAACTTTTCCACGAACTGTGTAATTTGTTGTTAAGTGGTATTAAGTCCTCTGCACTATAGGCTATAGCTGTTCAGGACAGCCGTGGTTGGAGGGTATCACCTCCAGCAAAATATTAACTTCTTTTTTTACAAATTTATTTGAAGCTTTTTGATAAAAACAGAGAAAATTCATAACTTTCAATTGATATCCTAATGTTCGTCACATAGGAAGATACATTTTTGATTGGCTACGTTCTAAAGAAAATGAATATTTTTTCTAAGACGGATGTCAACATTTCTTACCGGTCCGGTTCATGACATATCACCCCTCGTAAAAATAAATGTGAGTAACTATCACCCATCATCATCACCCAGAGCACGAAATGAGTTAAATGAAAAATAAAAATAAAAAGATCAGTCTATATCTTAGACCTTAGAGCAGGATAGCTATAGAGAGGACGGGGGATTTCGGTCAATTGCTAATTTATCAGAGATTGGCAGAGGACGACTTAGAACGTTATATGAGAAGGTATATTTCCTAAGGGGAATTTGCACGGAGTGGGAGAGCAGCCCAGACCAGCCCGCTGGGCCCAGGTAATGCGAGTACATGTAGGCCTGATGAGGAGGGACTCTTTAGACCATGCGGGGGATCGAGGCAGGAGACTCCAGGGTTTGAAAAGGCTATAGGAGGAGTTCCAGCATGATTAAAATTACGCTTAAATCCTTATAAAAGATTTTTTTTTAGCCAAACTACATTTTTTGATTAAATGATAGTGCACGAAACACAGACCTGTGTGAAAGGTACAGGAAGGAAAAATATTACTTTAGATAGCGGCTTATAAAAGTTTTATTTCACTGTCTACGTCCTGGAACTAGGCAAAAAGCTTAGTATAAAGACCCAATGGCACATCTTCCATCTCGCTAAAATCTTCTAACGTATGAACTAGGAAAGTTAACTTTGATGGATAGAAAAAGGAATTTGAAGGGAACGAAGAACATCCCAGTTGCAATTAATGATGGGATAAGTATGTACATTCCATGCCTTAAGTACGAATAGTTTAAAAGAGTTCTATGCAAAAATAAAATACCCGGGGTGAAGGCACTACTATTACTATCTCGAGCAATTTCAGTTTGACTCCAAGTTGATGATAGGAAACATCAGAGAGGCTTAACCGCTTTGGCAACTAATTTTATTTACAACACCGGCTATTTTTACATGTTTGGAATCACTGATTACTTTCCCATAGGGACAATGCCACTTTCCCCTTCTCTTTCAGATAACACCAGTTGGTCAAATTTGACCTATGATCCATTGTCAACTTTTGGATTGTAGCATATATATGCAAATCCCCTAGAGTCTAGACATATATATAGAGAGAATGGGACGAGCTGGCAATAATCGAAAAATTATAGGACGAATCAAGTCCTATAAACTTTCGATTATTGCCAGCGAGTTCCATTCTATATTTATTATATGTGCATAAAATTTGATCATATGTTATCAGATATCACTGAAAAAATATTAAAGAAGTCTCAGAGAGCCCCGCTGCCCCGCTGCCAGCCCCACTGCCAGCCCCACTGCCAGCCCCGCTGACAGCCCCGTTATTAGCCAAGTTATACTGTTGACTTAAAACGTTCATATCGCAGCCATTTCTTTAGCTACATTAATAAAATTTATATCATTCAATAGAGAATGTATTGCTCTATTTAATGATGGGATTTTTATTATGTATTTCTCTAATCATAGTACCAGAATCACGGGTGGATTACCAATCGCGGGGATTTGTTTACATCCTTCGCGGGGATTTGTTTACATCCATTGCTCCGCAAAGCATATAAACAGAGCTATTTTTAGACAACTACATTCATATAGGACGCGTCCTATATGACTATTTTTATAGCACCCCACTTATAGCACTTCTCATATAGCATGCGCATATAATAAATAGAGAGAATGGAACGAGCCGGCAATAATCGAAAAATTATTGGTTGAGATTCATGACATTCATGAGATTGGACATCAAGTCCAATAAATTTTTTGATTATTGCAGGCGAGTTCAATTCTATATTTATTATATGGGCATAAAACTTGGTGCATAAAAGTGGCCAACTTGGTAACGAAGTAGTTCATATAGTATGCATACTATATGAATATGTTTTATAGCACCCCAATTATAGCACCTCTCATATGGAATGCGCATATAATAAATATAAATTAATCTATCCTGGAGAGAGTCCCACTATACTACTCAGTCCAGGCAAACCCTCAGTATGTCAGTGACTGGACGCCTACTTCGCTAATCAGTTTCCTGGCCTAGGACTAGGACGATTTAATTGGATTATAATGACATTTTGCGGTATTAATGGAATTATAATGGCACTTTGCGGTTTGAGGCGAGAGGCTTAGCCTCCGTTTGAAGGGACTCTCTCATTTTTGGGCCTAGACTGTACTGCCTCCTGCGATTGCACCTGCAGTCGCAACAAGGAGCCAGTGACACCAGCCTCTCCATAGATGGATACATAGACCAGTGGCTTAATACTTTCATTAATATTCAACAGGAATAATTTACATAAAACCCAGCTTAAAATGAGAAGTAGCAGGACAAGAACAGAGAGCCAGCTTTTCTAAAGAAAAATATGATAATGTTACATAGGAACAACATATCAAATGAAAAAAAATAGTGAGATGATTATATAAACGGACATACTTGAGAGCTAGGACCTATAGATAGAGCTAATAAATCATCTGTGGGTAGGGACGTAGCCACATACTGTTAATGGCTTAACATTGATCCCTCTCTCCCATCTATCTCCTCATGGCGAGCAAGCAAGCTCCAAAAACAACTTGACAGAAGAGAAAAATAATTAAAAAAGAATACCTGGATGCAAATTCGAGCCAGTAAAAACAAGGGTCACTTTAAAAGAATATCTGAATGGATATGATGGATATATCCGAGTCCAAAACCAAGGGCTATCAACAATAAAAGTAGTATGACAAATTGATACAAATCTGGATGAGAATTCCTTAGTATTTTTCACTGTGGGATTGGGGAGGCTATCTGTCATTGTTATTTTGTGAACAGGGACAATTCAGATGAACAAAGTATGGATGTTTGAAGCAGATAATTGGATGCAATGATGTGGCAGTAACGAGTTAATACCATGCGCCACCTGTATTTGTAAAAGTGAAGGTCTAATATTTATTAGTCATACACCCGCCCGCCATCTTCTTAAACAGAGAACTCTTGACTTGAGTCAGCCCAGCATAAAATGACAAACTGGGCGCATTTAATTATTCTTTTCTTTTTTTATATTCCACTATAAATTTTGAATTTAACTGGGAAGTTAATATATTGAATTTAACTGGGAAGTTAATATATTGAATTGAATTGAATTGAAAAACATTTTTATTTTCGTTTCGGCCATACGGGAGGTGTTCTAACTCTTTCTCGCTTCTTTTGACATGCATACACTTTATGCAGGGAGACATCCTCGCCTTGGTCATTAACTCAGGTCGAGTTTCTATGTACAATTTATGTGGTAAATATTCACATAATATTGGCCATTTTCTTGTTCACTCATTATATTATTTCTAATTTCTTCAGTACCTTTTCTATGTCAAGAATAACTGAAATATATATAGTTTCAAGTGGGCTTGCATTCATGTACGAGTAAAATAAACATACAGCCTTTCTAAATTTAGTAAATCTACATGTATGTAAACATTGCCTTAAAATGCGGGGAGCTAAAGACTTAACTACTTCTTATTCGGGCGAAGATGACCGTTGAGCACAAGAATCCGGGATAATGGGGTAAGAGAATTTCAGATAAACACAGGGTACTAGTATTTAATTCCCAAGCGTTAAAGGCAACTCTAGGGTCAACTGTAACTACAAAACAAACGCAAGTTCCCTGTCCTCGAAATGAATCATCTAACACTCTGAAAAAGACGTTTCAATATATAATTTAGTCTAGGTCCAAACCCTCAGATCAGATAAGAATGGTATGTCAGTGATTGGACCCCTGCTTCGCCAACCGGTTTCCTGACCTAAGACAAGGCGTTCCTAAGGGAATATGACATTTCGCGGTCTTAATGGAAATATAATAGCACTTTGCGGTTTTTGAGGCAAGAGGCTTTCCCTCTGTTTGAAGGGACTCTCTCATCTTTGGGCCTAGACTGTTTAACTTATAAATAAAAAGGAAAAAGAAAATATTGGACAGGGCACAGCCTTTTCTGCCAGCAGCCACGTGCGATACTCTGGCCTTGATAAGCAGAATCAATTAAGAAAGTGATACCTAGATATATCTAAGTATAGTTCTGCTCTCAGCACCGCAGCTTTTTCCAGCAGGTCCTTAACATGATATTAAGTAGAGACAAACACAACAGGTGTGATCACAACATGTATATATGTACATGCATCACGTAACAATTACAAATGTGCGCATGGCCGATTAGGCGAGATTCAATATCCCTTCATTATATATGGGTCAGATTTTTAGAAAATGTACAATTGGCAGCTCTACATATTTAGGAAATTGTTTTAAATTAGGCTGAGAAATGAAGAATACCAAGTATATCTGAGTATATTTGGTATCACATTGATTTAAAGTATCAGTTCTGTTAGGTTAAACTGCATTTTGAAGCTCATTTCTGTCTTAAATGTGGTTTATTTGAGAGGATTGGTGAAAACGAATTGTACATTTTCTGTAAATCTGACCCATATATTCTTATTCAATTCAATTCAATTCATAGATTCTTTTATTTTGCAGATCTTGAGTTTACAAAGGTACAAAGGTAATTCTATGTCTGATTACAGAAATAAATCTAGTAATCAGTTCTTCCAGAGAACGCCTGAATCTTGATTGCTTTTTACAGAGAAGTTTCAACGAGAAGTTTCAATAATAACATTAAGATTAATTTAAAATACTCTATACAAGTCGAATCTACAAGCGATCTTTTTTTCTTTTC
This sequence comes from Sthenelais limicola, assembly GCA_942159475.1. Lineage (NCBI taxonomy): Eukaryota > Metazoa > Annelida > Polychaeta > Phyllodocida > Sigalionidae > Sthenelais > Sthenelais limicola. The sequence goes on along the minus strand of OW804097.1, from coordinate 108,553,290 downwards.
TTTTTTTGCAAATATAATATATGGGCCATATCTTTTATTTTTAATGAAGACGATCGATCGGGGGGGGGGGGGAGGGGGTCCTATTCATGAATGTTCCTTTGGCCTGTCAACCCTTTTTGCTGTCAGACTGTCACTCGGGTCACGGGGGGAGAGGTGAGGTTACCCACGACTGCTCAGTAACTTAATTGGTAGCAACAGAAGGGATAGATAAGGGCCATTGCAGGATTTCTAAATAAATCTCAAGGTATGGATTTGCCCAGAACAGAATAAGGACAGGGACGAAGGGATGAGTTGTAGGTTTATTTATTGAGGGGTCAGACGTTTCGGGCTCATTTGCCCTTTATCAAGGAATTTATAAATAAAGCTTGCTCATTTAAATCCCAAATCTGGCTAACATTTAAAATAAATTTGATATTTAATGTTGCACTTATGGAGCGTCATATTAGCCACACCTCTCTCACTCACCACCTACATTACATGCCCCTCCCCCAACCAGCCTATTACATCCATTTTGAGATGCCGAAGACCTCCAAACTGCTGGAGAAATCCTCTCATGGCTGCTAGTCAGCAATCAAAAGTTTTCCAATCCAATCCTGATACATTGATTACAGGTCAACTATCAATTAAAGAGTGGGCAGCCCGGCTTCGACTAGAGAATAAAGGTATATCATGTACTTAGTTTTAATAAGATTATTTGTTTGTGTGGTTCAAACTATATCAGGACCCCTCTGGACTGTATGTAAATCGAAAAATGCCAGATAATGAATTATATGTTCTCATAAGGCCATTGGACGGTAGGACAGAAGGAGGAGTGTTTTGAAACACTAGTATAGTGGTTGATACGAAGTTATTAGTAATTTGTGTTAATATTGGTTTGAAGAAATTTAGGGTTTTACTTGATGAATATAAATCGCTTTATTTTGAAATGTGGCAACGTCTGAAACACATCCATGGTGGATATGGCGTTTTTTTTCCAATTTCGATGTAACAGTAGATGTTTTGTCATGAATAAAAAAAAACTAAAAAAAACTATAACTATATCACCCAGTTTTTGTATGTGCCTATATTTCCCACCTATTTCGACGAACTTAAGCTAAGCATTTCTGCTGTATTGACCGACATCTACCACCCAAAATATGTTGGACATATTTGATAAGGATCATTTCTTCTCCAATCCATGAAAAACATTCTATTTCTAGCTTATAATAATGTCAGCACAACAGGGAATCGTATATATATATATGGTTATCTAAGTAGAACTGCATACTAGAGGTCAACGACAACCCGTCTTTTACACGTGGAATTTGGAATAATTTATATGGTAATAAAAGTCATGTATAATATAGATACCATGTATATCTACAGAAATACCACATATAATTGATTTATTTATCAGGAGTGTGTTTTTTTCTTGTTCCACAATGTAAGTGTAACTACTTGAGACATATGGGTTGGGGTGCATGCTTTTTAATGCTTTATCGAGGACATTAAAATAAAAATACAATACAATTTGTTGAAGGCAATGGTGTAAAAATGCAATGTGGCAATATTATGGCAGAACAACATTAAAGGGAAAGCTGCAGGTCTTGTAGGTAAGACACAAGAGTGGGTATTCATGTTGCTGTCAGTCACCTTAGTCTATGTTTTACCTGTGCACTGCAGAATACAACATTACTACATTGGCAATCATACATCAATGCATATAAACATACATATTTCGCATACACTCAACTACTTTGGCGGAAAATTAAAATGGTCGAGAGGTATTCTCAGACTGTATTGATTAAACAGAAATTACCAAGCTAAATATAAAGTCCACTCTTGGTGTATTTCAGTGAAACTGGGCAACAACAAAACAAAATAGCGAAAACTTGTTCTTTCAAGAGATAAGTTGTTTTTTAAATATATCAGAATGAAATGCACTGATAAGAGATAGTACTGAGGGCCCTTACCACCTTACATGTTTGTTGTTTAGAGGGGTCCTTATCACTCAGCTTTGTGACATAGGTATTGCATTATCTATGAATGTCTAACACGGAAATAAAAATGTCCTTTTGTTATTATGTCAGATCGTGGGAGTGAACCCAGTATAGGTGCGAGTACTGGTCACCCAAATATATCCAAACTTGATCACCCAAATGTGTCCTACGAGGGAAAGCTTCTGTTCCTTTGCTTCAGTTGTTTGTTTACTGAATTGAAATTGTTTCTGGCTAGACATTAACTCGGGGAATAAGAGAGCGAAGCCAGGCACCAATCCGGACAGACTTAGAGTGGAGTTCCTGAGATATCTGCCATCTCCCTTTCAACAAAAGGTGACAGAGAAGTGGCAAAGGGAAACCCGATTATAATAGAATTTGAACTAATAGTAAGCTTATTATAAAATCCCTACCCTGGGTGGCTATTGGAAAATACACTTAGAAGCGAATTATCCGTAATTCGATTACAAGATATCTACATGGAATGATATACTATACGGTGGTAGGGAATTATGAAGACCTCAAGGCTTGTGGGATCCAGGGTATTTTAGACAGTGTCTAAGATACATGAGCCTGTGTGTTGGTGTTTGGTGTTTGTAGTCATAGATTTAAGAAGACAAAGTCAGTGCCCTATAATTTAAACCACAGCTTCATTATCTATATGGGTACGCATCTTACATCAAGTAGGACCCAAACTATATCATATATTTTCATCTCATTATAGCACATCTTTTGACTATAAATGAGAAGGAGGAGGAGGACGTGGTAGCAGGCACTTGAGTCTCTTCAGCGGCACTGCAGCCACAAGCTTGGTAAAATATTGCACCTCCAGAGAGTTTGGGGATACCCCTGACTCATATAACCCTCAGAGGACACTCACAAATTGTTCACTGATAGGCCGATCCTAGCCACTTCTTGTCCCTGGAAGAGCTGTATTTACTCGCGTATCCTTGACCTACTGCCAAACTCTGTTCAGGATGTGAATAAAAATTACCAAATGCCAACAGTTTCTCACCGACATCTACCCCAAGAGATCACAAGCCGCAGGGCAAAATAACAATCGGAAATTTGGTCAAGGTAAGTCTTTAAAGAAAGAGATCAAAGGCCCAAGACACATGTGTAAGCTTAAGCTATATAATAGTATTGACTCAAACCTTCTCAAATGTATTGATAATCACCTACATTAACATGGCATCTCTCAGATATACCCATCCATCCAACCATCACTCCATGCGTTCATATTTACATATATATTATTCTGTATACAGATTTTTATTTATAAATATAATACTTGTACCACTCACAGCTAAAAGAAACGGTAGCTTTATAGTATTGTATATATGTATACATGATATAGAAACATACCAAGGCTATAAAGATAGACGAACGTTGTAGACTAGCTGCAAAAACTGACCGGTTTTCATGGACTAGGAATCGTAAAACGCTAAGTTTTACCATTCCAGAGAGGATAGCAAATCTGCAATTGTAACTAGATCAATTGGTCCCCAAGGCCTCATTTGTCTGGACACGGCGCAGAAAATACCAGACTCCTTCCCAATTAACATAATTATGGAACAAAGACCCAGGCCCAGAATTAACAAACAAGGTAACAGGAGAGATCAGATAAAAAAAACCCAACACAATATTTGAATAATCTAGTATAAATTTGTAATTTTAACATGATACTGCGAAATTAAACAAGGTGTTATTTATCCATGTTTGATGGACATTAATTTACTGGAAATTAAAATGAAAACTATGGCGGAAGTTTTAATATGGCAATGGAACCGAAGGATACCACATTTGTAACACCATTTTAAATGGGGCTTGCAATCGCGGAATCGAAGACAAAATTATCAAAAAAAAACATAATAAATAATATAGTATTTAAAATATATATATATATATATCATCGTGCGACACACAGCTATAAGACGAAAGGATTAACTAGCATAAACCCCGCAGTAAATTCTATGAACCATCCTGAATGAAACAAAATTAGTGATGCAATAAAAAAATAACTACCAGTATTGTTGGGGCCATCTTCAGCATCCAACTCATATTAGTGAACCAGGTATAGTAGGCTGGATCAATCCAAGCCAGATTTAGATTAGGAATGATCAGATTGAAAGGCTGAAGCAGCAGATAAGAGATCTAGCCTATGCACTGGAGGCGAGTCTGGCTGGCCAACAATGGGTCATCGCTTGTCAAACTCCACAGGGAGGCAATACAGATTGGCAAAGGGCAGCCTCTGAGCTTCCAAATGAAACATTGTACGGCGACATAAAATAACAACTAACACCAGCACTCTACCTTCCCTCAACATAGGCAACGTTAATATCACCACCAAGGCCTCAGCTATTTGAATGATCACAACAGGCTTCATTACACTAAGTCCTAGTTAAAGCCCAACTAATATTAAATGTAAAGAGGTGGTATATGCCTGAGGGCGAGCGTGCAGGAATTTTATTTCTTATTATAATTGAACCCACCGATTACACCTATGTAACACTTTATTAATGTCGGTTTAAATGCCTTCTTATGCTTCCTCAGTCAGTGCTGGGTGGCAAGAACAGATTATGGATGAAAGCACTCAAGTCGGTCGACACCTGCTGAAATTTGTATGGATTAAATCAGCGTCTTAAAGTAATTATGAGACACTTGCATGTATGCCACTTTGGATTTATGTTCCCAGGGCAGTGCTATAATGAAAGCATTATAGCATGGTTGGTAGAAATTATCAAAAAAGGAATTATCAACCCATGTTATATCAGTGTTGAATCTTTACAATTTATAACTTGAAATAAATATATAGGAATCACGAGGGTTTTTTTCTGTCCCCATAACTCAATTTGTTTGAAATAGGTGTTGGCAGTACACTGATGAACTATTTTTCAACAGAATATTTTTAATTGACACATGTGCAGCAGTGCATGGATCCAAATCTACCATTGGAAATATCTTACTGCTCCAGGCTATTAGACATGTACAAGGAGTGGATACCATCTACGGTCTATGTTAAGCTCCAATTCTATATAATCCCACTCAATAATCATTTTCCCCATTTCCATTCGATAATTGTATGATGCTAATTTCCTTGAGCGTCCCCGCTCTCCCCTCACCTTCCGCTCTCCCTACAAAGATTTCCCCCCATAGAATGTGCATTCTTTCGGTCATACACCACCTTCCATTAAACATCCATTCTATACACATTGAATCACCAACAACCAGCAAAATACGAATGGAAACTAAAACCGATGGAAAACCAATGATGCAACCAAAGTACAAACTTTATACACACTGCCAGGCAGCATTTAAAACGTCGATATTTACACGCCTGTCAATTCTATTTTTTCGTGGGTACTCGAATTTCATTTTCATTTCCTCCTGATTTCTCCCCATCCGACAGAATACTGGAGTAATCTATATTAGATAAGGCAGTACCATATTTGCGAAGAGAACAAGACTATGGACCGATCGATGAGGTAGGTGATCTACTAGAGGAAAACAAAGTCTAGACAAGAAAAGAAGACCACTCGATTGAGACCACCCAGTTTCGCCGACATTGGCATAGGATTGATGACTAAAGAGCAAAGCACCAAAAACATATTGCACATCCCTCGATTCAATAAGAAACGAATCGAACAGAATTTCACAGAACGCAAAGAGGGTAAAGCACATAAAAAGTTAGCTTAACAAAGAAGGGCTCAAGTAGTTAAAAGGAAGTACTATCGGGAGGCTCAGAGCCAAATCATTTCAGCCCTTTTTTTTAACACTACCTTTCTCTTTCGTGCTGAGCAAAATTAGCTTTGTTGCTATCTTCTCTCGGAAATTTCTGCACGGAAAATTCTAGTAAATAATAAGTTCTTTTAAGGATGACCGCGGGTATTTCCCAAAGTAAATAGATCAGCCTGATTTTTTCACACTTTGTACTCCAAATCATGCTGATTTCAAATATAATTTTTTTAAGGGGGGTCCCCAGACTAGAATTTTTGCTATTTCCGTTTGAAAATAAAAAGTTATTTAATTAATTTAATATGGCCGTCTATGGAGAAAAGGGCGTTTTTCAAACGTTTTATCCATTTTAAACCATATATAGTAATTAGAGTTGGCTAATTTTTTAGTATATCATAGTTTAAGGGATATACTTTCTGAAAATAACAAGAAAACGGGTGGTCCCCAGATTACTTTAGGAGCTGGAGGCCCCCGAACTTGAGAGTGCAGTGAGTGAGAGCTGGATTAGCTTTGAATTTCATGTAAACAAGATAGCTTACGGTGTTGTAAAACAATAACAAACAAGAAAAAAAACATATACTAATCTGTTCAAAAGTCAGAAGTGTTTCTTTTTAACTACTGAACATCACTATTCAAAGAAATGATAAAAAAAAAATAAAATATCAACATGGTCAATGTCGTAAAATCCCCGCCGTTTTTGGCAACTGAGAAATACCCGCGATCATCCTTAAATTGAGATCATCAGCTTTGAAAGTGCTTGGAAAATCCTATACTAGAAGAAACTTATACATATTATTAGCAACTACTCATTCGAGTATTCCAATACAGGCAGAATGGATATTTTAGTCAGAGCTCATTTAGGTATATATATAATTTTCGACGTAAGCTATAGGGTCCCTTAAGAAAGGGTAAGTCTCCTAACGACTTCTTCTAAAAGCAATCACAAAAACGCAGGAGCAGCGTAATGAGCTGGTTTTGCGCAGAATAATTATTACTGGTTAATTTACATGGAAGTTGGGCAGGTACGATATACTTTAAAACAGCGAGCACATTCCTTACCCATGGTTGAACAGAGAGCATTATTAGACATGCAGTACTCAGGTCGGTTTAAAGGACCCAGGTAGTTTTTAATGGACCGTAAAGTAAGTATAAATGATCACGTACGTAATTACATGCTAGTTGAATGACTGATAAGCATACTTTAAGACCAACGCATACATCAGTCATGTGGAGAGGTGCGAGTTGCGAGGAACAAGCAAGTGAGAGGGGGGTGAGAGGGGGCTGAGTTACGTGTATGAGAGAGATGGGTGGGAGGGAGAGAGAGAGAGAGAGAGAGAGAGAGAGAGAGAGAGAGAGAGAGAGAGAGGGGGGGGGGGCAGGTAGGGCGTTTTGAATGAAATAAGGTTGCATTATAATACAAATGAACTCCACTGCAACTATTGAAGATATTCAGTAGTTCCCTTCACTTATTAATTCATTTTTCTTCCCTTACTTCTTTTTTATTGCTATTTAACCTCGCCGACAAGATTTCCATGAATCAAATCAAAACCGTATGGAGTCATGGAGTGATCCCATACCCGTTGATAAAATTAATTTCCCCATTTCATATTTAATTCCTAAGTGATCTGCAACCGTTTAACAGAAACAATCAGGGTTGTGAAAGTTGTTGATCATGTCATGATGAATTTAGAAATACATTCCACAATACTGAAATATCAAACTTTTTAAAGTTCTGCGCAATACTTGCACCAAGAATTGATTCCATGCATTGGAAATTTCAATTGGCATCGCTTCTGTTTCAAAGGAATATAAATGAGAACCCTAGCAATTACTGGAGTCACAAAATATTGGAATCACCCCCAAGATAGCTCACACGCAAACTTTTCATTTGCAGTTGGATAAATTGGTTTGAATTAACTACATAATAAATTTTCTCAGAACACGAAAACTCACTTATCTCGGCAGTGATGAGAACTTTTTTTGACAATCAGCCATCTCTTGTTTTCCGAGTGGCATGAAATACTAAGTTATTTATTATTACAATTAAGTAACCCATGTAGTGATTGCTATCAATCTACACAGAGAATAAGGAAACACGCAAGTGAAAGGCCCTATACATTTATAAAAAAGTAGATTTGTTTCGTTCAGTAATAAGTAAAAAAAATAACAATGCGGTTTCACTCAGTGAAAACATTCCCAGGAATAGTAAAATGTGATGTGTTCCAGGAAAATGAGTCATAAGTCGCAAAATTGATATTTTTCAAAGTGTTTTTACCACAAGATTTCTTCATTGAAATATTTTTAGAGGGTTTAGCACTTATAGTCATACAAGTCCATGCAACACATTTCGGGACATTGTATCAAATATATCTTTGCGTTTCGAAGGCCTTCGTATGGGTATATTTAGTTAATTTACTGGTAATTACCCATCCAGAAACATTGCAAAATCCCCAAGTTAAATGAGGCTTACCTTGGTAAAGATGAAGTTTGACTAGGAGTTCATTAAATGTCTCCTAGTGTGATGAGGGACTAAATGAGATATCTTCCCGGAACTAGCTCGGGCAGTCTTTAAAGTTCGAATTCTGTCGAGACTGCGGAAGTAACTGTGAACCACTTCTCTTCCTAATGTCGTGACAGAAACATGATAGAGTGACAAGGGTGGGTACCGCGGTGGGCATTTAGTCCCTCATCACACTAGGAGACATTTAATGAACTCCTAGTCAAACTTCATCTTTACCAAGGTAAGCCTCATTTAACTTGGGGAGTTCATCACACTGCCACCTAGTGTTGATGAGCAGGCCTAAATGAGACTATGAAGCTCCCCAGTTGAGACAGAATTACCATCACATGATATTTACCTCAGATTAATGATGAGAGGGGCTAGACGCGCTCCTCAAAAGGGTTGTTCCCACATCTGGGGTGGTATTCACTTCCCTCTTATAGAACCTCCCGAAGGTAACAGCATTGGTCCACCTTGCGTTTTCCAACACTGCACCTATGGGGATCTGCAAAGCCACTGCTTTAGACACACTGGCACCACGAGTACTGTGCGCCTTAAAAATGTCTGTATTAACTCCTGACAGTTTCAATGTATTTCTAATCCACCTCGCAAGGGTGTCTTTAGCTACTCTGTTCTTGAGTTTTCCATAGGAGATGAAAAGTTGATCCTCCCCTTTTCTGACTGATTCAGTCCTTTCTAAGTACACTCTGAGGCATCTCGCCGGGCACAGTCTAAGGTCCTCCTTAAAACTTCTAACCCTCACATAGTCCAGAGAGTGACCCTCTCTTGTGTGTTTCATGGGTTTATCCAACGCGAAGAGGAAACCCTCATCTTCCCAGGTCAAGCCTGAGAGCTTTAAGGCATGTAAAGTTTGGCATCTCTGAGATGTAACTATAGCTAATAACGTCACTAATTTAAATGACAAGTGTTCCATGGAAAGTTTACTGTTCCTGTTCCATTTTTTAAACAATTTAAACACAATGTTAATGTCCCACGTAGATTTATACTTGGGTTTGGGTGGTCTAAGCTCGTGACACCCTTTGACGAACCTCCCAAGGAGGACGTTTTCTCCTAACATGACTTGTTGGTCATTAGTAAGCGACAAGAAATTTGACAAAGCTGATCTTGCTGTCCTCACTGCCGAATGCGACAGTCCCTTGTCATGTAACGTAAGGAGAAATTCAATGACCCTGTTGACGTTGGGTTCTGTGTGATCTACCTTCTGTTCTGCACAGAAAGCGTCCCATTTCCTTAATGAGTTGTCGTATTGTGAGATGGTACCCTTTCTCCAAGATGCCATCATCACATTGGTCGCCCCCTCCGAAAGACCTGAATTCCGCCAGTGCATTCTCACAGCTTCCATGCTGCAAGCCTGACGTGCCACTGCTCCCCTGAGGCTGGATTTGACAGGGGGGCGTTTCCCAGCAGGAGTCTTCCTCTGCTGTGTCTTTTGAGAAGTCCGAACCAGCTCTGAGCCTCCCAGTTTGGTGTTATCAGCACTCCTCGGGCCTTTTCTCTCCTCGCTTTCTGCACTGTGCGTGCGATGATGCTGAAAGGAGGGAAAGCGAAAAAGTTAAACGGCTTCCAGTTTACAGAAAAGGCATCCACATAAGCCGCCCCGGGGTCCGGGTACCAGCTGCAATAAGTTTGACACTTAAAATTAAGTCTAGATGCAAAAAGATCCATATTGAAAGGACCCCATTTTTTAGAAATGTCACTAAAAATGTTCTCTGGTAACTCCCATTCCAGATTCTCTCTGAAGTTCCTTGATTCGAAATCTGCTACCTCATTGTCTACACCCGGGACATGAACTGCTATAAGCCAGATACACCTCTCCTGGCAATATTTCCACAAGTCTCTAGCTATTGCATCACATTGGACTGACTTCATACCTCCCAGGTGGTTAACATAAGCTACTGCTGTTGTATTATCCGACTCACATCGGATCTTGCAGCCAAAGGCCTCTCTGAGGAGACTCTTCAGACCCAAAAATATAGCGAAAAGTTCTTTTGCATTAATGTGCAAAAAACATTCTGTCAGATTCCACCTCCCTCCCGTGGAATTTCCCTGACATGTGGCTCCCCAGCCTAAGTTCGAGGCATCCGTGGTCAAAGTATAGAAGGGTGCCCTTTCCCAAATTCTCCTGTTAGCTCCTGGTAAATAGTCTAACCACCACGACAGTTCGCCTAAAGCTCCACTTGAGAGCTGCATCAATCCATCAAAGGATCCCGTCAATCTCAATGCTTGAGTCTTATCCTCTTCTAATTTCCGGTAGTGGGACATACCGTATTCCGCCCCTTTTGTCAAATCAATAAGGACACCAATACACTGGGCTATCTGCCTGATGGGGAAAGATCCTCTTTCCAACAATCTTACTGCCAAGGTCGAGAACTTCTCGATCTTCTCCTTTGTAGGAGTGACTATCATCCTGACTGAGTCTAAATAGTAGCCTAAAAACACCACCTTCTGTTGCGGTTCAAACAGGCTCTTGCCTGCGTGGACTGTAAATCCTAGTTTAGTGAAAAGTTCCGCTAACACTATCACTGACTGCCTACATAGGTCTAGGTCCTCGTGCATGATAAATGAATCGTCTAGGTATCCAAAACAAGTGAAACCCTGCTTTTGCATAAAGGCCCATACCGGTCTGAGGAATTTAGTGAAATAGCGAGGCGCCTGCGCTAGACCCATCGGTGTACACGTGAACTCAAAAAGTTTGTTGTTCCACCTAAATTTCAAGAACTTACGGTCCTCCCTTCTCACGGGGATCGTGTAATACACATCCTTCAAGTCTATTGAAGCCATAAAACAGCCTTCAGCCATTATGTCCATTGCTGACTGGAGAGAATCCATCTTAAAATGTTCATACACTATCAGTTTGTTTAGATCTGACAGGTCTAAAATAAGCCGGAAATCACCATTTGGCTTAGGGCGCAGGAACACGTTGCTGACCCACTGACCCTCTTCCGGTTCAGATTCCACGATGACCCCCTTCTGCTCTAGTTTCCTCACTTGTGATTGGACTACACTCAGTTCCCTGTCACTAAGTCTCAGAGGTCGGGGTTCCCTACGCTGGACTGGCTTTCTAATAAAATCTAACTTTGTTCCTGAGATCCCATCTAGTACAAATCTATCTGAAGTGATATTCCTCCATTCAACTAAACAGTTTTTAGTGTTACCTGCCGAAAAAAGGTCAGGATTAAGCAAAGTAGGGAAAGATGCTTTTACCTTTTGCGAGGTTTCGGAGAGGGCGACGCGGGGACTCGACTCTACTGAGCCCCCTTGGCGGGAAAACCCGACCCGGAGGGAGTTGAGTTAGTATGGCTTCCTCGGCCACCACCGCCTGAGAATCCTCCACGCTTCTGCTTGTCGTATGGCTTGTTTCCTTGCCATCCTCCACGTCCGTGGAACTTGCTATTGTTGTTATTAAAACCTCCACCAAAGCCACCGCCAAAACCACCACCTCTGCCCTTGAATTTGAACGAGCCTCCACCCCTCTGCTGGGTTTGTGGCTGCTGTGGTTTTGGCTGTTCCTTCTTGAGCATGGCCATAAACTTATTTTGTTTCTTTAGATTCTCTATCTTCGTAGCGACATCTCCTCCGGCTAGACACTCCGGGGTAGCGGGGTTATCTTCCCCAAATAATTCCTTCAGATCCGAGGCCGTATCCACTTTCAAAACCTCTCTGCGTGCTTTGGTAATGTCCTGTGCCGCTTTAAGCGTCATAGTAAGCGCGTTCGTCAAAGTCTGAAACACTGTCGAGGCCGTATTATTCACACTTGCCTCTGCCTGGACTAAGTCCATATTTCCCACTATGATGGACATCACAACATTCAAATTGTCATGTGCCCTGCTGAGGAGTTTGTCGTTCTCCTTGTGTTCTTTAGACAATAAGTCTTTCACCTTCGCTGGAAGCTTTGGAGTTTTTATCTGATCCAGATTCTCCGGCCTGGGGAATTGCTTCCTAATATTGTCTAGGGACGTAAAATTCATAGGCGTCTCCGAGAGTTCCTTCACGATAGCCACAATGTTCTTACTTACGGGGTGACCAATGTCTTCCCGCTTTGTCACCTCTTGGAGGAAATTTTTGATGAAATCATCCGGTCCCGTTAAGTCCTCTTCGAACTCGCCTTCCTCCAGTGAATTCTTACTTCCCGGATTCATGATTTCTCTGATCTGTGCATTGAATTTAATCCGATCTTCAGCACTTAGTCTGCCCACATAGCCAGACAAATCGAAGAGAGACTCCGTTTGGTTTTCACGTGAGCCTGAAGCTTCCTCCTCCTCGGACGCTGCCTCGGACGGAGCCTTGTCTTCGTCATCCATGGCCTCACGAGACGCTTGATCTTTAAGCGCTTGCAACTCCCTTGCTTCTCTCTCTCTTCTTTCTCGTTCCCTCTTCTCTCTAGCTGTCTCCTTCTGAGTGCTTTTAGCAGGATCACCGTCCTTATTGAGATTAGCCATCTTGTTCTCAGCGCTGAACAGCAGAACAGATTTCACAGTTTCACAGTGACTGGCGAGTGGAACGCTGAAGCCACACACGTAGTAATGGCGACCGTTAAATTGTTGCGAAGCAACGTTTGGTGAGTGTTTCGCAATGAAATCACTCTGGCACTGCTTAAAAAGCCTTAAAACCCACGCAGACTGAACCTTGTAGGATATGTGCCAACAATATAAATACTTCCTGTTAATCAAAGTTATCCAAAATCGAAGAAAACAGTTGAAGAAACGGAGCTCCAAAAAGAGCTCTTGCTGCCCTGAGCGAACGGAAGTAACTGCCCGAGCTAGTTCCGGGAAGATATCTCATTTAGGCCTGCTCATCAACACTAGGTGGCAGTGTGATGAACTTCTTCTTTTTTTTTAAAATTATCAAATTTAAAATATAGAAATACTTATTAGATGTCCTACTGTTTACTATCATTGGAATCGGCTTGAACGCCTCTTTTCAAATATAGTGATATCTCAAAATCCATATTTTGCGACTTATGACACATTTTCCTAAAACGGATCACATAATATGAGTCTTGAGAGAGACTGACCAAATAACATTGTACAAAGGCTTAATAACATTGGTCGCGGTTTTCAGTTTTATAACGGTCATGGTATCAAGGACACCTTCAGTGAGTGCTGCTACTCCACAGATAACTTCTCCTCTTCACCAGTTTTTTTAGATACCTGGGACTGAGTTACATATTCATGAGTAATATAATGTAAAAGTTTTGGTCATTGATAATAATATGTAAAATTGTACAATTGCAATAATAAATCCATACGGTATAATATATTTAGAGAAATCTCTGTAGTCTAGGTACATCTAGATGAGCAGGGCAGGTGGGAAGGGCAGACAGGTATCAAAGGAGTACTGATGTTGAGTTTCTGATACAAAGGATGAGGCTGCAAGCAAAATATAGGAGCAGGAACAAGGGAAGGGAATTCCTTCTCTTGTTCCTGCTCCTATATTTCTGGAATGGGCAGACAGTAAAGATAGGAACTATAAGAGACAGAGAGAGAGAAGAGAGGTAGATACATGGGAAGGAGAGAAGATATGGGAAGAAGAAGGGATAGCTAGATAAAAGGGAAGAAAAGAAAAGAGAAAGACAGCTAGCCAGACAGACAAACAGGGTGGGGGAGAGAAGGGCTGGGTCTAGGGTGGTGGTGGTAGTAGTGAGCCACTGGAGATTTAATCGATAAAAGCCCTAAGCATCAAACATTCATGCCACGCTTCGTTTGGGAACACGCAACTTCAAACACAGTGCTTGCCAAGGCTGGGACAGCAGCCAGAGATTATAGACCCCTACAACCAAAACACCCACACTCCTTTCAAAGTATTTTAAAACTATGGATCAGCCCTAGATTTAGGTTAAGAATTAGGGAGTAACGTAGTAACGTCCTAAGTAGTCGCAAAAGGGCAAAGCGAATTTAAAAGTCAAAACAGCAATGATAGCATGTTAGGCCTTCGGCTGTTGCACTATCGGTATCGAAAAAAAATAATCAATTTACGAGGATCCATTGGTAAGATTTTCCCGCGTGGAATGATGGACTGGAAAATAGACAACACATTTGTGAGAGAGGTAGCTTTGTTATGAAGAGAATCTTGTCAGGCTAGTCATCAGACATTTTAGATGAACTAATAGATCTATACAGTACATCTTTTTTTATATAAGAAATGAGAGTTTTGTATAGTTCAAATAATAGTAGATAATATCAGTAGTCTATCCTTACTGCAGAATACATGTCGAGGTTCTTATTCCAAAATGATAACCTCAGGACAGCAAGTACTGTCCTCTTTTCATATATAGCACGTGGCAGTATACAATTTCTTTAGCTATAAAAGCTGAAGAAGAGACAGCCAGGGGATAAAGAAAAGAAAATTGCCCAAACTGTGTTATTAGAGAAGGAAGATATAGGTAAATTTACAAAAGCACCAGTCCGATGACTCCCATCTATAAACAGCCCACACCAATGGCACTGTTTCGTCCTCCGTGGAAAGATAAATAAAAACGTTATGCTTTTCAAAATAGACTCGTTACATAGACAGTTTAAGCATTCACATTGCAAACATACAGTGCCACGATAAGCTCTTTTGTGATATCAAATGTTGAAAGCAATAACATAATTCAGACACAAGATAAATATATCCAGTGAAAGGGAGAAGACAAATATAATAAAAGTATTGTTTGTTTAAGGGGGTAGTCGAGTGGGCACGAAACATATATACCAGGTGTTCTTTATCTTTGTCCGCACCAGCAAAGGATTAAACTTGAATTTTTTACGACCAATTTAAGAACTTGACTGCGATTTCATTTGCATAGTCAAGATTAAAGGAATATTTTAATGTTCATATTTGATATTTGTTCAAGTCTTGATATCAAAATACCACCCCAGGAAACGGAAAGTTTTATTCAATACTCGTTATCCCTAATATTCGAGGAACTGTACACTTAGCACTGATCAGCTTTGCCCCACCCACCTCTTTATTTTTACGGAATTTTGACAAAATGCAATTCAAGAACTCAGACCAAAAACAGAGAATTATAATTAATTGGACTGGTATAACTCTCCGAAGTAATCAGCAACCGATATATTATAGAGAGTTATATATCTAATGTTATGATTAATTAAATCTGTCAGAGTATGGCTTCAGAGAAGAAGAATAAAAACATCGAACAGTTATAAGTTCCATTCAATAATCTATTCATTAGGCCTATGATATGCACTTCCATGGCCAGACTGGGATACAACTGGGAAACAGAGTCAGGTAAACTGACTTAAAAGAATGATTAATTCCATGAAGACGGAGATGGCGCATGTCCACCACATATATATATATGTGGAAAAATCAATAGATGTGTATTATAAGCGCTCTGTGGCCTGTGGGCGATTGTCGAAGTAACAAGTGGCACTGTTGTATGAACACATGTGACTTGTCAACTGTGTCTTAGGGGCAGTCTAATATAGAACAAGTCTTCTGGCTCGGGCCATTTTTTTTCTCCCCCAATGTACACATTCCCAGTCCACATTGAGTCATTTGGGGATCTATAGTGTCGTCCTTTACCTAGGCCAGCGAGAAATATGAGATAGTTATAGTTTCCAGGGTAGGCAAAAAAAGTGGTATGTTATGCAGTCTGTTTCTCGATATTAATATTGTATACACTCTAAGCTCGTCCTTCAACAAGGCAAGATGTATAGGGACATATTCCCCAGAAATACGATGCAAGAAGCTAGCCCGGCGCATGACAAGGCGCTCGAATCAACTTGTTATATTATATACGTTCGTATCCTAGGCTACCATGAGGATTTTGTAATTTCCTCGGAAGGTATGGAGTAATTTTGATATCAATGTTCTCGCCAAACAACCTAAGCCATCTTGTGTGCTCCAAAGAACGAGGAGGTGCAGCCAGTGGTTTATATTCATTGCGTAAAGAAATGCTTCGGTCGGTTCTATATAAGAAGAATATCCACAACAAAGTGCAAAGTAATGATGGAATATATTTACCAAATTAGAATCTAATTTAAATATATATGAGTCTATATATCGGTATCATTAAAGTCTTCTAAATCATATTTTCAATGTACATAATGGCTTGAAATGGGGTATTCGTTTAAATGTTATTTATCAATGAACATTCAAAAATATATCATTCTGTTCTAAACCATATTTATAAACAAATATAACATAACAGATAATTGAGCTAGGTTGAATTTTCTATAATAACTTCATCCCTCTTTTTTTACATCTAAAACTGTTCAAATTTCTTTTCGAGTAAAGTCGGAAAGATACCAGTAAGGAACTATAAATATAATCTACATTAAAAGAGTAACAACAGTAATTAATATGATAATGAATAATGAATAAATAATAATAAATAATATATTATTATATTATAGGATTCCCGACGGCAACATATCACGCAAAACGATGCCCCCGACTGGTATGATTAGAATAAAATTGAAATAACAGAAGACATATCAGTGGAAAGCTATACCCACGAAGGTCATATAGGAGGTTGAATATGTTGAAACATGCGATCGCTCCGCCAAATACATCAATACGTTTGTTTACATACAAACACATCCAGGCTTTCTCAAGAGTTCATTCGGGCAAAAAATACGTCATCTTTTCTTCAGAACCTTGACAGACGTCCCGTGTATTATGTATTTTATTACACGTAACGTTACTGCAAGGAAAGTCAAATATGCCCCAAGCAGTAGGATGAGTCAGACAAATATTTTTCAGGTTGGCTAAGTTGTGATATCAAAGAAACGTATATATTTATATAATACTGGCCAGTCAGTGTTTAATTAGTGTATACATGTATAGGGCCTAGTCCACTAAGCCGATTCTCATGCGATTCTCACAGAATGTAGTGCAAAAGAGTCCTCTGCGGCGCAAAATCGCATGAGAATCGGCTTGGTGGACTAGGCCCTTTAGTTGGTG
Organism: Sthenelais limicola; assembly: GCA_942159475.1. Taxonomy (NCBI): domain Eukaryota; kingdom Metazoa; phylum Annelida; class Polychaeta; order Phyllodocida; family Sigalionidae; genus Sthenelais; species Sthenelais limicola. The sequence continues at coordinate 108,536,145 of OW804097.1, read as the reverse complement.
ATAAATTATTACATGGAAATAAAAAGTCACCAATTTTTCTATTAGTGATATTAAATACTGCTATAATTAACGTTGTCGATGGGATTAGCAATATCTCCCTCCAATACATGTATATTTACACAATTGAATGTTTTGATTGATCTGGCACCATATTCATATGGATCGATTAAAGCTATCGTAAAGACTACTCTTGTCTGTCATCAATGATAACAGCTATTGTACCTGCATGGAAATGGTGTAGCACCGAATTACACCAGGTGGGCTTGAAAACCTCATAAATTTAAAGAAGTACCCACTTCAGCATCCATATTTTGTCAATAAAACATAATCACACAATCAATCAATGTCTAGTTTCATATCAATCTTTTTACAATCCCACTTTAAGCCTTACGACAGGTACGTATCAGAATGTGTAGTTTGATAGAAATTTCAGAGAGTATTTAATGTTAATCTCTTGAGCTAATTCAGTTTCGGTGTCATTACAAGAGCTACTTTCAAGATATCCCTTAAGAAGCTATGCCTATGTCAACTTTGAGCCAGTTGGACGCCTTTATGGCTGTGCTTAATGTTTACTTAGAATCAATGCATGACAAAGTATATACATACGGGCTATTGTAGCTATAATCGTTCTATACACACAACATGGAAATGGACATGCCCCACCCTAGGCCATGTATGTAATAGAAACTGAGGAAAATTCCAGGGTAAAAATTAAATGGATATACGCTAAATATATCTCCAGTATAAACCTTCCTTACACGATGTTATTTTTCTAGTGCCTCGATCAAGGAACCCCGTCACATTTAGCATAACAGAGAGTTGGTGCCAAACCTTTATCCAAAACTAGAGAGTAATTTGGGTTTAAGCTATTAACATAGCTGGAAGTAAATACTCATCTAATCAGTTAGGTGAGACCTAAATAGGACCAGTCACTAGTCGTAAATATATCTGTATGCTAAAGATTAAAAGTTAATAAATCTTATATTCTATATACTTCTTTATTATATATTATGTACAGAGCCAGAAACAACACAAGTCTCCACTTAGCCTGTGTCATCTAACAACTTCTAATAAAGAGAAAGCTACAGTACATGTATACTCTAGTATAGATCTATACAAAATATAAGAAAGTGTACAGTTAATTATAAACTGAGTGTGTTATTTATACCGTACTGATAAGACCAATCCATGCAATGAAATGCATACGTCATACGAATGGAAGTGGTCAACATAACAATTGTCTGTTCTAGCAGAATATTGAACCATGACTATACAAGTCACAGTGATTATGGATACTTATATATTAGGATCACTTACATCAATTTTCCGACCTTATAGTCACTCAGTATTGATTAAACAGCGCCCTCTGATCCAAACAATTCACATGCAATCCTAATCATTTAAGCCCTGATGATCTGCAAGATTAGCAGAATATCAGAGTCGATGGTATCTAGATAAGACTTATACGATGAATCATATGCAAGACTTAATTAATTTGACCAAATGATGCCGTTATACTGGGAGTATGGTTATGCAAAGCGTATCTAGACTATAGTCATCAAACACATTGCTCATTCAGGCGACTGGTTGTCATTTGAGAATATATGAATTTAATATCAGTTACAGTCATAATGGTTGGTATCCATGCCATGGCAGTCTAGGTTCAGAGTTGAGAGTGTCCCTCCAAACTGAGGGAAAGCCTCTCGCTCCAAACCACAAAATGAAATTAAAATCCCATTAGGGCGCCTACACCAGGGCCGGGGAAAGCAATCGACGCAGTAGGCGTCCATTCACTGACATACCATTCTTATAAGTATTCTCTAAGTCTAAGAACTATCCATGTCCAGACTATAGGCCTACTGACCCTTAATTACAGTACTACATTGACTCTCTAACAGCAGTAATGTAGAGATATATAGGCAAGCTATCTCTGTCCATGCGGCCTTATTTATATATATAGGATATACGTGCACGGTACCTGTCAGTGTCATGATATTTATTTTTAAAAATCTGACTAAGCTGACACAAGAGCTAAGACTGAGCATCTATTTTAATTGAGTCAGGATCTTCTATGACACATACACATTTAAGTGTTTCAACATGTGTCGTGTAGTAAAATAATTGAAACAGGGAGGGCAAGGCCAGGGGCAATACTTCAGTAATGCCTTAAATTGATACAACCTTAGAGTAAGAGGAGATATTATATTTTGTCGTACTATTATATAGTACTATAACCTGATAGGTCTTAAATTGGCTGTCCTCACTGCCTCAGGCTCAGCCTCAAGGTAGGGACAGTGGAAAAAAAATCAATTTGCCTGTAGCTGTTTTAAACTAACATATATCAAGAGAGTTCTCAGTATGGATCCTAAGGCTTTTTAAATTTAGTTTTTATCACTAGTAGAAGCTGAGATATGATCAAAATAATATCTTAGATAAGGCGTATGTGCACCCATAGGCATTAGTGTTAACTTTCGATCAAAATGTGTGATAATACTAAATTTATAGCCGGGGGCGATGCTTGAGTAGTAGATTTACGTTAAATGCAATATCTTTAGTTGTAACTGGAATTTTTTTATTAAATAAAAACTATGAGGTAGCACACAAGCCAGTCAAGGAATGAAACTTGCATTGCGATAATACGAGACATGGTAGGACTACTCATTATTCATCCCTGGGACCATCGTATACTCCCCTCTAATAAAGTGAGTCTATATTTTGGTGTGAGCAGTGTAGTACTAGAAGTGGGGACCCACAAGATCCATTTATTCTTAGAAGTGAAGACTGAACTCTGAAGTCAGACTCAGCTAGACTGCAGTGCTTGTGAAACCAGCCCACCTCGTACTCACAACAGTCAACAAGCTCGCGCCATGGAGATGCTAAAACGTGAAGATGTGAAATATTGCACCCTCCTATAGACATATATCAAGGCGGGGTCCAAACATATAAAACCATGTACTTGTGAGTCAGAATAAGAGGTTGAACACTTCAGCCCTCGCGATTTTAGCCTGCTGGTTTGAGGATTTGTTTTTGACAGGAGTGAGGGGCTGGGCAACCATCTGATGGTGGTCAATGTTGACAATATTTCTTCCCGGCTAAGAGCATTTCTATGAATCCTTTTGAAGCAGTTATAATAGAATACGTCTGAAATAAGAGTAATGTCTATGATGTCAAAATATATACAAGGTATATAAAAGGAAGGATTAAGAAACACACGATATTTGTGTACCTACCTAGATCGGTAGCTCCTCATATACAACTCTGACATTTCTGATCCCCGTACGCATGCGCAAGCGGAAGCCTTTAAATATTGACATTAAATCATGTTTATTTTTCCAACATAACACTTATAATTAATATTATTCCCGATCTATTAAAGAGCGTTTGTTTTATGACACATATTGCCTGATTAGGTCAAATAATCTAAAAATGTCTATTTTGACTACCAGCATGCATCGGAATCCAAGATGGCAGCCTCCATGGAGGAAGACCTTGATCTCGTTGACAGTGATGATTATTACGCCTGGCTAGGACTTAACAAAAATGTAAGTAGGCTTTATGATCCCGAAAGGTGCGTAGGTGTATCCAGCATAGATTGTTCAATTAATATGATTTAAGTCTTAATATTTATCAAGATAGCGGAGTAAAACCATCGGGAATGACAACAAGGTCGGCGCGGGACGTGATGATGGCTGCCGCCGACCGGCCTGTGATGGTAGTCACGCTCCGTCAGGGGTTGATGTATGATGGTGATGCCTGCATATGTCTTGCTTCCAGAAGCCTAGATACACATTCCGGTGTCTTATAATCATTCATAAATTTGACCAGTTAATTATCCCATACCAGCTAGTAATACTAATTGATAGTGTTGATTGCATCATATTTTTGGGGGCTAATGAGTCATGTAAATGTCTGGGGCTGGGCAATGCAAATGCATGGCCAATCCTTCCCACCGTCCGGGGTCCGGGCCCTAACGTCTCGGGGCCCCATCGTCCACAGCCCCTTCAGCTCAGCTCAACGGAGTACAGGGGGTGGTAATAATAATACAGGCTACACGAACCCATGATTGCTAAGCTTGAACCAAGACTCCAAGTCAAGTAAAAATGAATAGACATTGAATAGTGGAACAATCACGCTTCGTTTCCTTTATTTTAGTATTCAGTGTAAAAATAAATGAATACACTTGCTAGCTTACATGCGTCTTATTTATACTACCTATGTGTGGGTGTTTCCCTGTGAACGGAAATCCCATTCTCTATTTTCAATGGATGAGATTGGAGGTACCGTATATTATTAGTTTAAATGAGTCTTAATATACAACCTCCAATTCAATTGTATCCACCAATTTATGATATTTAGAGTTACCATATTATTTGCTTGTTGGGACTAATTATTAGATACGTAACTTATTTTCACGGTTTATATGTAAGATGAGGGAATGAAAAAAACAAAAACATCAATAACTTCATCTTTGTTAATAGATTAGGTGTCTACCACATTCAGCGTTCCAAATGTATGCCCTTTTAGCACACTAGTATAGATACAGCTTTTATATCGTGGATTGCACTTAATTGTTATAAAGTCTTCAAATGCTTGTCTTATATATTAAAGTATATATAATCCTTTCTTGTGTGTATAATATGACAAATTTATTTGCAGGCAAAGAAAGAAGACATTAATAACTCTTTTCGTCGACTCAGTCGAACATATCACCCTGATAAACATGCCTCGAATCCGGAACTAACAACTAAAGCTGAAGCAATATTCACAAAGGTTAAAACTGCATATGAAGGTATTATCATATTTCACTTTGTGACTGTCTTACTATACTATCGGTATCTTACACTTAGGAATTCAATGACGTCGTGAATTACACCAGACTTTAATTGATTACGAGGAGATTGTAACTTCATAGAACATGTTTATAATCACTAACTAATGGATGGAAATTAAAATTGTAGAATATCACGATTAAATAGTTATGCCCCGTCCTCTTGGATATGAGCAATTCTGTTAATCATATAATTCATGTTCTTCTATAGTTCTCTCGGATCCTCAAAAGAAAGCTATATATGACGCTATGGGTGTCAAAGGTCTCGAGACTGATGGATGGGAGGTAAGGAAATTGGTTTATTTTAAACAATTGCGAGTTTGTTTTTTTTTTGTTTTTTTTTTTAGATTTCTGACTTATAGTGTTGGATTTTTTACTCCTTCTATTAATTATGGAATAAAATACCCCATCGTTAGTATCACGTGCTCTAGATTTAATCATCATTTACATTGGGAATATATATAATTAAAAAAAAGTCATTCTACCTTTCAAACAGAAAAGCTTCTATTTTCTCCCCGTTTTAGGTTGTTCCCCGTCAGAAGACCCCTCAAGAAATACTGGAAGAATATGAACGACTAGCCCAGCAGAGAGAAGAGAGACGATTGGAACAGCGAACTAATCCTAAGGTTTGTAAGTTATTCGCGTTAATTATTGAAATTGAATAATTGATGAATAATGCCCGTTTAACCCTTTCTCCGGAACTGTTTTATTTGTTTCTTTCATTCAGGAAATAATATTCATATATCAAGACATATATGCCTAAGTATTTCATTTGTTATTTCCCAACCAGAATGCAAGTTCAAATTTTGCCTAATTATTGTGGCTTTTTTTTCACTACACGAAAATGATGATTTTGCCATTGCAGGGCTCCATAAGTGTCGGGGTAGATGCCGTAGATTTCTTTGACAGCTATCAACCTATAGATGCCATGGATTATAAGTAAGTGTCATTCCAGTAGGGCGTGTGTGTCGGATGAGCTTATATTTGGAATTGTATTTTTGTCTTTCCATGTCTGCATTGCCTTTAAACTGTGCATTACGTTGTATGGTTGTTGTATGGACGCATATTATATGAATTATGTTCATGATCTAATCACACAGACCTATCATTCCACACGTGGAGGTTACGAGTATGTCCATCTCCCAGTCAGTAGAATGCCCGCTCACATCGAAAGACACTGCCATCTTAGCGGGCAACCTTTCCACACAAAACGGAACCGGATCCGGAAGCATTTCGGCCACGATGAGACGTGTGACGTCACACAAGAGTTGGATGGAGTGTGAGTTGTCTGCCGGTGGAGGAGCCGCCTTCACTCTAAGAGGTTTCAGGACGTTGTGGAAAAGAGGGTTAGTGTCGTGCAAAGAGCGCAAGTACATATTACTACTGCTAGGTGGGCTAACATGATGGAACAATAAAAAGTAGCAAATTCAATTTGAATGTTGGGTCATACTCAATCGTCTGAAATACAAGTTTACTCCACGTTGGTGTATGTACCACATGCTATTTGTATGGGCGGGAATAGTGTGGTAATTTGCACCAGTTCAACGTGTGTGGTATAACATTGTCATTCCCCCTTCCTCCCCCCCAGTACACATAGCCATATAAGGTAAACCGGTGATATACTTATACATAGCAACATGGGAGTAAATATAGAACCTAAATTCGAAAGTGGAACTCAGGACACTATTGCACTGTCCGAGGTGTTTTTAGTGGCCCACAAGCCGATAGGCCGTATCACATTCTCATCAGGTTCTATCCATCTACTGGTATGTTTCAGCTAATCCCTTCTACATTTCCCTGTTCGAATATAATGGAAACTTTGTATTTGGTACTGAAACCCAGCATTTATTTTTTTCCCAACTGATAGAAGGCCCTCAGTGTTTATCACAAAAGGTAGCAATAAATAAGTACATCAATAACATGTATATTACCTGTCTTAGATGCGCCTTTTGTAACCGATGTGTTAGTCGTTAACTGGGAAAGCCTTTACATTTTCTAGGTTCGGGACGATGTCTGGAACATGTCAGTTCACCCCTCATGGCATTCGGCCGAGCTTGACTACAGGTTTGTAGAATGGAACTTTCTTTATAACTTTTATTCCCTAGGATTTTGTTTTTGCCAGCTTCATTGTCTTCGCTTGTATTTTGAGACGAGGCACTTATATAATAATAACGTTTGTTTGATGGTTTGGCTCATGCGCAATTCTGGCGATATGAAAATTAGATGCAAATATTGTGGTTATTTATAATCAGAATCAAAGATGACATAATTTTTTGGGAGGGGACCTATTATTAGAAAAACATATAACAAATAGATCATGAATAGTGAAAATGTTCCAGTTGTGGCCACCCAACTTGATAAGAACCTGCAGGGGCGGATAACGTGGAACGCCATGAGGTCATCTTCTATGCAGACGATGATAATCTGGGACACAGAAAAACACCACCTGGCCACAGGCCTGCAGGTTGGTTTTATTCGATTAGTACCAGTCATTTATATTGGCTTATTTTTACAGTAGTCTAAGGTTATTATTTCACCTTATTATATGTGCTGTCTGTATAATTCCAATTCTATTTCTTTTCTCATGAATAACTCATTGTAATATATGCTGGGTGCATTCGGAAATCCGGGATATCCGGAAAATGTAACTCCAGTTAAAATAAAATCTTTAAAAAAAGATACACTCCACCTGGGTGTATGCTTTAGTAGTTCGAAGATGTTATTTAGTGCGCTAACAACATTTTTTTTTCATATTATCAGCTCGGATTGAGGAACACATTTTTATCAATTAACTACACCAGGAAATTCGTTGATCACGATGCCAAAGTAAAGACAATTCTCAGGTGGGTCGGTGTAGCATGCAAGTCGAATTTTCCTGTAGTACGATGCGGTATTCTCATGTATTTCTTAATCGTGATTAAGATGTCCTAATATTTCTTTTTTTGTTCATATCTTATCGAAACCGTGCTTCGTGACGCTAACTTTCCATGTATGTTACAGGTTTGGCACTTTCGGATTAATTTTCGAGTATGGAGCGGACAAGAAAATAACACAATTCAGCACATTAGGAGCGTCAATAGTTTTAGGAACCCCTGTAGGTGTCACTCTAAAAATCAAGTAAGTACAACGTTCAGGGAAGTCTATTTATAACGGAAAAGTATCACTTCATAACCACTTCCTATCGAGACTGCATTTTACAACGCATTGGCTGGTATTCTTTTACACTGACCCGAGGACCCGTCCTGGTCAATGCATTTACTTTCTTTGAAATTATGTCGTAGATGTAGGACATGATACATTGCAGGGAGGACACATTCATCACAACATGCGGTTTGAATGTAAACAATCGTGTCATGTTATGAGTGAGTGAGTGATTGTTTGCTTTACGCCCTTATCAACACATTGAAGGTTATATCAAGGGCGGGTCATGTTATGAGCAAGATGATATTTTTCATTCCAATTGACAAGTGCATTATCCGAAATGATTTTGAAAACCAACAAATAAAAACCATAACCTTTTTTCAGTTAAAGACACCAAATTTTATTGCTTAGATTTGACTGTCCAGTTGGTTGTTGTATTAGCTTGATCTAATAGCTAAGATTTGATAACTTCATCATACGATAACAAAGCATGCTTTTATTTTATTTGCAGGTTACATCGAGGAAATCAGAATTTCGTCTTCCCTGTTCATCTGTCAGATAGTATAGTACCTAGCGCTGTATTTTATGGAACTGTCGTCCCTCTGGTCACATTCTTCATAGTTAAAGAGCTTATCGTCTCACCATTCCTGAAAAGTCAAAAAGAAAGGTAAGGTTCTTCATCTAATCTATCAACGACAGGCAACCCACGATTGTAAACAAATAATGAAACCTATTTAAGTAATTTCTGTGAAAAACTTTGGAATTTGTCTCGATTTCCACACGAATGTAACGTATAATGCATTCATTACAAAATTACCTGACTTCTTTGTCTACCCTGATGAAGGCTGACTGGTTCAGCTGAAACGTTGGTACTAAAGACAAATAAAAGAAAGTCAGAAAAAACAACTCAAAGGTCTATTTATTTCAAGTTCCGAAGTCCATTGTCAACTACTGTCTAGTTCACCAGCAGTTGGTAGAAAATCAAACCATCATTCATTTCAAAAGATGAGAAATGTTCTTATGGACATTTTGAATATATATTTATCCTTGGGGTTACTACAACACGGGAGGATGTGCTAAATTATTTAAATTAATTCATTCATTTTAATTGCGAAACAAAATACATACATAGAGAATATTTATTCAATTTGTATTCCGTATTATATTTTAACAGAGACCTAGCGAAAAAGAAGGAAGCAAATGCAGAGCGTTTGAAGAAGAAGAAAAAGGACGCGGAGACTGCTCAGGAGTTGATGAAGGAGACGGTAGAGCGCAGCACTGAAATGGAGGGTCGTAAGGGAGGTCTCGTACTCAAGAAGGCCTTGTATGGCAAACTCACGGGTGATGACGTCCAGTGAGTACTCCATAAATTCTAGATATTTTATCCTCCCATTTTTAATATGGATCCCCAGTAATAGCAGATAGGATTGGTACCCAGGACGGTATATTATACTAAGAGTATACTGTAAACGTATTTATTTTCGCGCAGATAAATTTTCGCGCACTAAGTGCTTTGGCACCTTTCGCGCGGATTTAAATTTGCGCAGCAAGGAAGTCTCACACATCGTTTATCCAATAATTATACCTTTTGCGCTGATGTTCGCGCACAAAGGTGGGTGCGCTAAGATAGCGAAAATAAATACTGCGCGAACATTAATACGTTTACAATACATAGTATCTCCCTGGTATAATAAATATACTCTATATGTTTATGCTTGCAAAAAGATATCATTCTTTAATCAAGATATGTCCCGACACCTCTGTGACAACCTGTATTATACCCAGAAGAAAGGCATGAATCTCAAGCTTAATGCAGTTCATATTTGTGAGAGGAGTATTTTTAGAAACATTAATTATCCCCAAGAAAGTGATTAGTTGGAATTTAGTACAATTCTTAAAACTTCAGATAACTTTTATTTTTAACTTTGTGACTGATTACGTGAGTGGTACACATTTCATTAATATGGTCTGACAAAGCAATACCAAAATTGGAAGTTTCCAATATAATTTAACTACGAGAATGTCATTAAATGATATTTATAGGCTTTCTCTCTCACTCATGCTGGATACTTCTTCTCCCTCATTGTCCTCTTTATCGGCACCGTCTTCTCTGATCTGTTGTTGTTAAAAAGGCAAAGGTTGAAAAACTAATGTCCATTGTCTTGTATATGATGTACCCTGTTATCCTACATTCTAACACAATATCATTTGTTTTTACAGAGATGTGGAGTGCATTAATGTGACGGGTCCGCTCCAAGCCCTAGTCAAAGATTCCAAGCTTTACCTACCAGAGGGTACACAACTGGTAAGTGTTTTATTATTTTTACTTAATCAGTTCTGGTGTTAGCATGGAATACATTTCATACCATTATGGCAGGTATACCCATCATGTACCTGGCAATGTTTGTTCCTTATAATTAGTAGTGGCACATTATATGTTTTATAAAATAACATATATATGTATGAGATATAGATTGGTATTTGATGTTCTGTTTTTTTAACTGAATTATTTTTATTCCACTTTAGGCGGAGTTACCAGGATTCTACGACCCCTGCATTGGCGAGGAAAAACAAATGGCTATAACATACGAATTTAGAAAAAGACTTCACCAAGTTACTTTTGACGAGACAGCTAAGATTCTCATCCCTAGTAAAGGTAAGTTATAAATAGTCCTCGCCCAACCGCACGCCCATTTGGGAAATAGATAGGTTTTTAGCACTTTTCTATTGTATCTATTAGTTGATGCAGTCTACATTCCAAGAGAATAATGAGAGAATTTTAAATAAGAGAATGATAATAACAGAATTCTTCAGAATTTGCCAAACTTCGACAAGAACAAACAGGAGCTGCACTTCTGAGAAAAGCTCAATATGTCCAATGCACACAACTTTAATCATTCAGCGCAAAACTTTATTTTCAAGTTTGCTTTCTAGTATTTTTTGCTTTTTAAATTGCACAGCTTAAAGGACATTTCATGTTACATTGCGAAAGGTTCTTTGAGATTCCATGCCCAATAATTCTAACAGAAATATAAACTAGAAAGTTACTGTTTCCAGACCATATGAAAAAAATCAAACGACGTGATTCTGGGGATGCAATTTAAAGAATCAGGTATCACAATATCCCAACACACGATGTTTTAGGTTTTATTTTTAACGTTCATCTTGCAGTTTATGTTTTTCTTTCGTGGATAAGTCGATCCGAGAAGCATCTTCTTGTTCTTTTTGTTTGGTTGTTGTATACGCGGAGATCACAGATGAATCAACCAGGGCATTACCATGTTTTAATACAATATCAAATAAGTTATCTTGACATTATTGACCAGATTTGCATCTCTCCACGAATTTTCAAGATTATCTTGCTTTTTTTCTCTCCAGAACACGTAGTTTCGTCGGAAACATCGGGAGAAAATTCAAATTCCGGAACATCCAGTTCGACGTGACCACCCAATTGTAGAGTAAAATAATCCCTTACCTTTCCCTTCTTTTACCATTATTATGTATCCGGGAGTGAGAATGCAATTCCGTTAAACAAGATCTTATGAATCTTTCAAGCAGTATTCTTGTGATTTTATCTTGTGGATAAAGTAACTTAATGTCAATAGAAAGACTGTATAATATCTTATAATGACAACTAAACCTTTCGAGTGGCGCTTTGCAAAATAAATACACTCTTCAATGTAATTAATACGTCCCAAATCTGGCAGTGCATAGGTTATAAATTAAGTCCCAGGCAAATGAATTCATGCAAATAGAATCTGTTGAAAACAGTTACGGCAATTTTGTGTAATCTGAAAGTCAGAAACTGGGCAGTTTGAGGAACCGTGGCTGGAGAATCTCTTTTGATAAAAGAACGCTCGGAATTACAATAATTTGAATAAAAAAATAGTTTTTTTTATTGATCCCTCTTATCACATATCCTACTATATAATATGTGCACATTAGCACATGTACGCAGTTTATATTATGGAATAAAAAATAAATGCCAGTGGTACTTATTCCACCGATTCACCGTTCAGGACCTCTTACTACCAGATTCAGTTTATAAGGGCTTGTACTTCCATCTTTAATTTACACTGGTCTAAAAGACATGTCACATAATGTGATACAATTCCTCTATTCAATTATATCCAGACCCTTGGAAAATCCTTTGTCACCTAGACTCATATGCTGTATCTATATATTCCATATCATAGCATTTGACATGCCATTTTACGATCTCTGTGAAGCTAGTTGAAAACTTGTTCCTCGTGCAACGGAGATGAGCTTTACAGTCTCCTTTGATAGTATTATGAAGTACCGAGTGTTCTTATTGATTTATTTATCCAAGCACAATTTGAGACCATGTTGAACTCAGTTAAAATAATATTAGAACGGCCTCAGCTCGGTCGTGTAATGCTATTGAATCAGTACCATATTGGGACACTGATAATTATTATATACAAGGGTCGGACCTCCAATTCGTATGCTAGTGGAACGTATGCCAATCCTAATAATAGAATAAGTTAGCCATTCTTCTCAAATGCTTGCTTTGTGTTGGAGCGTGCTCCTGTCTTGAAAAGCCATCTAAACTATTCGAGGTTGTTCAGTTTTACGCATAATTTTGCCGATAATCTAGATATTGCTGTTACGTTGATTTTGCATGTGTACTGCATATTTTGGTGGTCTGACCTATAGCATTTATGTTGCTTCCATTGTGTAAATAATGTATAAAATGAAAACTAGGAATTGCAAATTAATGAATTTCGAGTTGAATAAAATACACCGAAAGTAATGTTCATGCGTTTGTTTTCCTGGGGATTCCTTCTGTGCAGAACGGGACGTTATGCTATGATTGTTATTTTGACACGAATTAGATTATTTGGGTTCAATAGCTATCATTTAATATTGCATATCTACTTTTCAGTATTTTCTTTTCATTCCCTAGCATCAGAGCTATTACATATAATATGTAATAGTTCTGCTGGCATGTACTAAAAGACATGACAGTGATAAAGTGCCCTGGCTATTGTGTATTGAAAAGATAAATTCAGTAATAATTTATCTTGCTGAAATATTCATCCTATATTGCATTGTGAAGTGAAGTTTTCTGAAGCGCTCTACTGTCCACTGTTTGCTAGTTTTAGATACCTAATCTTCCATTTAGTGTCGCCACCATTTATGGAGTCAGGCATTGCTCTGGTGCTTTTGGTGTCTCGTGTAGTCACTGCTTCCCCCTACCGTCAGAATTCGGAAATTGAACACCTCAAAATGTAACGTAACGGGAGTAAACTTCCCAATATGTCTGGAAATTTTATAAAACCATCTATTCTAATTAAGTGTTGGTTGTATCGTCGTAGCTAAATACATGTACTCCTGGATTTCCCTATTCTGGAAAGCCATCACGTATAGTAGTCCAAAGTCAGACAGGCCAGACAACACCTACACAAATACTGTCTTGGCCAATTTGTCGAATTCTTTATGGAAGAGAAAAGTGGCATCACTAACATGTTTTGTTGCAGTAGTCTAGTTGTCAAGATTCCTTTGCGTCTTGGGAGATTGATTTGACGGCTCTTTACTTTCAGACTATAGAACTATTTTTAACTTCCTTACTATTTATACCTTAGGGCTATTTTTTGCCATGCCCTATGTCGCAACGTATAATGATAAATGTTACCATGATAGTCCAAGGTCTCCGCGGGGCCTGAAAAAGCAGGAAAAGTCTTGAATTTGGAAAATTGGATTCAAGGCCTGGAAAATGGGCATTTTGGTCGAAGGGCCTCAAGAATCATTTATGGGCCTTGAATTCTGTTGGAATTTATAAGCTGGCCTTGAAATTTAATAGTCTGTTTCTCACTGTACACATTCTCCTGACTGTAGGCTACTGGTCCCTCTCACCGTCAAATGACTCACAAAGTAAAAGTTAAAAAACTGTTATTATGAGGGACAGATCAGCTAAACTGCTATACTAAATGTAACTGTATCATACTGGATCAGTCCCTCATTTTGACATCTCTACAGTAGAGACCTGGACTGGTAAGTCCAGGGATTGTTTACTTTTACTTTACTTTACTTTACTTTTAGGGAATTGTTTACTTTTCGGTGCTGTACTGTATGACTCACCAGTCTCACCAGCCACAGTGGAGGTCCGACTGTGCCACTGCCCAGCATGTGGCCTACTTCACTTTTAAAGATTTTTTTGTTTGCGAAATATACATTCTGAATCATGTTTAGGCATATTCTCATAATCTTTAGGACCATTTTGATCTGTATTGCATTTATAAACGTGGGACTTTTAGAAGAGAAAATATTAGTTTGTAAATAGATTTGCAGTAGAATAAGTCTAATGAAGCCCCAGATGTCAGACTTTGCAACTGCCTTTTTCCACTTTGCAACTTTTCTACTATATGACTTACTTTTTTTTCCGGCCTACTTTTTTTTTTGATAAACTTTTTTTTTCTGGCAGACTTTTTTTCGAATAACTTTTTTCCAACACTTTTCGGCAAACTTATTTTTTCCGACCAACTTTTTTTCCTGACACTCCTTTTAACTCCCCCCCCCCCAGCCCCCCCCCCCCCCCCCCCCCCCTCACACATTTTTTCAACTAACTTTTTTTTCCCCAACACATTTTTTTCGACTAATTTTTTTTAGCCTTTTTCGACAAACTTCTTTCCAACAAACTTTATTTCTGATAAACTTTTCGTACTTACAACAGACTTTGCTGACTTACTTGCTACAAACAACTTACACTTAGTTCACAACTGGCTTGAACTGACTTTTTTCGACTTTGCAACTGACCTTTTCAACTGTATGACTACTTTTATGACTGATTTGTTTAACTTTACAACAGACTTTTTCAAATTTACAACTGACTTTCACCTTATCGACTGACTTTTTCTACTGACTTTACAACTGCACAAATACTTGTCCGTATTATCAGCTGCTATTAGTATCCCATTAGGACAGGGCAATGGGTGGGACAGTCCATGCAAAATATGAGCAGCTATACCTACATGCATACCTCAAACAACAAGAGGTATAATAAGAGGTATAGATGTTGAGATTTTCAGCCCATGAACTCATGGCATCCATTATACTGTTCACACAGTGCTGAGGGGATTGGATGTGGGGGTGATTTTGGTCTGCTTATTCTCTCTAAGCTAAAATGACAACTGCCCTCCTGGTGAAGTAGTTAAAGTGATAGACCATAGCTGATGGAGTAGATCTGTCCCGATAGGATTGAGAGGTCCAGGCAAAACTGTTAAAGTTATGGCTGCCAACTGTTGCTATAAAATCTGAATATAAAACTTGTTAAATACATTGGTGGTCTATGAACAATAATAACTACAACCCCTGGTCCCGTCATTAGGGCTCTGAAAAATCACTGAAATGGGCCTAGACTGGCCTTTAATTAGATTCTTTTTCTTTAGATAATAGCTTGATCTGCTTGGTATAGAGGCTGATCGATTATTGTAATAATTATATTTTAATTGGTAACAGATAGTTCATGGACCAATGATGTATTTAACAAGTTTTGTATTCAGATTTTATATCTCACATAATTTTCATACTTTTTCATATAATATGTGCTCTAAGCATTTCAAGAGTTTCCACTAGGCGCATAATAGGGAATCGATCATCTTTATTTTTCACACTTAGTGTTTATCAAAAATATTCCGAAGACAACGCGTTGATAAAAAATAATTGCAGGCAATGTTTATTTGTATTTATCCATGTACAATTTCAATCAATCGCAGAAGTATAGGCGCTATATTCTGTAGCACAATGATAAAAATAATATCTCTATGAAAAAATAAAATATATTTTTGGAAATGAGTTCTTCCCTATCTATAACTTCATAGTGCACATTGAGGTTTCTATGTTTCCAATACCCACCTAAATATCCATGTTTTTCTATGTATGTATTTACAGTTTTACTTCCATTCGAAAGGACACAAACAATGTACAAAAAGGGTTTGAACAATTAAAAATAAAAGGAACATATTAATCTGAGACAAAGTTTCCTTTTATTGGAAATGAAAAAGACAGTGATGAAACAATCTAAATGAGAATAAAGTGGAATGTGATGTTAAAAAGTCGTGTACGCAATATCAGTTAACCAAATGTTCCTTGGAACTCACTGAGGCTGTGTTCTTGATCTCTCCTCTCTCGGCTAGCATGTTCTGCTGATTCATAAGCCTCCTGGGGATACTTGGTCAGAGTGAATGGAGAGCTATGCCTTATAACAGCTCCTAGATGCCTCTTAGACCTGTTTGATTCAAGATCTCCATTCTCTTCTCCATTCTCTTCAGCCTCCGTAGTATCCACATCCATTGGTTCAATATTCTCCCTTTTCTCTTTCTCTTCTTCATCTCCATATTGTGGTCTCAAGCGGCGCACATTATGAGGTCCACCAAATGTACGTATATTGTTATTTGAACCCCATTTTCCAAAACTTATTCTTGAAGGGAAGTGCCTCTTTTCGTCTTCAGATGGTTTTCGCCAAGCAAGGGCAGCACCTAGGTGCCTTTTTGCCGTGCTGTCTAAATCGTCTTCATCAATGTCATAAGCATCATCATTCATCATTTCATCTTGTCTTTTCCCAGCCTTGAGCCACTTTGACATTGCAGCACCCATATGCCTTTTGTCCTCAGAATCTGTGATCGGTTGACTTCTATGCAGCCAATGTCCACGGGCTGCTCCTAGATGACGTTTATCATTATTGTGCATCCAATTCCCCATTGCAGCACCCATGTGGCGTTTGTCATCATTGTGCATCCAGTTTCCCATGGCTGCACCCATGTGACGCTTATCATCATTGTTCAACCAGTTTCCCATGGCTGCACCAAGGTGCCGTTTATCATCATTATGCAACCAGTTTCCCATTGCAGCACCCATGTGACGTTTGTCATCATCATTGTGCATCCAGTTTCCCATTGCAGCTCCCATGTGACGTTTATCATCATTGTGCAACCAGTTTCCCATGGCAGCTCCCATATGACGTTTGTCATCATTGTTCAACCAGTTTCCCATTGCAGCTCCCATGTGACGTTTGTCATCATCATTGTGCAACCAGTTTCCCATGGCTGCTCCCATGTGACGTTTGTCATCATCATTGTGCAACCAGTTTCCCATTGCAGCTCCCATGTGACGTTTGTCATCATCATTGTGCAACCAGTTTCCCATGGCTGCACCCATGTGACGTTTGTCATCATCATTGTGCAACCAGTTTCCCATGGCTGCTCCCATGTGACGTTTGTCATTATCATTGTGCATCCAGTTTCCCATTGCAGCTCCCATGTGACGTTTGTCATCATTGTGCATCCAGTTTCCCATTGCAGCTCCCATGTGACGCTTGTCATCATTGTGCATCCAGTTTCCCATGGCTGCACCCATGTGACGCTTGTCATCATTGTGCATCCAGTTTCCCATTGCAGCACCCATGTGACGCTTGTCATCATTGTGCATCCAGTTTCCCATTGCAGCTCCCATGTGACGCTTGTCATCATTGTGCATCCAGTTTCCCATGGCTGCACCCATGTGACGTTTGTCATCATTGTGCATCCAGTTTCCCATTGCAGCTCCCATGTGACGTTTGTCATCATTGTGCATCCAGTTTCCCATTGCAGCTCCCATGTGACGTTTATCATTGTTACCCTCTATTGCTGAACTTCCCCATCGGCCATAATTTCTTGCAGACCCAATGTGGCGTTTATCATCAAGGCCTTTGTTATTATCTGATAATTCATTTTCTTCAGTTACTTTGGCATCTTCCTCCAAGCCTTGTTCATCTTTTTTGTCTTTAACCGTCCTCCATTTCATGGCTGATCCAAGGTTTTTCTTTTCTTCTTTCAGAGAATCATCTGCATGCTCATCAGTGCTATCTTTCTTTTGTCTCTGAACATTTTCATACCCATCATGCTTCCATGATGGTTTACCACGTACCATATTTAGAGCGGCACCCATGTGCCTTTTATCCTTTTCATCATCTGA
This sequence comes from Sthenelais limicola, assembly GCA_942159475.1. Classification (NCBI taxonomy): domain Eukaryota; kingdom Metazoa; phylum Annelida; class Polychaeta; order Phyllodocida; family Sigalionidae; genus Sthenelais; species Sthenelais limicola. The sequence continues at coordinate 108,518,204 of OW804097.1, read as the reverse complement.
TGTGTCAGGGCTATCTCTTTTGTTTGCATCAATATTCTTGTATTGCTTACTAGATCTGTAAAATGGTCTGCGGCCTGGATAAAGTGCTGCCCCTAAGAACCGCTTACCCTCTTCATGTTCATCTATTTCATCTTCCCCTGACAAATTTTCTGCAGCCTCATCTGGGGTGCTTCTCCTAAATCTCCTCATCCCTGGGAAGAGGAAACTGCGGCCATAGCGATAGCTTTTGTAATGAGAGTTCAAAACTGACCCCCCAGTGTCCTTCATTCTGATTGGTGGATTCCAGAAACCTGTTCTCAAGAGACGATACTCCTCCCTTCTTGGATCTCTAAATTTCAGGGCAGCGCCAAGATGGCGTTTTGCAGTTGCATCGTTCCAGCTCCCAAATCTGGCGTTTAAGGCAGGCCCAATGTGTCGTTTGTCAACGTCGAATTCCTGGTCAAAGTCACCTTCACTATCCCCAATGTTAGAGTGAGGGTCACTTCCGGGGAAGCTATAAGCGGGATTGAACATTGTAGCCCCATTCTGTGCACTAGGCATTAGTGATTCGCGCCCTCTCCATAAGCGCTTGAGTGAAACAGGCCATGTCTCTGCCCTGACAATATAGTCCTCTTCTAGTCCGCCATCGGGCTGAAAAATACAATGTGAAAGCTGTCATCAGTCAACAGTTTAACAACTTTCATTATGAATAATTGAAAAAGTATTGGGACTAGGCCTATATCCTCCCTCAATAAACATTGTTTGCAGAGTATGTCAGTTGCTTTTATATATAAGCTATATTCAGGTCCAAGAGGGTGGGAGAATATATACCAGGAACATACATTCCAGTTCCAAATATACATCTAATATCCATTTCATTGTGTCTATAAATAAATCGAGCCTCACCAAAGTCAAGGTTGATAATATTTAGCCCATTCAGTACCAAGGCAAGCTATTAACAAGAGAATAATACCTTAACAGTAATCTGGAATATGTGTGAGCGGATTAGTGAGTGACTTATTGTACACGTCCTTGCCTCTTTGCTTCACCCACTTGTGCGGAAATGTTTGGCTGAAACTTTCTATTAGGGAGATTCAGCAACCAGAACGCACCAACATGCAGAACACTAACGCATCCACTATTTGTACATTACTACCGCTATGAGGATATCTCGAGAGGCGCTATAGGCTGAGGTCATCTGCATTGCAGGCCTCTCGAGATATCCCGACAACGGTAATAATGTACCGTACTCATAGTTACTGGATGCGTTAGTGTTGTGTTGGTACGTTGTGTATGCTAAATCCCCCTAATAGATTAATAGCACCCTCCTTGCTTGGGAGATAATATAACATAGTTTAGCAATAAGCAAAGTCTAAAGTACCATTGATGGTGTTTCAAAGTAGGTAATCATTAACAATTAATACACAAAAATGGATAATTAGTAGTTCAGAGTACGTCATGCTGATCAAGCTGAGCTCACCATATAGTATGGAATTATTTGATATTTGATTCCCTAGGATGTTTACATAAGAGGTGTATATCTCAGGAGATCCAATATCAAATAATGCATATAATACAGAGAAGGCACCTCCCGGGCGATCCTTTTGTTCCTTTGATACATCTTTTATTGCGTTCCTGGTCGACTTATATATATGAGAGCTAGAATAATAAGATTGTCAAATTGCCTAAGATACATTCAAGCGGTAACTGTCAAGAGACAGGTCTTTTGATTCCTCTCCCTACACATGTATTTCTCCTTATTAAATATTCAGTACTCTAAGAAGCTTCATATTCTCGAATGCATTGACTCCCAAAGAGTATTATTGCCTGCTTTGTAACTAAATGTTCTACAGACACTCAGATGGCGTGGGTGCGCGTTTGTCATATCTTGTTTCTGTGGTGCACGGTGTATCGTCATATATCATGCATGATGCCAGGGTGAAGATGTTATGGTTCTCTGAAGAAATCTCTGAGAAGAAAAGTTTGGATCCTTCTCACAAAAAGACGCCGTAATTATTATACCTCAACATTTGAAATGACATAACTTTTAGTTTCTGACATACATGTATGGTCCTTTTTTTCCGAGAGGATTCCTTCTGAATCCAATTGAAATGTTTAAAAAAATATATGTAGATGTCCTTGATGAAATTTAGATCCATTAACAGATAGATGTTTTGTTGCTACAGCCGAAAATATGGCGAAATCCAGAAAATGTACCAATAAAATCGATAATAAGACGTTCCCAAATCAAATAAAAAGACATTAATCTTGTTATGCTATTTGCTATGTTTATCTTTTGTCCATGATTTTATATTTTTCGGTTGTAAAGAAACATTGGAAATCAAATCCATCATGGTTGTATGGAAGTGCACCTTTATTTTTTGGCTAGCTAATTACACATTATTCTGAGGAACACTCACATGGTGAGGAGCCACCATATTATCGCAATGCGTTTTTCTTCATATCTGAGACTTATCCATACTATCAACGCCTTTCACCCCTTTAAATTTTCAGGTAGAATGAGAGCGTATGTTCATAGCACATAATATAACAATCGCACCGCCACATAATGGTTCTGTTGTTCGAAACTGCTTGTTCGAAACACTAATTGGTCGAAATGAACAGCTGAAATGAAAAAATGATTAGCGAGTAAAACGCTTCATAAGGAGATCTTGAGCCACAAAAGACTGAATAGTATCAAATGTGAAGAGTATCAAATCTCACCTTTGATCAAGTAGCGATTCTATTTCAGTTTTCCACTCTGGAACAATGTCTGGCAGGGTCTTAGAGACACTTACAGTCTAATGTCCCCTTTCATAACTGACAATGCTCTTGATAATTAAGGTGTCATAACAACTAAAATATGGAACCATGATTCCAATGCCTCCCAATTCAAAACCGCCCTTCTCGTTGCTACTCTGATAGTAACATCGCCTTTGAATTCTTAATTGAAATGGATATGAAATATTGCTACTACATTAGAGTAGTAGATTTCTTAACTCCATACCTCTAAATCCTTTGATATATGAAGTTCTGAGCTTGAGATATTTGGTGCCTTAATACTAATGGATTAACGCCCCCATAGCATACTGCACACGTATACTAGTAATGTTCGGTACGATTGCAAATGCATGCAGTGACTCATTAAAGTGTGAAAAAAATGTAATTATTGCATTGGTGGCCGCGGCAGATCCAGAGAGGCCTTGAGTTACTCCCACTCCCCCAATTATACAAGTTGCTTATTACTTTAGAAACACACTTTTCGTTCAATAAAGGATATTCACACAACTATTCACACATAACTGACCTGTCTTGTTGATAACCGAATATTAGTACGCCTATAACTATTTCTCGGTCAGGTCAGAAATAAAGTTATAGGCAGCTCCTATAGTGAATTGTAGAATCTTATTAAAGAGATAAACCACAGTTCAACTGGGAAAAAAACTGAAAATAACATTTTGTTTAAACTTTGCCTCGTGAAAGAACAAGGTTATGTGAATTCAAAAAGCCAATAAAAACAATATGTCACCGGGTTAGTTTTCATTTTAGGGAGCCTCAAAATTTATGGTTGTTCACTATAGAAGTCTATGAGAAAAGGACAATTTTTTCGTTTTTTCAGTATAAAAAAAAAATTGAAAATAACTTTCTCCTAAAAATCTCTATCAACATAGCTAACATATTGCTTTACCCTTTCAAGCAATAAAAAATGGGGGTCACCGACCTTTTAAAAAAGTTATTCAACTGAATCTGCATGGTGGTGAGTTAAAAACAGGAATATTGAAGATTTTCAATGCTAAATAATATATTTCAAAATATGTTGATACCCTGTTCTTTAATACATGAGGGCAAACATCTATAGTGGTTATGTTTAGAAGACATTTCAATTGAAAAATGTTATTTGTCTGTCTGAAATCTTGGAAAAACTGAGAAAATATCCATTTTTCCCACATACTTCAATACTAAACTTTGCTGGTCTCTAGAAAGAAAAAAAATATGCTGAGATCCATTTTTTTTTGCTTTTTGTTATCCTCCAACCATGTACTTTCTCAAGACAAAGTTTGAAAAAATTACTGTCAATCCTTATTTTTCATGCATTAGTTCCTTTAACTCCCGCCTGCAGCAGTGCGGAGAACAGTGGTTTATCTCTTTAAGTTCTGCCAATTATGACATATTGTTTCTGCAGAATTGGGTGGAGCTCTGGACGCCTTCCAAATGAGCATTATTGCCAAAGTGGGCTGGGTACATGTCCAAGTGCTACCAGACCACTAATAGTTCACATGTAGGTGTAATGCACGTAGTAGAGCAGACTTAAGTATACTTAAAAATGTGAGATCCCAATCCATGACAGCCACAAAGCAATATATCTGGTATAAGACTTTTGATATTGCGATATGAAGGGTCGTCAAAATGTAAACTCTTTTATACATGTACAAGTCCTTATCTATAGGGCACTTGCCTTAGTCGCCAAGCAAGTTTTAATTAAGTCAGCAATGAGGGTATTGCACAGTGCAAATATAATTCATGCCTTTCCTTTGTACAAAAATGTCCTAAATCTATTTATATAATATAATAATTATAATAATTAACACATTTCTTTCCCAACTTCCTTTTATAATGTATATAGAATATATAAATCGCCATGTAGATTTCGTTATATTTTCTCATAGGTTTTAGATGAGTCTCTAGTACTATTACTCATCGCTAGTCAATACACAAAGTAGCAGGTTACATTACAAGTCGCCTATTAGCTAAAACTAGTTATACGGATTACGAATACAAATCAACAAGTTTAGATGTCGATCAAAGAAGAGATTAAGCTATCCACTCGTACAGATTATAGCCTCCTTTGGAGACCCTAATCAGATTCGACGGGATTTGTTGAGGAAACAAGTCAGAAAGTTAACGTGCTATGATCTCCAAGTATAAATTGTAGGATTATGTCTATAATGGTTTTAAATCACGGCTGCAGTCTAGGGTAAAGACATCATCCCACTGTTATGTAATCTGAAGTTAGGCAGAGTGTTCTACCTGCGGTTCCTTTCGATATTACATTTTTAACATAATTCATTATACCTCTCTAGCGGGTAATATGGAACGCCATAGGCTACAGTATTGGCGCTCATACCATAAACAGTGTAAGGCAAGTATATTACCCGCCACACTCGCCATTTATTTCCATCAAAATTAATGTTCACTGTTTTATTGCTATACATATCGGGAAAAGTATATTTCATGCAATAAAGGTAATTATGAGCATAAGGTCAAAGAAGTATCCGGGAATATCATAGGGAGCAAAGTAGGCTTCATCGCAACTGGCATCTTATGACAATAGTAAATTCACAAATCATCCTTTTGTGGGAGATCTGTATATATCCTGATGACCGATTATAGATACAATAAAATATTGCGCATTTGGGAGAGAGAAGATAGAAACCTCAGAGATTTCCCTCTGCACCGCCAACTAAATATTTATTTCATGTATCAGATAATGAGGAATTGTAACTCATGTGTAATCTACAGCGATCTCTCACACTTCGCTAAATAGCAATCAGGGATTTCTGCCCCTAGAGTAAAGATTTACAGCGTGTTATTTCTTCCCTCATTGGCTGGTTTAATGGTTTCTATTCTCCTGGTGACTCCAGAGCTCGTACACCCTTCATATATTATACATGTTGAGCTGGTTCGTTTTTGTGTCTTCAAATTATCATCAGCACTAGAATAGACGAAGGTTCAGGCTGAAGATACGTGTTCATATATTATCTTATTAATCAATGGGTGATAGGAGAAAGAGAAAGAGGTGGTTAGAATGATAAAGTAGTAGATGAAGTATTAAGTCATGTGGGATGGAATTGCCAGATTTGCTGACGGAAGTATTATTTTAGGATTAGAATATATCATTATCATCATTGATCTAGTAATAAAGGTTTATATTTATAGGTATATCATTAACACATTTGTTTTTCTGGAGTAGTTTAACATGCTCTATGTCTCTTTCCAAAGGAGGAAGCGCGTTCCAATGCAGGGTTATTTGTACAGGACACTTCTTTTACTAAATTCTTATGACAATCGTCTTCAGGATATGGTTCCATCATGCTGACTGCTACATACTGATCATGACAATCATGATCTTTTATGCTGCAGTCAGTATGTGGGTTGCCCTTCTGCCTTTAAGTACCGTAGGTTTATTTTCATACAGGTGTGCAAGTCATTCGTAGGAATCGGGTCAATTATTTGGTTTATGTCTTCGCTGATTTAGTTGTGGTTGTGGACAAGTGCATATTGCTCTATTCTTTGCAAAATATCGGTTAATTTAGCCTGTGAGCCATCACAGATAAAGTAACCATATTCGATGAAGGACTATGTTATGGCTGATTATAGTATATATGTGTTAGGTGTTAAATTATGCATATATACACATGACATTGTCGAAATTGATATTGTGACAAACCCCAACCAATTGCAGCAGCATTTCCACGACAAAAAAAACTCATAAAAAGAATCTTTAGTTATGGGCGTTTTGTACATTTTATAACTTTGTATCTATCGTTAACGAAGTTAATAATTCTTGCGCGTCATACCATTGCATTTTTTTAAAATGAAAAGGTAGAACAAGCCTAGCAATACTCCTGCCTGTACGTGGTTTGACGACCTAACCACTTATTATTCCGATGCTATTTCGTAATGTCTGGGCAGAATTCACTTAGTCGATGAAAGAGACGAACTTGGTTCCCATCATCAGAAGTCCTGCGAGCAATTTCCATTCAGAGACCCATTCCCATCAGTAGAAACTGTATGTTTGGGCCAGACCATAGACAGGTATACAGTTGGTGTTGCCAACTTCTTTTAATGTCAGTAGTTTAACTCAGTGTTTGCGATGTGAAGTACATTTTTAAAAAGTAAAAAGCATTTTAAGTCATCAAAATGATGTTTTCATTGTTAAATTGGAGAATTTAAAAAAATACTTTTTATCATATTCACTCCACTCCATTCTACAATTTAGTTTAATTTTCCCTTCAGACTATACACCTATCGACATTTATTTTGGCGCCGATCATTTCAAAACAACTCAATTATCACCTGAATTAACATTAGCGTGAATCTTATGTATCAAAATGCTTAAAAACTCCGAAGAAACTGAAATATAAATATTCATGCATGTATATACGGATGCATAGCCCAGTATATTTGTCTCTTTAATTAGCATTAACATTTAGCATACAATATCATCTACTCTAATGCCTTATACCCCAAATTTATCTTTCATGTAAATACTGAAGCATTACAGTCTATTTTCTATATTCATGACCGACATTGATGACTAAAATAATAGGAACTTAATCAAACTACATAACCAGTTATCTCCGTTATTTACTCTAAAACTTTAAAGAAAAATGTTAGGAAAGCCAAGTAGGTTAAGTATTTGTTGTAGGTTTGTATAGTTTTTACTAACGATGTACTTCTTCCAACGGCATTCGATATTTCTTGTTTGTTAATATTTGTTTCTTTATGGTATCTGGCATCCATTGGATGACCTGAGTAATCAGAACTCAACAACCAATTCCGAAAAGAAATAAAGAATAGATTCAATTCAATTCAATTCAATTCAACTCAATATTTAATCACTGTAGGGTGCGGCAAACCCCATCGGTAGAAGTCCTGATAGATCGACCCATACACAGTGCTGATGTCCTTCTCTACACTTTCTATTCCCTGGGAAAGTTACATAATGAAGACTAAGTAAGAGGAGTAGAGGGCGATGCTCTATACCTCACCGGGCTGTGGGTTATTGCATCAAGGTTTTTCAATCAAGGAAATCATTCTACTCTATAGATCATGCCCTCCTGTTGTTGTTGAAATATTAGCATTTTTAAAAATATTTTTTCTATTGAGGCCGAGATTTTAAATTTATATAAGTTGAGTGAGTGAGTGAGATTGGTTGCTTTACGCCCTTATCAACACATTTAAGATGGTTATATCAAGGGCGGGAGAGCTGAGAGGGAGGCAGTTTATGATCATACCCAGGAAATAGAGATAGAGAACAAGGGAGAGGGAGACAGAGAAAAGAGACAGAAAGGCACTTTATGGTCATACCCAGGACCAGTATATAAGTCGAGATGAAATAATAAAGAAATATGTATAACCAGAACAAGTGATTATTTCCATGCGTCGCCTAATCGTCACCACATTTAAATGTTCAAAAGAGAGTACGAAAATTACTCACTGCAAAGTAAAGCATATGTATACACAGACGTCATCACATAGCTTAGAAAACATCATAGACATTGCCCCCGTTGCATAACAATCTGCGAGGCCAATAGTAACACTGAAAAAGCTACTGGCAGATTGTTATGCAACGGAGGCATAGTAACAAATACTCGTATCAAGTCAGACCACAACATCATGTTCTGACCTCTAGCAGATTATTGAGCGAACATTGGGGTTGTTGTGATGTAGCTAAACCTCAGAGACGAGCTTCTAGCTTTCCCTACTGTGACAGTAAGCCTATAATTGAAGACTTTGATTAAATAACATTATTAAATAGGCACCACTCAGGTAGATATGTAATATCTAAGAGTAGTCCACGGTGAGGTAAAGCTTTTACTGGTTGTGATAAAGTGAGTTGTATTACATGTTTATAAAATAACTTATTGATAAAAGTATAAATTGTACTTATAAATTTGGTAACATGTGATAACAATGATATATGTAATGGTGCCTATCACATGCTACTTAGCGTATGTAAAAAATACAAGGTCTCCCGCGAACCGGAGTCGAACCAGTGACCTAAGGATTACTGCGTTTTCTTCTCCAACTACAGTCCTCCGCTCTACCAACTGAGCTATCACGGGTGGACCTGAAGGCTGCCTCGGTAAAACATGTAACAATAGGTAAATACATTAGTCCAAGGACACATGTATACTGCAGACTCGATACGCTTTCCTTACGTCACACATAACAGGCTCAAATGAAACAGACAGTAGACGATTTTAATGTTAACTGCCCTTTTTTCATTTGAAAGGTTACAATAATTTTAGGCATGGGAACGCCCTTAAATTGGCCTTCTAAGGTAAAGCCGTTAATTAAATTTCTGATTGTTTAACAGTCAGAAGAACACTAAAGCAATCGTTTTATGGGAATGGGCTTGGCAGCCACCTGAAATTACATGGAAAGAGGTAAGTGAATGATGTTTTGTAACTTTAAACCATTGGCAAACTAGACACCGAGTCAACTAAATTCTCAAACACAGGTAAAACCTAATGCGGCGATATTATATATAGCCAAGACAAAACGTATCTAGAAGCCTATAGTGTTCTTCATCTTTGATTCCCAAATAACAAGGGCAAAATCAGCATGGTTATAGGCTATATTAATATTCACCTCCAGAGAAATGAGGCAATATTATTTCTAAAATATTTTTAAATAGTAAATTATGCACGATCATTGCATTAGTTGGTTATATTACAACAACTTAAAGTTGGATGTTTTTTGAAGCCATCGTCATTAAAGAATGTTCTTGTCAACAAATGTCTCATCATCTGCCCATGTACGGGGTGGGGATGGGGAGGGGGGTCGGAAGGGGGCTAATCTATATTGAGATAAGAATGATATTATCATTCTTAAACTTATATCAATACAATCTTACAAGTTCTCTCACCAGACACGGTCTATGAAGTGGGTTTATTGTAGTAATTGTCCTTTAACAGGCATAGCGTTCTCCATGGTCGTCCCCTGCAGAAATGGACCAAATTACAGGGAACGTTATCCTCTCGGAACAGACTTGTCGTCCAACGGCGGAGAACATGGAACTATTGGTAGAGATCAAAGAACGCAAAGCATGCCGGGTACATCACAACAACCCTAATTTTCGCTCAATAATCTGCCAGAGGTCAGATCGTGAAGTTGCGGTCTGACATGATCACTGCTATCACATGAATATGGATTTTGGTTATGAAATTGTATTACTTTATGGATCTTTATAGGGAACTCGTTACCGTCACTACATATGCACACGTTTCAATGCAGTTTGTCTTTTTCTTAGGAACGTACATTTTTTATGTAAAGGGAAATATGCATTATATATATCGCAAATATTTGGTATAGGCCTACCCAAGGGGTCGACTCCCATGTGGTTTCATAATATCTGTTTCATCTTGTAAGCGTAAGGTGAACTAGGCATGGTAAAACAGTGTAAAACAAGATTTGCAAAGGATTACAATTGACGCCATCATCCTTACCAAAATTAAATTATGTATTCGATTGATTCCAAAATGAATTCCTATACACATTATTTAGACTTTTGTCGTTTGGCATTTTGTAGATAACAAATACTCCCCGAAATTCTCTCACTAATATGCTGATGTGATAAACAGTAAATGTTATTGTTAAAAAAACAAGGCATGTTTTCCCGGCGGCTTCTATAAAGGCAACCCACAAGTTGAACCAATGACACGCTTGCCAACACCAATATTCAACAGACATGTAGATATGGCTGCCGCAAGTGAAACGCTTGCGAAATACAAGTCCTTGTTGAGTTTTGTAACGGGAAAGGTCAAACATGTCGGTAGTACTATGCCTTTCACAAACGGAGATATTAGTACATGTATTGGTTACTATGTTAATCTTTTAGGATGTTTATAAGATCTGTTGTATGGAAAGAGGCATATATCTAATACTAAAGGAAATTCATAAGAATTGCACCATGTCACTGGCGGTCGATGGTTTTCATTACAGTTGAATATTTCAAGTGGTATTGGATATCAGATCGTTGGGTACTTTAACAGACCATTATGTTTGAAGACATTAATTATTGGTCTAGAGTCAAAAACTAAATTTATCTTCAATTAGTTCTTCTAAATGGGCTAATGATTACATGCAACTGTAATAGGATCGTCGAATTTAAGAGCGTAATAATTATCCGAATGGATATAAAAACATATATTTATCAATGCAATGGTTCATAACGGGTATGGTTTTATCACTTCAAAATACTTTGGGCCGTAACACCATATTTCACAATTTTGCACCTAATTTATCTTTAATCTTAAACAAGAAGCAAGAACTGTTTAAGCCATCTATTGCGCCCTGGTTTACCGTGCACATAATATGCAGAGACACATTAGATTTAATTATATTATATACATTGATGACGGTTTATTTAAATTAATATGCTTCATCATCTTGTTGAATTCGTTATTGATATGGCTGTTTTTTCACTTTACGTTTTTTGCTGTCATATCTTATCGTTTATCCTCTTGCACATCGTTTAGTCATCCCCTGTCTAAGTACTTCCTCACATGGAGAAACGCATGAATTTTAATTCAACAAAAAATGATTTACGTCCAGGTTATTCACACATCTTGGGAGTCGCATGTTCCAATTAATTTGTCACTAGTTATTATAGTGCATGGTGAGCACGAGATGACCCATCATATTTCCCTCTTTTTGTCCACCTTTCATAGATTCAAAATTTTCTATGAGTTTTCATCCAAATTTAGGCCCCAACCCAAAGAGTCAAAACTAGACTTCCCAGAAGAACTTAAAGTTTTTTGTGAGCGGCTAATTTCTGTAATGATTTTTTGGCAAAAAAGCTAATTAAAGCATGCGGAAAAGAAGTCCTAACCAGAAAAATCTTAAAGTGTACATTTCTCATGTTTACAACAACTACTGTTATGAAATAAGACATAAAATAGATTTTTTTCAGTTCCTGGATGGTGGTTCCCTAAGGAATTACCCCCCCCCCCCCCCCACCTACCTAGTTTTCAGCTAGATAAATCGGAAACGCCTAATTTTGTGGGCCTTACGAGGAAAAGTGCCCACATTAGAGGGTCAGCTCCATAGACAAACAATCCCTTTCTTGCCCCCAAACCACTTACTGCCCATGTTTATCGTAGTACAACAATGAGAGTTATTATGCTTGGGATGTTGTAAGAAGGCCATGATATCCATTCTAGTGACCGCCCACTCACTGCCCTGCCGCCATTTCATGTCATACCTTATTGACTTCTCCATGATCATCCTTCAACCACTCATCCACCCAAACTCACTTAGCTTTGATCTCAACATCGATCCACGAGTCCTGTAACTGGTTGTTGTTGGTACTAAGAGAGTGATCTTTATACAGGGACAGTCAAGAGCGAAGAGATTAGAAAGTTGGTTTATTGTTATGTCCATAACAATAAAGGTAATTAGGGTGTTTTGTTGTTTGGGGCAGCAGCTTCATTCACTTAAGATTACAAATAAATCGTACGGGTCAGCCTACCAATTCATCTACAGCCATATCCCCTACATGCCTACAGAAAAGTTATATAAAGTAAATAAAGCATGACCTGAACAAATATGTTTAGAACTAACAAACTGTTGCATCCACTTTCGATACACCGCACTGCTTAAATGTACTACAACATTCGTATAAAAGACATTCCATTCCTGCTGTGGTATTGGAGCGAGTATGTATACATAGATTTCACATGACGTCACCCAGTAGGCTGGGGTATCACAGTGGCCGCCATGTCTCGGGTCAGCGTTACGCTTGCGTCTACGGCGGGGGTATCAAAACAAAGTTGATAAACCTCACAAGAGTAGATACTTGGGTAATACTACACTAAAGGCAGATTATCTAACCTATCATGAAGGTATTGCTGAGGCAAATTAAAACTGGTAAAGGTTAAAACAGCCAGAAAACAGTATATTCAAGTATCGCAGCATACATAGGCATCTAATTTGACCCCAAACATGGCCAGGGCCGTGACGTCAGTGAAATCTATGTATAGTAAACATACTGCACCCTACAGGTTTGTTTAAAATCAATGCATCAATCCATTCTTGTATAACCACAGACAATGAAGGCATAGGTGTAGTAAGCTGGGGTAATTCGATGAGGCATTAGTAACAGCGGCACTTAAGGGCATTGCCAATAGTATCCGGCACACCGTCTATACTGCACAAAATATGGTCTGGGGGGGAATGCGTATTGTGATATCACCATTGTTGCAGACTAAAAACAGGAGTCGGCCGTTCCAAAGTGATCCCGAAGAAATGGGGATACCAGGAAGACGAGGAGGATGTGACCTGTGCAGAAAATGAAACACCTCCTGGAATGTCCCCTGCTTGAGCAGGAGTGCCAAGTCAAGGACCTGGCCTCTTTCGACCAGAGGGCCAGGGACTGTGTATGCCTATGGTCTAAACATGACATATGAATTGTATGCGAATACTAGAAGAAGACCATTGTTGCATACGATAGCCTATATTAGACCATATATTATAGCAATGTTTTAGGCTCCTATGTGCATCATATATACGATAACATTTGATTATATATGCGCATTCCACTTGAGAGGGGCGATAATTGGGATGAAACTATATATTAAGATAAAAATTCTAAAGCTTTGTTTATATTTCAATATTTGTCTATGCTAGGGGCATATAATAAATAGTGAATGGAACTCGGTACTAGTAAGTAGTAATTGAATGAAATACATTCAATTACTAGCACCCCGTTGCATTCTCTCTATTTATTTCCTTTAAAAGTAACACATACGCAAATTGGACATTGTCGTCTGCTTTATCTGCAGCTTCCCCAGACAGGCGATTACAATTTTAAGTTTAATTGAATAACAATAACTGCATTAACTATTTAGTACTCACTTTGTTTGATAAGATTGCATTATATACAGATTATGATATCTATTATATTCAAAATTATGGAATTTGCAGAACTTCCAATTAGTAGGTTTGTTTCTATTAAATAGAATCATTGTCAGACTTATATGTAAACAAACTAGAATTCCTCCTACTGATTGTATCGAAAAATAAAAACAACAATAAAAAGTCCATTGTACAATGGTTGTATTCATGTATAGTTTCTGTCTGGAATCAAAATAATGTTTCCGTATAAATGGTCCAACGCATTAGATGCATCATTCCACTGAGAATCGCTATCCCATTATAGACTGTAGCATAGTTATTTATTTGTATCATCAAACCTAGGAAGCTGTATTTTTCTCATTTTTATATGTTTCAGTAAATAATTTTACCATAACCTATTATGACTGTACGTTATATCGCCCAACATAAAGCGCAGTTGTTCACCCCTGAGGGGTTTCCAGCGTTCTTCCACGCAATAATACCAATGGAGGGACCTCTCGGAACCATGAACTTTTTGTTTAGAGTGTAAGCCAATCAGGGGAGAAAAACAAGATATCATAAAATGCTTGTGCTGGGCTCCAGTCTTCCAATAGAGTAGCTTTAATGTGTGGTGACTTCTGATTGATTATATGGGGCGGCCTTAGCAATTCATGGCAACCCATTCGGGGTCATCTGAAGAAAGCAGATATAGAGCTTTCATGCAAGACCGAGTACTATTAGAAAGGGAGTTGTTTTGGTATTGGTTGGATGCAGAAGGTCCCTAACCGTTCTCCAACCATTGTACACATATATTGACCTTTGTATGGCACTGTGTTTTGAATCAGACGCATACAAATCAGATTTCTTTGTGCTTATGGTTTATCAAGAATTTGAATGAATTAAGGGATTAAAAGAGGTAAACAACTGTCATTAGAATTAAATGGAAAATACCTTCAAAATCAAATGTACTTGTAAAGTTCTGCTTGAGAGCGCACTAAATTTGTCAGTCTTGTGTATAGGCCTACGCCCTTGAAACAGGTCAAAGCTGGACTCTCAGTTAACGTCGGTCAAAAACTGAAAATTGTCTACTTCTTGTTTTATTCTTTTCCAACCCATTTACAAGTCATTCGACCAACATCTTGGAGGCTTTTTTCAGTTTCTTTTGCCAAAGGGCCTCATTTGTATTTGGAGGACCGTTCCAAATGTTGTCATGCGATGACTTCACTTATTATCGCTCACCGGCGGCAGTTTTCTCTCGGTGATTAGTCTTAAAATTCTTGTATAAACATATGCCAGCAGCAGAATATTGATAATCCAGTCCTATAAGTCAGAATATGAGTGAATTTGGTAAGATTTCTTTGCTCATAATAGCTAAGAATGCAGCTTTAATATGAATACTATAATCCCGCGTCTTGCATGATGGAGCAATGATTTGCTTTTAAGCCTTACTTTCCTCTGCACACTGAAAGGACATGGAGGTAAGGACAAACAGCATAAGAGAAACTAAGAATGAGGTTGAACCGTTGTCTGTGTCTTTGTGGAACGTCCTTGTTGCTTTTCAATAAAATGTATTATTACCGAGAGACAACGTCTTTTTATCGTCTTTGAAAGCCTTTCTGGCAGAGCCCCTGTCAATATATGTGTCATTCGTGTACTTCCTAAATTAAATGTCACTTTTTATAAACGAATATTTTGATATGATGTTTTGGTAACCCTTCCTGGGCAAAGATTTATAGGTCTAATTGAAACCCCGACATATCTGATCCTGGATATATGAGGTTAGACACCAGAATATAATTTATGAAGGAATAGTATCTGTTTAAGGACGAACATAGGACATTCTGTGATAGAAGAAAACTTTTTCGAAATAAAGTTTCTATAATTACACCAATTACCACTCCTGAGGCTACCAAAACCGACGCCACGAGGAATGGCGCAGACAAAACAATGAAATACGAAGAAGAAAGAGAAAATTGGACAAAAATAATTTTCCAAAACCCAGAGAGAAAAGTGAAACCGCGCCCAGGCAGTATTTGTCATTAAGGGTCAGGTGAAGTTTGTTATTCAGACAGAGTGCTCTCACCAATGTTTGACTCAACGTTAAATTAAACACCAATGTGACGGGCTTTGGTTCCGTATTTGTCTGTGATCAAGTGATGCAAAGTGAGATGGGTTACCGAGTTTCTTCTGTTATTCAATAGTTCGTCTTTTAGACATTCGTGTAATATCACCAGCCCATGGCTATTTTAAGAGGCAATTTCACGCTGAAACTTGTCTGAAAGTGGGAGACTTGCATCTCTTGTGATCTACGTCCAACATTAATAATTGTGGGATAGGATAATTAAAGCTGCATTCTCAGCTACCAGGAAAACAAATCTTACCAAAGTTACCCATAGTATGACTTACAATACTGGAATTATCAATATTCTGCAACTGTTATGTATGTTTATATAAGAATTGAAGACGAATCGGACGAGAAAAAACGCTGCGGGTGAGCGATTATAAGTGAAGACACTACAGGAAAGTATTTCGGTGGGTCCCAAAATAATAAATGCGGACTTTTATATCTCTGTAGCAAAGAAAACGGAACAAAATCCTCCAAAATGCTGGTCAAATGATTTTAATAGATCGGAAAAGAAAGGAACAAAAATTAAAACTTTATTTTTACACCGTGTTAATTGAGAGTACAGCTGTAATATAGTAGTCTATTTTCATCGTTTATGGGAAAGGTACTGAAGTTTCTAATGCAGGGCCTAGTCCACTAAGCCGATTCTCATGCGATTTTCACAGAATTTAGTGGAAAATAGTCCTCTGCGCATGAGAATCAGCTTAGTGGACTAGGCCCTAACGTCAAGTTTTATTGCCTTCATTTATTTCCTAAAAATATATGAAATTACCGTAACTGGTATCATGGGTAAGAAGAAATTTCCACAAAGTATTGAAGAATTCTGGGTCATGCTCTGATGAATATTTTAGGGTCAGCAGTTGTGCGAGAAATGAATCAATGCAACAAACAGAGATGTATGTTTCAGAGCCAAGTACTGAACCAAGTTGAATGAGGCCGGCTATAATCAGTTCTTTATTTTATATGCTAGCAGATTACAGCGATTACACAGGGCCTGGGTTGATTGGCTTATCCTGACTGGACCAATTAATTACCTTGATAGATAAAGGATCCAATCAACTGCAGGTTAACAATAGACTAAAAGAGATGAATACGAGAGGCCAGAGTGACCAGTGTCACACCTGACTAATACCTTTGCACCATCTCCCGGTCACTTAGTTATCTTCCTTCCCCTCTCCCTCCCACTCTTAATCAGTACCCCCTCCTTTTGCTGACCTGCTGGTCACTTCCCTTCCCATCCCTCCCACGTGATCAAACCCAAGATAACAGTAATGTGGACTGTCTGAATGAGACTTCCAAAAGTAAATTCCCAACTTTGCAAAGTTTAGGCCAGAATTCTACACTATACTTCATCCTATCTTTAGAAAATATGTGTGCTTCTGCATTATATGTAAAATGAATATTGGATTGTCAATGCATGTTCTTCAATTGCATTCAACATCTATCATAGATATTATATATAAATAAATCCATTAATGCACTTGTCAATTGCAAATAGATGCATCATGCAGCCAATGGCTATAAACCTGAGGTAGAATCTTCTAAATACAATTTATTTAGAAGATAACGTTTGTACCTGTCTGTTTTTACTATTTAATAGTAAAAACAGACAGGTACAAACGTTATTTGTGTCCAACAGAGAATGTTCAGCAGAGAAGTTGACAGTTATAATCAGGTGATGTCCCTCATGCGAGTGTACCCTATTCACACTTTTTTCTAATGACCATTCTATATATAGTTTGATTCCAAATGGAAGGGGGATCATTGCTTCCAGTGGGCAGAGCACAATGGAAGAGAATATAAGACGCTCAGACCAAGGTAATTATGTGTCGAACAATGAGGAGGACATGGGATCTGCTTATCTATCAATACATCCTTATGCCATTAGCCAATGTTCCCTTTTTGTCTGCGAATAATGCTCTCTAACCTAGCGGGATAGAATTGACACGAACCTATACTAAGATACAGGTGAATACTCCATGATGCGATCGGCTCTACTATCCTTGTTAAATACGTGGTTACAGAATCTCTCACTAAACCACAAAATGGCACACAGTTGAATACTATTTATTCATAGCCATTACATTTTATACAAGACAGTGTCCAATGCTAATGCCCGAGTGTAAAGGGCGCTTGATGGGATGTGGGTGGGGTTTCGGCATACAAATTAGAAAGCTGTAATAAGTAAGGTATCTGATCCATCTCTGATATATGAATAGCTGGCAGGTGTGTTATTTGAAATCCTCAGTAAAATATACGGAGCTATACGTGCATGGCTATCTATAATATTGAAAAACTTTTAACAATATAAAAGATTCTGCATGATGGAATACTAGAAGTAGAATGATTACTCGGCCTTTAAAAAAAATATCTTCAGTCAACCGATTTCTATTTCTTGCAGTTGTTGCATTTCTACGCACCCAACGCTGCAACACGGCTTATCAACAAGCACATAATAAACACACAGCATATTCGCCAATGTTCCAGAAATCAATCAATTCTGGCACACGTAAAACATATTGGTGGTTTTACTTTTTCATCTCAGTCACTCTTGCACTTTTTAAAAGCTTGCAACGTTAGAGCTGGGTCTACTGCGGGCACTCATGTGCAGTACTTGAGCTCTGAAGTGGGCTCCACAAAGTCTCTACCACAAACTCCACATCTGTGGCTTGTGGAGGTCAATAACTGCCAATTAGGCAGCCGTATAGTGAGTTGCTCCATGTAATGAGGAATGAGCAGATGAGTGTAATATAGCAACGGAGCCGGGAGTAATCAGGTTAATTAATTGGTCGGAGGTAATTAACGTAATAGACATGGGGAAATATCAAAATAAGAGCATGATTCCTCCCTCTCTCAGAGATGGAATCATAACAACTGGCTACACTTTCCCCATTTTATTAGGAGTTTAATGTGACAAGGAAATTTATATTGTAATATATATGGTCTCAGGCGTACACCATCTTACCTTGATAGGTTTGTGATTTAGGTATACATAGGTGTCATTATAATATGGAGTGTATTCTTATTCTTTATCCAAATAGAACGGTGCAGGTATTTACATTGGGAGAAACTGAAGCTGTAACTTCCCCTCACCATAAAGGCAATAGTCCAAACCAGTATGGATTGGCATGTGGTATAACCCAGTTGTCTCTTAGCAAAGTATCACATCAAATAGCCAATCCTCTCTACGAACGTAAACAGACAGCATCAAGTTCAGAATCTTGACCGTCGGGTATAAGACCAAAGTAGCCCTAACCTGACCCTAGACATGTATCTCCATATCACCACTAATACCCGCCTTTGGGGACCTATTCCTTGGAGGAATTACTATAGATAGATTATGCAGGTGTGGATCCTGGAATTACCCTACTGGACAGGTGAGAGGGATCATATATGTGATCATATGTTTCAGGAAAATGAGTCACAAGTCTTAAAAATTATATTTTTAAAAGTGATTTACTCACAGGTTCTCTTTGGTGAAATGTTATCATTCTTGGTGGTTTAGGCGCTGTTAGTAGCATGGATAGATGTCTCAAATTTAAATGTGGATCGAATATATATTTGCATTTCTAAGGTCATCTTATGGAGTATATTTTGCCAGTATATTTATCATAACATTTTTTTATAATAAATAAGTCATATAACTCCCATTATTGATTGGAAACAATTGTAAAAAAAAACAATTATTTGGTGGGATGTGGCCTTCGGCAGTACCTTCAGCAGTGCCCTCAGCTGAGAATTTACCTATGGATTCTGAAGGTTCATTTATATTAGAGTAGATATAGAAAAAGGCCTGATCACTGAGTGATCTTCAATTACTCTACTCCCAAGCAGCAGGTATTATGCCTTAGTCCTCCGCATGTGGTCCCCAAGGTCAACAGGGGATAATATGTGCCCCAAAGCTTCAATCATATATCGAGAGATCTTACATCTTACATCAGATATCCTACCTTGTAAATTGGTCCTTGGTAAATGGTTCTCCCTTCACTAGAGAACGCACATGGAGGATGTATATAATATGCATGTATGTCACATTAGTCAGTCTGCCAAGTTATGACCAATAATGTTTTAAAAAAACTCAATATTAGACGTAATATTCAACGTTAGACCAAACAGGACATAAATGAAATCACTTCATTTATTATTATTATTTTCCACACATTATTGCGGCATATCGTCAATGTATTACTTTTTATCACGCACTTATTCTTTATGAATTTAAATATTAACGATTGTTCTTTTATAAATGTCATTATAGTGGATCATGTGTGTGTATGAGTTGCTGTGGCCAATTGCAGTTGCTTCACCTGTTGATTGATTGAATTACTAAAACATGTTCATGAGTGCCGGTGATGTTTATTGGCTTAACTATGCAGAAACAGGTATAAGAAAGGTATAAGATTTCTCTAATCATATTTTGAATGTAAATAAAGGGAGGTAAAACAAAGATAGATTTAGATTCGGTGGAAGGGAATGATCACTGAAGTCGACTTCTTAGATGGTTAACTTTATTCCAATAGTTCGCCCTGTTGGGGGAGGGGGGGAGGCTTCGTCAGGGATGATACCGTGAACCAACGCGCTACTATTTATATGAGATATGTGTATATATCAAATGTGTAGTTCCATAACACATAATGTGTAACAGACAACACATAATGTGTCGAGAATGTGTAACCGAAAGTTTAAGCGAAATTGAGGACACAGTGTCTATGAGTTAATTGATGAAGTTTAATGCTGTTGTCTCATATTTTTGTTGTTATTATGGAGTGATAGGGTAGAGAACTAGTGTATAGTTTATGTAAGTGGTATAGAGAAGAGAGTCTATAATTCTAAGCCCGATAGCGAAATTTAAAGTTATAGCAATTAACAATCCAGCTCGAGGTAGCCTGTGTCATTCAGGTAACGTCCTAGGATTTATATATTGAACACGCATGGAGCCTCTGAATGGCAGTAGTTTTGTTTATGATATTTTATGTTAAAGTGTTCCTCTTAAGAATAGTTAAATACACAGGACAGCGCATCCCTGTTCGATTACAATAAGAGGCAAAGCTTTAAAGGCACGGCAAATATTTGGTCCACTAAAAGTCGTATTCAACGGTCCTAGATGTAAACAATGATCCATTTTGAAATCATCATATTACATTGACAGATGATAAAGGCCTTTTACTGAGGCTATAGATTGAATGACTTGTCAATAATCGAGTGTCATTGATTGAGGTGATACAATTAATTTCAAAGGATTTCTTTGGTGATACGTTGATGTTAACTGTTTCAATTGTTCATTAAATTAAAAATTGATTACAGGTTAATTAAATTTAAACTGTAATACTGGAAAAGATTAGTAAGAAATCGACGAACATAGTAGGATAACGAAGGAAATGTTACAATTATTTGTCATTTAGAAATATTTAATTTCCTAGGTGCACCCTGGCAGATGCAAGTCCAACTTATCCTTGGAATTCGATGGGAAGGAATGAAGAGGGAGGTGGAGTGGTTTTGTCTGATCTAGGATCCCAAAATTACAATGAAATGTATTCATAAAAGCTAGAAATAATATATATAATTATCATATTATGGTGTATTCTATGAATAGGATTGATTGTAATGTCCCTGATTTTTAATGCCATTTTAATCATATAAAAATAATTTTCTCCTGGCATTTCTGTCCAGGCTAATTATATATTCCAAGGATATCATCCAGCTGTCCGGCCAGACACATTATCTACTTAGCTACATTGCAATATAATTGACAAAAACTAAACATTTGGAATATTTGATTTATGTATGTTATTATATAGGCTGTGTCAGGGATGAACTGTGAGTGGGGTGAAGGCAGTTTTTATGACAGTAGGGATTTAATAATCCAATACAAGTAGTCTGTTGTTACAGGTAATACCAATGCATACATTCATGCACACACATCAACAGCCTACCTACCTCCCTCCTCGACATTATGGGTCCATGACTAAGCAAAAAAATCTATATACCCAAGAGCTCCCACCCATCAACTTTATATATCGAATTACAAATCCTATCTATCTCTTTCCCCTGTTTCCTACCATTTCTAACCTAGGAGTACCAGTCACGTATGTGCCAGTATGTGAGAGGTTAAAACCCCCAAAGTAAGGGCAACCAATTTGAAGGGGACCTTCTAAGCTGTGGATGAGTTTCCATTTGCTTTTGCCACATATTGTGCCGCAATGCCAAGTATTTTGCTTCAAGAAGCCGACTTCGGTGGCGAATAAAGGGCTGGAGGGTGAAGACACAGAGGGTTCCCCCTCCCCCCACCTCCCCCGCCAACTCTCCCCCTTAAGAAACGACACCCAACAACATCCACATAGTTATTGACATGATTCTACGAACATTGTATTTCTCGTATCATCTTAGACTATTAGCCGCATACTTTGTGATATTTATCCGAGAAGAAATCCATTAAAACTTGCATATTTGCATTCAGCTTAATGAAGGACCTCGGAATTTCACCCTCACAAAATAATTAGAATGTATTAATAAATGACAACATTTCATCCAGGGAAATAAGCCGAAATACCATTACATGTATATTATATATGGGTTTTATGGGTAACCTGTTAATTCTATGATAATGGGATTCTCTCAAGTGGACACTGTAAGGGCTCCAACCCCTTTAGCACCCATATACTCAACACTCACACAGGAAAATTAGGGGATTCCGCCTGCAGACTTCTGATTCTTCCTAATCGGATTCTGCCAGCTCTTCCCTGGAGATTCCCAAGCAAAGAATCCATGCCCAGAGGAAACGGTATTTTACATAGCACTGAAATGATCACACAATAGGGCGGTTGCATTAAATCTATGTTGGTTCTATAGATTTATTATAAATACGACCCGGAATGTTGTTGTCGAAGTAATTTTTTACCATATCACACTTGTCGTGTCCCGCTACAATGTACACTATTTCAATTGTAAGGTTTTAACCTTGATAAATACAATTCTATTCAACACTTAACACATATATATATATATTGTATGTTACATTCCGTCATCAAAATAGACAAATGAGATTTCTGTATCTAATATATTTTTCTGCATATCTCTGTCTTTCTTTATAAATACAAGGGAAGGAAATCGCTCTTCCGATATGAACCTTTTTGATGAAGATATTTACCATGTTCACTACGGTAACAATCGTCGAACTTCCCCCGCTTTACATCATTTAATTGCGGCACTTTTCAAATTCTCCACGAATTTAACTCTTTAATGAGCCCTGGGCACCGGGGAAGCAACTGTGGCCCAACATCTAAACGATTTCATGTCTACTTTAATCATGTTTCTCTTTCAATTTTGAAACTTATGCTATCACCATGCGTCGCTGTCACGTACGTTCACCTATAATATATAGAGCTTCTTACGAACCTTTATATAGACCTACCCTGTTGTTAATTGAAACTTTTGAAACTAAGTAACAATCGTCAACCATCTTCGATGTTTAAGGAATATACGTATGTACACCCATTGTATTCATTCGCGTGCCCAGCAAAATAGCTGAATAAAAAGAAAACAAAACAATGTAGTGCTCAGACAGTTATTTCAGTCTGAATGATACGGTGTAGTTCTATATGTAACGTGGACTTCGTGCATGGGAGGTTAGATATCCTCTTTCTGTCCTGTCGGTCATATCCATAGGTTAACAAGGATCCTATGCAGCCGAATTGTTCTGCTTGAATTCAGTATTATATATCATTTGCTGGAAGTTCCCATGATCGTGGTGACCTAGGTTGTGAAGTGTCAGATGGGTAAGTCTGACAGAGATGTCAGGCAGTTCTAAGTGAATGAAGTCATACAGAGTCTGACTATAGAATTTGGCTATAGTTAAAGCTGCAATATCTCAGCAAACGTCGGTCAAAAACTAAAGATTTTCTGATTTTTGTTTCATTCATTCCTAACCCTTCCCACCCAAAAGTCATTTGCAAAAGAAATTGGAGGATTCTTGTCCGGTTGTTTTTGCTACAGGGCTTCATAAAAGTCCATATATATTTCGGAGGCCCGCCTAAATCCCTTCCTTCTGTGGCTTCACTTATTATCGCCCATTGTCTCTCAGCCGATACGACTTCAAGTTCTTGTATAAAAATAATAAAAGCAGCAGAATATGATAAATTCAGTCAATTGTTAATTATTTTCTCTCATATGGGTCTGCCAGAGTATTAAAAATATTATTAGTCTAAGATACTAAAACTTCAGTATTAATCACCATGGGCTAAGTTTATATGATTACTTGTGGCGAAAACGAGAACCTGTGATCTTGGAAACCTTGCTTTCGTTTGAAATATATTAGGTGACGCTTGAGAAAATCCAGAGTGGATTTAGCGTTTTTCGATGGAACTGTTTAAACATGTATCAATTGGCTTTTAATGAAATAAAAAGAAATATCAAACGATTGTAAACATATAATATTACCCCCCCCCCTTAATAGAGAACTTATGAAAGGAGTGAGAGTACGAATCATTGCATCTTATCTTGAAGTTAGAGGTGTACCGAGAGAGGCATTGAGGTGTACTCTTAAGGGTGGTCTCCACTGGTTGTGGTAAGCTCTGCGGTAAGCCTTGCGATGGTGCTGTGTTGGTGAGGAGTGGCGAGGTCCTGCCTACATCGTTCACTGACCATGTAGGCAGGTCCTCATCATTCCTCACCACCTACAGAACCCGCACAAACCATCGCAAGGCTTACCGCAGAGCTTACCGCATCCAGTGGAGACCACCCTTTATAGGTCAAGTTAGTCAGGTTTTGTTGGTTATTTCACCAGGTTATTCTAGATCAGATGATACAGGTGGTCGTCTCATACACCAATGTCCAAAGCCAGCGATATAAACTACTGGGCCTCCCCAACATTGAAGGTACCTTAAAAGTACTTGGATCTTGAATAAAACCGCTTTGTTCAGAATCTGTGAATCATTTAATTGCGCTATCCAAAATGACATCATATGCGCTAGTATTCACTGCATCGATCGTAGGACAATTCGCCATAGCATGAGTGACCGGTTTCATGCATTAAGATCAAACTGCATGAAAATGCTTCCGGCAGAAAGTGGATTGCGTAACATGGACACAATATGAGGTCATATGGTGGAATTTATTTTCTTTCGATAGCTATTGGATCACAGAATCACAGGGAAATCTTAGTATAAAGCATTTACACGCACTTCGGATCATCAAAGTATGTAATTATATTCATACATGCTTCGATCAGAAATGTATGTATACATATGTACGCTTACATAACACTTTGTTCCATATATGGTATGGTGATGGTGATGCAGACATTGTCAATATAAAAGAAATGAGAAATTTCAGGTAACGGAGCAAGACCGGGAGTACCCAAGCCGTTTAAAAACTTTGGCACATACCGCTTATTCTCCTGAATAAAAATTCGTCCAAAAAAGAATAATATTCTTTATTGGACGAATTTTTTATTTTCTTGCTCCGTTACCTGAAATTTCTCATTTCTTTTGAAATTTGTAGAGACTTACCATGGAAGTTGAATTAAAATTTAGATTTTTATGAGAAACTCATAGGGTTGCGGGAGTAAATAGTTAGTATAACAAGGTAAAACATATATATACCTATCACATAATACCATATATACATAGACCTGTGTGTACCATCAAGCAAATCTAGACATTACATGCGTTCGGATCTTACTGGAGTGATCATACCATTTGATTAATCTTTGAATGACACACCATGCATATTTGTAGCTGTCAGTATTAAATTTATTATACGAATGCTTCTTCGAAGAATTCTGTGCATGCAGATGCAGGTCGTTTTCCAATTCGGACAAACCCTTCAATCCACTGCCAATTACTAGATCTGACAACCTTGACCTTGAAGTAGCCACACAATATACCCAATCATCGCTCACACTTCTACTCATTCAAAATAGCTGTGACTCAGCAGAAATGGCCGCCTGGACATGGTGATAAGCATTCTGTGTAAATCCCCCAGGGATAGGTTCCGCTTCGAGTGCTAAATGTCCAAATAGAATAAAAAGGCCTCAAAGCTTTCCTGATCCTATCAGGTCCTAAGCAGGGAGGGCACTTTCTCCTTTGCTTCCCCTCCCCTTCCTGAGTATTATGACAGAGTCAGGTACCGGTTATTACAATGCTTTTTTATTGACCGTCATTATTTGAATTTTAACTACTTGTTTACTGCCCTTCATCGCTTTTATCACAAATGTTAAATCATTCACACTTGACCGCACCTTTAATAAAGCAATATGCACATTTGAAAAACAAAATCTATAAATCATTCTTTTTGTTCAGAGAAAAAATAATATCAATGCAAATAATATCTGTCAGTGATCAGCAATAAAAGAGAATATTTGTGTAAATCAAACATACATGTAAAATATCATAAGTCCTTATAATAAGACATCATTGCATCATCACCTGTTGTTATGTAACATAAATACATGAACATATTCCGTTTTCCGTGACGTTCTAACAAATTTTTAAACCTTTCCAGAGACACTTTCTAGTTTTTGCATCTTTTAAAACGCCATGTACCTTGGCTAACTCCCACGCCATGCATTTCCAGAAGCCACAGCGTATTGTTTGTCACATTCCCTCCCTTACTTCAGCAAGGCGCTTATTCAAATGGGTCAAAAGCCATGTTTTATTGTCCTCCCGGCTCAGTGGACATGTCCTTGAGATACTTGGCACTTCTCTGCACACAAGACCCATACCCTAAATTCGAATCCATGGTTTTTACTCCCCTGTTGGCGTGGACCTTTATTTAAATGCCACTCTTCAAGCAGTTGCAGACGGATACCCATTAATGAAAGGCAAAACGGAGAAACATTGAAATATTTTTACTGCAGTTAAAAGGGGGATTCGCATGGACTCATTTCAAAATTGCTGAGAAGAGTTCTCAGAAGCAAACATACGCGTAGAATACAGGCAGAAATTACAACTCTTCATGCTGAATGAATATTATTTAGAAATATGCATACCTGTACATGTGTGTATGTACGTTCATACGAACTGAGTTAAACTCAATACGAAGTACGGGTAACAATTACAGTGGTCTGTGCAAATGCCCTATAGTTGACATTCATAAAACGTCATCATAAACACCAGCATATTCGTCATAAACACCACGGAACACATTTTTTCTCAGGATTTCATTTGGAAAACCGAGCAGTTTGAAAGTTGACAGCGGAGTAAGAGCTTTTCATGAAGTCAGAATCGTCAGTGCAAATTCATCTTTAATTCAGATTGCTTCTCAATAAGTCTTCAACACTAAAACATGAAACTAAAACAATTTTTTTCAGATTCAGATTTCATTAGCCTGGGAAGGCAAAGCATGTGTTATCAGAAATTAAATTCATTTATTTTGTTAATCAAGAGCTAATTCTTACCCCGATGATGAGAGTAATTGGATCTGGTTCAAATTAAAAAATAAGCACACAATCTGGTGGGCATCAATTTCACTCTGAAATGACAAACCAGATCTCAATAGTTTCCCAAGTCAAAAGCAATTCTCCATATCCATGGAACCTTTTTTTCATTATTTTGGTGTCAGAAATCGCTGAAGCGTACATTTTGGCCAAGTACTGTGCCTATCAGGTAACTGAAATGATAAAATCAATGGGACGATCGAGGTTCTAAATCTGATAGGACCGCCTCCAGCTTGAATGCAATGCCTTCACAGAGATTCATTTTTGCACTGCATGTTCATGAATGGATATGGCACTGAGCAACGTACTGGTTTTTATAATTAGATAAACACTCAGCTATGAAACACAAATTGTCATAACTCAGGAATATAATCAACATCTTTGCACATGTACACAAACGAGTGAGCCCTCACTTATGTGAAAATGGCTTTTGAAGTACGATTTGAATATAATAATTGTGAAATGATCTTATAAACATATTAGTAATAGGTATGACAGTTAAAATTTTAAAACCTATTGTGAGTCGAGAACCAAAAACCAGCAATTCAAATAATCTCAATGAAAAGTGAACCGTGGCCAGAAATTTTTACCTTCATGAAAGCAACTTTTCCTAGGTACAAATACACATAGGTTTTCATTTGATAGTTCAGAAGGATTCATTCCATTTATAAAAACCCTCAGGAATAAATCTTCTCTTACGTTTGAAAAACTTATTTGAATCTTATATGGGAAGGATCTTGTAGGATTTGAAATTGTCTTTTCATTCGCTCTCTCTGTCGCTCTCTCGTGCTGTTCTACCCAAAGTGTGAAAGTATTTAAACATATTATCTGGTTCTTATGATTAAGGTTATGGTACATGGGCGTTCACGTTATTAGTAAACAGGCATACACAAACTAATTAAATATTAATAATATGATATATGATAAATAACTTATTATCTTGGTATTTACCAAATATCTCCTTGTATAAATTTATATTACATAATTATCAGAAAGTTCTAGAGGAATTGTTTTTGAGGAAAAAGCAAGTAGTAAAATTGGTCGAAAATAAGAAAAAAAATAAAAAAGAGTTCATGAAAAACTGAATTAACAACATGTCTTAATATTGTATGCGCCAAGAAGGCAGGATATGATACATAAAACTTGTCAAAAAATGATAATAATAATATGATAATAATCATGTCATTAACTTTGGTATGGGAACCTCTCCAATGGAACAACTACTACTTGTGCTTAATTTGCATGCTCCATCCATGCCGCTACAAAAAGTGAACTCTATGAGAAGCCTGTTTGTCACAGAGACAACGTCATAGGGTGCGACCACTCGGTGACCACTCCGGTCCTTGAGTCTGATATCTTTGCAAACATGGGTCACTGCCTGGTCGCCAACCAGAGCCCCCCCTGGAGACTTTGTTAAGTGTGAAATCCCGGATCAATTTCTACCTCATTCATAGAGGATCCATAGAGATTTAGCTCCCTCTGGCATGAGGTGAAACTAAACCATTCATGCAATCAGGGTACTGATCCTCAAGCGTTCTGGCTGCTGGGTTTGCTTTTTCCATTGAAGGGCTGATGCTACTATAGTTTGGCTGAGTTAGTGGCAGGCTGGAGAGAGTGACTGCCAGACCAAAATGCAGCTCCTATCACTTTTAAAATCCATAGGGATGCTTAAGGTGAATTCTCGGATTGAGATAAGGAAGCCAAAGATAGGAATTTGAATTACAATAGGCGATTTGTATGCCCCACAGCACATGTCACAAGCAATGAACGATGGGATAGATTAAGTCCAGATGAAATTTGTAGAGCTCTGCATAACTTCATACCGAATGTGATTTTAAGATATTTATTTCATACATGGGATACCGGCAAGCGAGATCGGCAGGTGCTCATGAAGTGACGTTTTATACAATTTGTATTCTTGAGAGGAAACGTTGAGCAACTTCCAACTTTATAGCTTTATGATTTCCCAGCATTGCTGTATACAACAATGGCTAGTTGCATGCAGACTACAGGTAGTAAAATAAAATAATTGCCATTATTTGGCACCCCATTTGAATACCTTGTATTCCCTCAAGACGAGTTCATACTATATTTTAACAAGGATCCGAATTTTAACTACTAACAAGTTGTTAGACGTCAGGTGTTAATATGGTGTGTAATGAATTCGTACATCGTTTCTCCAAGCTGCACCAGTGCCATCTCCCTCTAGTCAGGAGGCAGTCTATATGTAAAGTAAGGTCCTGTGCGACGAAGAGAGACCTGAGATAAGCACATGTTTGTTCATTCCTGTGGAAAGGTGCTGTGGGACTTTTTAAACTCTGTCTACTGTTGCTCCAGCCTTATCCATTGTTGTATGTATACATAACACCAAGCTAAAGGCCAAGTAGATATATTGGTGGTGGTAGAGCACCCCGACTTATTATTCCCATGTAAATCATTTATTTCCGACACATAATATGTAGAGTTATTTACTTTTTCTGATGCTTTTTGCTTTTATTCATGTGATATGTATGGAATATCTCCGAGGTATAGGGTAGCTTGCAGTAGAGTATTTGGAGATATTATATAATGGTAATCGAAGGAGAGTGTAGGCTATAGGATAGCCTAACTCTATGAATAATCAAGCAGAGATTCGTCCTGTTTAGACGTAACTTTTATTGGTGAAAACATGGGTTTATATATAAGATATACATGCGCTGCGCATGCGTGCGCATGCGCATAATTAGACCAATCCTGTACTAATCACATTGAGTTAATTAACATTAGCCAATGGTGTGTATTCATTATAAGAGACCACAGGGAGTCGCTATATCTGACCAATGAAGCTTGATCTATTTGTTGGACCAATAGCCTTGTCTGTTGGTTATACCCAATCAGACTACATGTCTCATTAGGCTATTGGCCCAATTGGGTGTGACCCAGTTACTCACGGTCCACCTAGTGTGTGACCTTGGTACTTACAGTCCACTTAGTGTGTGACCTTGATACTTAACCTTAATTAATGAATATTCATAAGCCTCTAGCTTATGCTATGATATATTCTATATTAATGATATACAGTTATGCCATTGCATAATCTTATGTAATACCTTTGTTATCATTACGGGAACAATACTGCCGTGACATTGGGAAGGGAGGCTGAGCTAGAGAAAGAGAGAGACACACACAAAGGGAGAAAGAGAGGAAGTGATACACACATTTACAGCGGGAGAATGGGAGGGAGGGAGAGAGGAAGAATACAAAGTATATTTAGCTGAAGAAGGAAGGAAAATAATGAAAACCGGGGACATGAATGCATTGAAGAATGACTGTTCTAAGTCCTCATTTCATGCAAAATAAAAGTACTTTTTTTTCAAATGCAAAAGATTCCCCCCTTTTCGCTACAACCGCTTTATCCCATAAGTAGGTCAAGATGACCACACGTGACCAATCGTTGTCGCAGGTGCGCTAATGGCCTTTGTGCAGAAATGCACATCCGGGGAATCTTCACTTCCGGTTGAACGGCTTGGACTTTCGAGCAGAATTACAGAGCACTTTTTAACGGGAAACTCTCTTGAAAAGGGTTCGTTTAAAACGTCTGCTTCCCATGTCCTTCTATTGTTAAATGGTACATGTTTTGTCGTTTCTTTCATCCAATGGCGGATATTTGAAGTTCAATTTATTGTTTGCTTTTTCGACCGTTTGGTTCTGCTCCACGCATTGCGTCTTGTCTTTTTGTGGAACCATTTGCTGCTGTTGTTGTTGAACTGGTTCTGTAGGTGGAGAGGAGTGGTGAGATCCTCCCTACATGGTTCACTAGTCTATTGATTTATTTTTAGTTAAAACCGGAAACCATTTGCTGTTGAAGTGAATCCTACATAACCTGTTTACATCTCAGAGCAGAGGAGAACACGTGGCGTTAGACTGGGAGCTGAGTGGGAAATACCCTCTCGATCTCCAGCCTTTCTAGAATCAGTACCAACTTCCAAATAATTTCCCCGATGGGGGTACCGATTCTCTACAATATATGATAAGGAAATCGGTATTGATGACATCTTGGGCACTGATTTAGGATCATTTGAAAGGTTTCTTTTGTGATAAGAAAAGAAACTCACTCACGAGAGAAGAACCCTGTTGTGTGTTATATATTAACCTTTATCACTATATCAATTATGTATGCCTTAAGTAACAGTATTCCCACGTTTCTCTGAAACATACGCCTTTTATCTCTCTACCTAAACTTTCCTCAAATGTGATTAAGGCGATCAAACACCTGGGAGCAATTACAATCAGCAATTACTCAGTTTAGGTACAATCTAGAAGATTCCAAACTATGACCTACAACGACTATTCCCGGAACACCAGAAGACGGTACATTGGTACAGATATGCTGATCCCCTAAAGGTATGTTTACGAGAACAATAAAATAAATTAAACAAGGGTCATTTGAAATCCTGGTTCAAATGTTAGGCCCGATGCAAAATCCACTTCAATTAAATCCTCTATTCGACTTATAATCTTTAACTTATCAGGTTAAAAGTGGTATGCTCTAAAGGGATTACATAGAAAGATACCGCTTAAAAAGACATTGGGAAGACTCATATCGCTGATGTATATCAGATCAAAGAAGCCTTTGTCCATTCCTTTATGTTCCTCTGGGGAGGTTTCCACATTATCGAGGCTTTAGCGAAAGAACCAAATTGAGTAAAGGTATAAACTGTCCATAAAGCTGCAAGGGAAGATCTACAAATTCAAGTATGAATATATATGCTTTCTATAATACACGTTTTCCCCTCCTTCTTTAGTTTTATGTTAGGGCCAGTAAAGTTAAAATTTAAAGGCATGACCACCTTATAACAAACTATCAGTGGCAAATGCGTGCATGTATAGACTTTCAACAATAAAAAACAATGACAGATGTATACGTTCGAAGGAAGGAATGAAAGCATAATATAGAAGTGATCCTTTGCAGGAACATGTAGAATTACACCGCCCGAAACAGATAAGACACCTCATAATGTCTACTTTAAAAAAAATGCTTTCAGTTCCTTTATTCATTTTCAGAATTTCAAAATCTCTGATTAACAGAATTTGGCACATATATAAAATATAGCCTATGTATTACCATATAGGAAGCCTCTTCTGTTTAGGAATCAGTCTTTATTATCATTTTCTAAGGCGATAATCCATAGACATTTGATAAAATGTCAGAAGGAACAACATGTGAACTAACAGCTGTGGGCAATTAGTCCTGTGTTAAGTGCAATGCCATATGCATGCTTTCTTCGCAATGTTATGACATGTGGAACAATGTATTCTTTACATTATACTCCCCCAGTTCCGCCTCCACCTTTCCTACAGGACAGGGGGAGCGCTTATAACAATTGTCTAACCATATTTCATGCCCACCTTCCTACATTCTCTCATAGTCATACATATGGAGAAACAGATGCATAGAAGCACTCCTCAAATGTAAAAGAAGAATACACAATCGAAAAAGTTGTATTGTAATTTCTCTTGGTTTCTGTGAACAACCTATGGACACATTGACACTTTTGCGATTCTTTAGAGCTGAGAAAAGGAAAACACACGCAAATAAAGACAATCCATATCACTCAAACGCTCATACTTAAAAACTGGGTTTCCTTTGATTTGCTTAAGCAGTGCTTTGTCATAATCTCAGAGGCTATGGTAAGCAACCATATTTAAAAACATCAAGGATTATTATTTTACTCAAAATTTTAGGACACGGCAATGTCCCTAGCATTCTTTCTATAATGGCATTTGTATGTTAGGCCCATTTTCTTCCGGAGACACCCACATAAACCCCAAAACCTGTCTGTGACTAAATGCTATTTTGGCATCCTTCTTCATTTATGGTCTTTACAGTACTGGCCACAAGTGGAAATTTCACGGCTCTGTGGCGCCGCCAGGTATTACATAACAGGCCATTACAGCACCACGACCGAGGGTCCTGTCACACCTAACCAAAACCATGTGTTTCATAATTGAGCCATCCCCCTCTCTCCCTTCTCTCCCCCTCTTAATACCCGGCCTCTCACCCTCCCTTGTATAAGAATCTACCCACTCACAGTCACATCACAAATACAAAGCTTTAATCGTCACACATTGATGAAATAAAGATGAGAATAGTTCTTATGGCTAGGAGAATACTTCCAAAAAATATTTAGTTAGTATATTTCACTATTTAAAAAAAAGTTTAAAGATGAGTGGACCACCTGCTGATTGATACTGACACCACTTGCAGATGGGTACTAATTGATATATATTTATGTTAGGGATTAGAGTCAAGGAACCCTTCGCCGTACCGATATGCCCATCCCGGATGGAGCCAGTACTGTTTACGGAAATGAGTCAATTCAGTAAGACCCTTTTGGTCTTTTCAGCTGAGAATGCAGCTTTAGCCTAGGATAGCAATATGCAAATCTGAGATCATTACCCTGCTAATACCATCGCAAAAGAAACACTGCTACACCTTTGTGAAACTACATTGGTTATTCAATTGCCTGACTTTCCCTTTGCTTCGGCAACGTAAAGAATGGGACATTAGCAAAGCAGTACTTATTAGTCAAAGCAAAACTACTAGAGAAGTAGCTAAAAGTTAGACATTCCAAAGATTGTATAGTCTCTGTTTGGCACTGATGTCCTCGTTCAGGGACTCCACCTATATTCAGTAGACCAATTGTTGCTGTCACCCTCACTCACTCGCTATACCGTCTGTGTATCTTTGTCTCCTCTTTCCTAGACTCACCTTTCTCTTTACTTCAATTCTCTTGCGTCCTTCCAATCTCTGTTGTTGTCGTCTGGCACTTTTCATCACTCCATTCCCTTGGTATCTCTCTATACGCTTCCCTTCTCGTATACCCAACCCCATCTTTCTCATGTGTGAAAGGGATATTATTTTCATTTTAGGCCAATAAACATATTTAAACATTATTATAAAAAGACGCACTATCCCTCAGGGAAGTTTTCATGCAGTGCCAATGGATATATATATTGTATATAATAGAGACTAAGGGAAAGACAGTTAAGTTTTTAATCACATGAAAATCTCATAGTTTTTTAAAAACAAGAACCGACCATACCCGAAACTAAGTGGTCAGCTTTTACAATTATATCTGTTTTGATGCAATTGTTGTCAGTACTCTTCAATATCACTGTTGGGCATTGCACAATACATTTACATTGTTGCCGAGCAAACAAAGGCGCCCGATATAAGGAAATGACCTCAGGGGCGGAGTTATTCAGGGGTTAATTTAGAATTTCAGAGGATGATTGACAGCAAGGCAAACAGGATGCCTGACCTCTCCGGAAGTTGATTATGGCATATTGGGCCACTACTTCCGGTGTAGAAGGGATTCTTGTCTACATCTCCCCAGACTATAGTCTCCTTGGAATAAGGTTTTTTGGGTTGGTACGCAAGATATGTTGGTAACGGATAAAAAGGAAAATTAGGGTAAAATGTGATAAGCCCAAGGGCCGCATTTCTTAAGAGCTTTCTGGAGCTTTCCTTTGGCGAACGAAGATGGAACCAATCAAGTGAAAATGATTTTGCACCACCCCCTTCCCCATGAAGTTCAGGTGTAGCAATTTGGGATTAATTTGAGGACAATAAGAAAGGTAAAAACGATAGAATTATAACTGCATCAACTTCGATGAGTTAAATCTAGGGATGAATCCACTCGCATATTATTTTAATTCTTCCCCCGTGAATGGTCCAAGGCCACCCTAGTGCTCTGAGCCTTCCCAGTCTTCATTCTTATAATTATTCATTATTCATTTCCTTTAAGTATTCATCCTCACTTAATCTCAGAGGATTCTGACTCTGATTAATATGTATACAAAATATAGAGACTAAAATACTGGCAAATGTACTTCTAGATATAGGGATCAAATCAAACTTTAATAGGGGACGTGCGCTGACGTATAATCGCCATTGACAAGAACTGACAGATCATTGAACTATGTTAATTTCTGATGTCTGATATATGGGTCAGATTTTCAGAAAATGTACAATTCAACTTCGCCAATCCTCTCAAATAACTCAAATTTCAGACGAAAATAAAGTTCAAAATACAGTTCAACCTAACCAAACAGATTGCGAGAATCAATGCAATGCCGAATATTCTCGAATTTACCTAGTATTGACCAAATTGCAGCCTAATTTTGCAGAATTTACGAAATGTGTACAGCTGCCAATTGTACATTTTCTGAAAATCTGACCCATATGCTAGTTTATCAGAAAGCAATGTACAATAATGAAACATATGAGCCTGCTCCACTGCATGATACAATAAATGAATATCAGTTCTTCTTAATAATTCACTTTGATTATAAAGATTTCTTCCGGCATACAAGCGTTGGGTAAAGCAAGTCCTCCATGAGCTCCCTATTGGGCGATGTATGTAAACTGGGGAAGACAGCTTATACTATCTAAGATGGAGTATTAGAAAGACTTATATTAGTATTTTAAACTCCTGTTACTTCGCAGATCTCCGTTGTAAAAGTATTGGATGCTGTATTGAATTCCGGTATGTTAAATTAGTTGTACTTGATATTCAGTATTGTGTTTGAAAACAATGATCTGGAATCAGTAGAAAGCACATGAACTTATTTTTGGCTCACAATATGATCCCTTCATCCGGATAGGTTAATTTGATTTTGAGCTTTTTAAGTTCAAAGTGGGAATCTCATTGTTTAAAGAGAAATTGCAAAAGACCTTTTTTTATAGTATCTGACCATACAATACTGTCATGCAAAACTAATTGTTAAGAATATAATTATAATTTCTCTTTCATTCTTTCTGTCAAAACATGTTAAATTACACAAGAATGAGTATAATTTTCATTCGAGCGATTTAAGAAAATCTAGTGTTAAAAACAAGATGACACTCTCAAGATGACTTATTCCTGAAAGAGATGTGCATTTGTAGTGTGTTCACCCAACGCCCATTTTCTTTCTGTCACCCCACTTTCTCTTAGCCCAACTATCTTTCTTTCTTTCTTTCTCCCTCTCTTTCTCTCTCTCCTTTCCTTTTCTTCGTTCTTGCACTCACCTTTGCTGTCTGTGCCACTCTCTTTCACATTTTCTGTCTCTCACAATTCTCTTTCTGTCTCTCTCCCTCTTTCTCCCCCTCACTCCCACTCAATTAGCATTCAGATTGAGAATTTTTAGAATCAATAACAGAGTCTATAGTATAATGGTTAACGTGTTAAGGGTATGAGGGCTAAAATTCTTGGTTTTTACCAGGAGCGAATCTGCAAATCGATGGAAGATCGCACACGCGTTTTGAGCTATTGTCGATCCATAATAGCTCGATAACTCCATTGTTTGTACTGATCTTCATGCACTGCTTCTCAATGCATTTTAATTAGCATTTTCTTCCTGTAGATAAAGCAGGCCCTCACTAGGTATTGAGATATTGTTTTATCTATGAGAAACCTAATTAAAATACGTTTTTATCGCTTGAATTTGCATCCCCGCTTTATACAAAAATGTACTTCCCAGACCGGGCATTAATGGAAAACTATTATCTGGCTGTGTGTCTTGGTTTATCATTAGCATACATTAGCATACATTAGCTTTGTTTTGGTTGTGCAGTTTTTTAAAGGGGGCGAAAGGAAGGGATGTGCGTAAACAAGCTTTCGGAAGGTACACATATATGCATACTTACATATAGTTTATGAAAAATATGAAAATATAGTTAATATATACAATTTCTACTCAGTGTTTGGAATATTTACAAAATGGTTGTAAACGATTGAACCATTGGGAAAGTTGTCATTTTTTATTTGCTTTCCAACTAGTGGCAATATCTAGTAGACAAGGTTAATTTCAAGTTCACTCCAACCTTATATTCATGGTACACTGGGCCATTAGGGAAATACAAATATGATAATGATTGTAACTAAACATTGATCTCTCCAGACATCCCCCAGTAATCTGATGACTTAAAATACTGATATATGCGAAAGAGAGATAACGTTCTCATAAGTAAAGACCGTCATGTGATCTCTTTTAAGATCAAAGTCTGTCTAGAAAATTAATATCTTAACCCATTGGGGACGGGAGGCTGCCTGGAGGCAGCCTTTTCAATTGGCCTGGAGGACGGGAGGCTGCCTGCAGGCAGCCTGCTATAAGTGGCCTGGAGGACGGGAGGCTGCCTGCAGGCAGCCATTTTTTATATAAATTGAAGGGGGCATAACTTAATAAAAAATAAACGGATTTTGATGAAATTTAAAATATATGTATACAAACACACTAGAAATATCTTTATAGGTATGTTGTCATGGAGACAATAATGATGACGTCATAACTAACATACGTAAATGCTGGAAAGTGAATTTGGAGCAAGGTTGCCGCCATATTGCACCCAATTGAGACCCATTATTTTAATTATTGAAGACCAAATTCTAGAAATTATGAAAAAATATGATCAATAACTGTTTACACCTATTAAACGATGGACATATGACACATATTATTTGAAGAAAATATTCTTAAAGTGTTTTTATACCCTAAACCTCATGTTAAACACCCGTCCTGAAGCCCAAAAAGGGGGGAAAGGGCCCCCGTCAGCCAGGCAAATTATGTGTAAACTGCCCCCGTCCTCAATGGGTTAATGCAGTCGAGCACAGAATAGTAACTGAAAGGAAAGAAGCAAAACATGCAATATCCATTATCATGAAACAAACCACCCCTTAGAATTTTCAAGGTAATGCCGTGATGGATTAGAAGAATATGTTTTTTTCTGACTGAAGTAAGAAATAGTTATTGATTTCACGTTGTACAATATCAGTAGTATAACATATTTCTCCGGTTTAAGAAGAAATACTGTCCTTGGATCATGACACATTTTCGGGCTTATATCAGTATAGTCACTGTGACCACACTGAATGTCCGATTCGCGCTGCACGTACATCAAAACGATAGCAGATGCTAAGTTCCATTGCCACTTATTTCACTTTGTTTCTCCAGATTTCTAGCATGGTAGTCCTTCCCAACTCCAGGAGGCACATTGAATGGCCTAAGCTTAGTATTGGTGTATAGTATATGCTGTAAATCTACGTTATTTTGTCACAATACCTTCAAAAACAAAAATCATAGATGTCCGTGCTACAATTTTTGTAGCACGGACATCCTCTAAAACCTGCACGGACATCCCACTACAATTTTATACTGGAGTTTTCTCTAACTTGACACAAAGCTATGACTATACTATTTTGTAATCAAGATGATAAATTGGGGTACTAAAGGTGTGTGAGATCGTGCATTGTAATAGATGGTGTAGAAACGGAGATATCTATGAAACGTTTCGGCAGCATTGATTGGTCTATTAAAAAATGATGTACGCGCAGTGCGAAACGGAGATTCAGTATGGTCACAGTGATAGTGATGAATTTGCAAATAACCACCACCTTTTACGAAGGTGCACTAGAAGTAAAACAATCAAGAAAGACCGACTGGCGGAAACTGAAAGAGACGAGAGAAAACTGACATGTCGCTACTGAGACGAAATATATGAAACGCTCTCACAACCCTATACAAATATAAAAGGTTCCGGTATGTTTGCCCTGCGAAGGAGGCCTACATATTCTATGTAAAGGAAATCCCCCTCCTCTCTCACTTTTCTAGCAATAATCCTCCTGGGTTAGCCTTATACCTAAAGTCTCCACTAGGGGTATTATGAGCTCAACCCTAGGAGTGCGTGCTGGCTAAATTATAGATAAGGGGTCTGGTCATAGGGTCTTTTTTTTATCCCCACGTTTCTTTGATTGACAAATGACTTGGGAAGGTATGAACAAAGAAACAAGCGAACGTGATAGTTCTTTAAAAGAACTTTACTCGTACGTGACTTGGAAATTCATAGTTTAGTACTTCTTCTGTCACACTTAGAAAGGTCAGCGTGGAATTGGTAAAAGGTTTGTGTTAGTTGTGGCACATGTCTGCATTCAATGATTTAAATAAGGATTTGGGAGAAAACAGGATTTTCTAATTCCTGCCCCACCCCCTTCATTTCGGTTTGCAAATTGTATACATTTAGGGTCATAAGTATCATAGGATCAAGTGGTATCGAACATATTATAATTAGGAAAATGACGTAAGGATCAGTCTATATATATGCTATTTTTTTATTACTAGAATATAACATTATTTACATCGGGATCATGGGTAAACAATTAATTAACATGAACATTTATTCACAAAAGTGTCCGCTGTTTCATTGGGGGTAAATAAATGAGGAGTTAAGTCTTTTAGCACCTTTATATGATTATTAATATCTTCTCTCACCCTTTTTTAGATTCGAGTTATCTCTTTATTCGTGGAATTGATCCCATGACAATAACCCAAAATATTACTCCAATATCTCAACTCATACATTGTGTTTAACTTGCTAATCACCCCAATGTAGACAAGCTTCTGTTTATGTAAAAACACTTTAGTCAACCAATTTATCATTCCTGCGTTGGAATGATCGTTTGTAAAGCCTCAAATATTTTAATGAGGAAGTTGGCTTAGGTTCTTCTATTCTGCTTATCATAGGATTCACATTCAAAGGTTTCAGGTGATTTAAACCTGCAGTTCGAGACTCAAATGCAATGATTGAAACCAATGCGCTAACATCACTTTGTGGGACTAAATAATATACAATATGGTAATACATTTACTTACTTTTAGGTCTTGATTTAGATCTAGATTTACTTGAGTCTATACCTAGGAGAATACTAATGCAGGTTTGTTTTTACAAGGCATATTCCAGATAAGATATGAAAGTAGGGGTCAAGTCTAATATATACACGAGGTTTTCATGACATTGGAAACGCTTTCGCCGCAGGCTTTCCAAACCACTCTATCGTCACAATTAACATGTTGCGATTCTTGCCTATGTTCTTTCCAATGTCTATGTGGCCATCGATGTACGTCTGTCTTTCAGCTCCGGCTTAACATTAATCGATATTAAATAATGATATTTCGTGATCGTATAGGTTTACTTCTGCGAGAATAAATATATTACCAATATCGTTAGCAGGAGATGGGAGGAAAGGAACTATAGTGGCCGGATTATATTAAAGTTCCAAAGGACCAAGGGTTGAAATATTCTATGTTTCAAAAGCGGATCCGAGCTATAACATCAAGAGTGAAATACTTCTTTCATATGTTCTCTTTATTCCTCCTTGTGTGTTGGGTTGAAGACCTTGCTCCTCAACCCGATTAGTGAACAAAATACATTGGATATATCAATAATATTCAACACAAGAACAGACTATGTTTGCAATACAAATCAGGAATAACTAAATAAATATAATGATGAAATAAGTACAAACTTGTACATAAATAGAGAAATATGTGATAACCATCATGGTTAAAATCCGGATGGAATAATATGAATGGTTAATTAATAATAAATTAATCAAGTAATACAAAGTATAAATATCATAATGAGTTGAAATGTAGACTCCTAGTGGCGTCCGGAGGTACTACCCGGAGGTGGCCGGATCC
Organism: Sthenelais limicola; assembly: GCA_942159475.1. Taxonomy (NCBI): domain Eukaryota; kingdom Metazoa; phylum Annelida; class Polychaeta; order Phyllodocida; family Sigalionidae; genus Sthenelais; species Sthenelais limicola. Next base: position 108,477,543 of record OW804097.1, on the reverse strand, counting down.
GGAGGTGGCCGGATCTGGAGCTACCCGGAGCTCGATGGAAATGTTCATATAGTATAGTAGAATCGTTACAAACAAACTTGCAGTACTGCATTCATGCAGTAATGCTTGCCTCGAGACACAAGCGTGTCTCTTTATAGTGCCGTTTCGGCCATCCAACCTATTGTTAACCTGAACAGATAACACACAATAGCATTAGGAACGAAGGCAATTCTTAACCATACTTAAGTGGTATATCGTTTCTATGCACCGATTTGATACCTAATATTAGGCGAATACTGTAATCTCTAAATATAATGTTGGAAATGTAAGTACATTATGAAAACAGATATGGCCAGGGAAGAAGTTCTTTCCCTTATACCTCTATTAAAAAATAAAGGTTCCCTTAGTGCTTGCGGAATCAAAAAGCATGGAAAGATACCTCTAAATTTGTGAAAACTAACTATAACTATTGCTCTACTTTAAGATGGTTAAGATGTACTTTCCCTTCCTCTATGTTGGAATGAAAGGGTCATCGCGAGTGACAATCAGATTTAGAGAAATAATGTATTGCCCAAATTACATACTTGTGGCGGACCAATCATAGGATTTCCTGTTGGAACATTGCTAGTAGTCGTTCATCCTGGAAAGGGATCAGTAAGAGACAAACTCAAATCCCCAAATCCGTCTGACAGAAGTACAAAAACTCAGCATAATCAATCTCTGATGAAGGACCTCATCAGAGTTTATTCGATCAGGGCCATCTATCAGTCTTTCCCTCTCCAATCAATTTAACCCTGGCGGTTATGTCATTAGTTCCTAGTTAAATGGTCACTTCAGACCTGATGTACGGCCTTGGTTTCCAGAAAAGAATTCAGCATCTCTCCAAGTTCGCAATAGAAATGGGATTATAAGTAATCTATCAGTGATGCAACACTAATTTGTTTATCTCTTTGAGGTTGGTGTTACGATCCCTTCGACCCCAAGATATCGCATGTGAATTATTAAGGGAAACCTCGAGTGAAAGGGTGGAAAATAAAGTATCGCATTCAGAGAGTCAGACATCCATGGAATTAATAGATAATGTTATCTGGAAGATGATAGAGATAAGTGTCAAGTTTACATGGCAAGGTCGGCATATTCTGCTACAAACGTTTAGCTTGCTTTACCATCAGAAAACTCTCTAACGATGAGGGTTAAAATGAGTACAACCTGAGGCGGTAATAATGTCTTGGTTGCGTGAACTCTCTTTGAGAACATTTACCTATCGTCTCCTGGGCTAGGATAGTTTGAGATAGTATAAAGGGCCTAGTCCACTAAGCAGATTCTCATGCGATTCTGCACCGCAGAGGACTCCTTTCCACTACATTCTGTGATAATCGCATGGGAATCGGCTTAGTGAACTAGGCCCATAATAATAATATTTGATAACACCCGACTCTATACGCTGGACAAATGACACGAGACGAAGGTTTGGCTGCAGATATATATTCTTTCATCCATATTGGTACATATAAAAATTTCAAAGTCTATGGTCGATCTGCTCCGGTTGGAGGCTCTCCGCGTACTGGCCATTGGAATGTAGTCGCTCCCTATATATACGAGATGGTCAACGTCGGCAAGGTGACGGCCGGAGCGGGATCTGATTGGCTCGCTACTTCCGCCGCTGTGGTCGACGATCGTCGTGGGACATCGCCTCTACACACCCGACTCTATACGCTGGACAAATGACACGAGACGAAGGTTTGGCTGCAGATATATATTCTTTCATCCAAAACAGCCAAGCTAGAGGAAAGGGAATATAAAAGAGAGAGAAACACAAGTACCAATTCAAATCATTTTTGAAAGTTTTTGGTCCATTTTCTTCTTGAGGCTCAATGGAGGCTGGATGTATTTAAATACACAGTTCGATTTCCAGTTACCTCTTGATTTAATTTCAGATATTGAGCACCCAGAATATGCCATATGAGTCACTCCGCCTCTTCTCAAAGAATGGGACGAGAATCGACCCTTAATTCCTGATTTTTCGATAAGTATAGCAAATGTCTTTGAAAAATCATTGTAGGAAAAGTTCTCAGCAACATCAACACAGAACAAAGGTGATGAGAGATTTGGTTTGAAACGATCAACAAACAGTAAAAGCCAATGAACAGGGCATATAATATAATCTGGTAATTTATGCACTGGAATCTGAAGAACATCATCCTTTGACGAGGAAATGTTCACCATAATACCCCAGCTATGGATGTCAATGTCCTCTTATGACAGTGTATGGGGAGATGTAGTAACGTGAGAGACCCTTAGTAGTGTCCTGAACATTAGGAGGACTGCCAAATAGGTTTTAAATTCATTTAAATCCTCAAAATTAACTATAGTTTGAATTTTCCTGAGGTGATGGGGAAGCAAGGGGGCTGCCTGAGTCGAACCTTTCCCAATCTGCCTTGCTAAGCCAGCCAAGGTTGATTTAATGCGAGGATCCGACAGAAGCACAGGAGGAAAACCTCTGGTTACATGAAAAAAGTTTACAGCTTGAATATAAAGCTGGACTGAAGAGAATTTCATATACTTTCCTATGTGTGAAATGTAGAGGCACATCTGGTTGATGGAACATGGGACATCTGGGAACTCATAGAGATTGCAGAATCGTTGGTAACATCGCCACTGTCCCTCCCTGAGCTTCATCGTCGATGGTGCCACTGATTCCATCCTCAGCTTCTGTGCTTGCTTCTCCAGTTTCCTGCGACCTATGGAAAGACCAAGCTAATATCAGATTCAAACAGCAAAGGGGGGTCCCTCGTAGGGCTTTGATACAAGCTGAATCAGGTTTGCTATATAGGAGGCGTGAGAGAGAATCCGCAATTAAATTGTTTTTCGTGGAGATATATTTAGGATCTAAGACGATGTCATATATAAAACAGACCCAGAATAACTCTCTTAACCACTGAATACATGTTCTATTGACACTAGATCCGTTCCTGAGCATGTACATCACTTGTGTATTGTCTACAAAAACCATGACTTTTCTCCCTTTCAGAAGGGATGACCATCTCTTGATTCCAACCAAGAGCGGCCAAAGTTCCAAAACATTTATATTGTCATAGTCTACATTTGAATCAAGTGGGGAAGGGCCTATATGAAGACACTTCGATTCAATTGATAAGGTTTCCTGTTCAGGCCATGTTCCTGCAACCCAGTCATCGCTCATGAAGATACCATAACCTTTCTTGGAGGCATCAGATATGATAGGGTAATCGAAATCCGGATGATCGATAGAACATACTCCATTAAACACCATCGAGAAATTCTTCCACCACATTAAATCATCTTTCATCATGGAGGAAATGGGTAGCTTGTTGGACCCACTTGAAACCATTTTCTTGTACAAATCGTAGCACCTGCGACTAAATGTTCTGCCTCCTCTTACCAGTTGGGCACAGTGGGAAATAATCCCATTAATTATTTCTAGACTTTTCTTTGAAATGTGGGTTGCATTTAACTGTACATCAAGGACTTTCCTTAGCTTCAAAATTTTTTCAAATGGAAGGCGAAGGACCATGGCCTCAGAATCAATCTCAATCCCAAGGTAAGTACATGTAGTTGCTGGGGAAGTAACTTTCGACCAAGACACATAAAAACCAAGGTAACGTAGGAAACCTATCACCTTGGCCTGGCTAGATTGACAACCAGTAAGGCTTGGGGAAATTGTTATAAAATCATCCAGGTAATTCACTATCCTAACCTTGTAGTGTTCAGCAATATATTCTGTGATAAAATTCGAGATCAGGTCGAAGTAGTAAGGCCCCAGTCGGGACCCGAAGCACAAGCGATTGTCTACCAATGTACATTGTTCACCATCCACCTCCCAACGGAAACCCATATATTGTCTATGAGGAGGGAAGATGGGGACTGATCTATAGGCTGACTTTATGTCTACGACGGACATGAAATCGTTACGATTTAAAATTTCCACGACATCCGTTACACTTTTATAAGAAAAATCCTTCAAGAGGGAAGAGCAGTGGTGATTTACTGATATATTAATGGGTCTGGAGCAATCAGTTATCGGTCTAATTCCCCCGTCTGACTTGGGAACAGCCCCTAGGGCATGAAAACATGTAGGAGGAGTGTCAGTCGTCATAACCATACCTTCCGCAAGTTCAGCTTTCACTATCTTGTTCATTTTCACTTTACTGTCGATTTCTAGAATGGAATTGTAGTTTGGACAGTCATAACTAGGCACATCACTGTCCACAATTCGGAAACCATCGGTGATGCCACAAAATATAAGCCAGTCGTCGTCAGATAATTTTCTCATAGGGTTAAATATAATCGCAGCGAACCGACATGGTTTGAGTTGGGAACGAATGCCGTGCAATCTATGTATACAGCCACAATTTCCTTCGAGACAAGCTTGAAAAACGTCAACTATCGAGCCCTCGGGCGTAGCTGGAGCTTGAAAAATAGGTATTTCACGGTGGTTACCTGAACAATCTACAAGGCTATCGATTTCCATCGTCTGATTAACTTCAGAGTCATTAAATTCATCAATAATCGTGATTTCGTTATGTAAAACTTCGACATTTTGGGTCTTGTTGCGGGCGCCGCCATCTTGAATCTCGTGGGGACCCCCCCCTTCACGCGAGAATCCATCGTCATTAGTTACGCGGTCACCGGGGATACCCACAACAAAAGAACCCACTTCCGGTTGTTTACGTTCGAAAACACGATTTGCTTTATCCTATTTGTTGTTTTTAGAAACAGATGTACAGGATTTGGCGATGTGATCGGTAGAATTACATTTTGAACACTTGTGGGCAAAATTGCAAGCTTTAGTATGACAACCTTGAGCTGAGTTGTGTCGGAAGCAAGGTAAATCCTTCTTGTCTGTCGCATTACTCTTACGGTTACTGGGACCCTGGGCCTTGCGCGAATTCTCATAGCAATAACATTTTAGGATTTCTTCCTGATTTATCGTGGCAAAGGCAGATATCCCCTTATTAGCAGCTCTAGCACGTACACATTTGTCGTAAGCGATGGAGGCCCGATGAGAATACATATGCGAAGCTTCTTTCTCCCCCATAACCAGTGCATGTTGTAAAAGACCAGAAATATCCTTACCCTGAACATAAGAATCACGTATTGTTTTCAAGGTAACAACCATAAGAATCTCAAAATTGTCTACTACATCACCTTTGTCGAGATGGGCACGATGCGAGAATTTTTTGGTCCTCCTCCGTCCGGTCTTTTTCTTCCTACGGCCAGTAGAACTTGACCCTGACGACGATGAACTCGAATCGGAAGACGACGACCTGCTCGATGAGCTGGAGTTATCCACCTCTACAACCTTGGGTGATTTCTTGCCTTTGGCAAAATTAACATGAAGATCCATCATCATCCTCTCCAAGTTAATCATGCGCGAAGACATTTCTCCTCCAGCTTGCTTAGCCTCTGAAACGAGCGGCTCGACAGGTGTAATATGAGCAGCAGAAGCCTCCGGAATTTGAACGACCGACTCGGTTGATTTACTCTTCTTCATGCACTTGAGCCCAGTAGGCGCCCCATGCACAGATTTGCACGTTGAACAATATCTGCTCTTTCGTCCGGCCATGTTGAGTTGAGAAAATATTAAATATTTAAAATATTAACTCGGAAAATAGACGAAAAGAATTTCAAAGTCTATGGTCGATCTGCTCCGGTTGGAGGCTCTCCGCGTACTGGCCATTGGAATGTAGTCGCTCCCTATATATACGAGATGGTCAACGTCGGCAAGGTGACGGCCGGAGCGGGATCTGATTGGCTCGCTACTTCCGCCGCTGTGGTCGACGATCGTCGTGGGACATCGCCTCTACTATGTTTTTAGATCTAGTAACTATAGGTGATGTCCTTGATCCACGGGTGCTATCCTGAGCCATCTGTAGTTATTTTGACAGTATCCCCTGTATAGATCTACAGATAATATATTCATAATATCAAACTCTACCTATCATTTGCTTTCACAATAAGAAAAAGGGATGGACATTTAGGGGCACAATAATTCGATCACAAAAAAATCGATCCATATTTCTAATTATTCTAAAGATCTATGCTTCCAAAATGGGAACGTTTTTTGTCCGTCACCGTCCATGACGGACCCGTCACCGTTCGTGACGGATTTTCTTCACTGATTTCCATAACGATCCTATGGATGAAAGTTCGTTTTCCCTGTACCATTCGAAAGGGCTTTTATTATTCTTTAAGATCATATGAAAATATAATCATTTTATTGCTTTTTATAAATGAATGAAATGACAATGAATATTTTTTGTGATCATCACCGTCTATGACGCAATATATTCAAGGGCATATTTCCAACGATTCTCATACCTAAGCAGCGCAATTTCAGGTCGTAGAAGAGTAGCATATACCTAGCCTATACTAGCAATTTCATATAATTTCAATGACCTTTGAAAAAAATACCCATTTGGAACCGTTTCATGAGAATCGACCATATATTTTCAGAAAATGTACAATTCACCTTCACCAATCCTCTCAAATAACCCACATTTAAGACAGAAATGAGCTTCAAAATGCAGATACTTTAAATCAATGTGATCCCAAATATACACAGATATACCCGGTATTCATCATTTTTCAGCTAAATTTAGCAGAATTTACTAAATGTGTAGAGCTGCCAATTGTACATTTTCTGAAAATCTGACCCATATACGTCTTCCACGGTTATATGAGAGTACAGTGCATGCCAGAACACTTTACCAAGTTCTTTAATTATTGTTCATTGTTTCATGTAAACTATGCATATTTATAAACTGTATAGAACTTTTGATAAATATCATACTCTTCACTATCATGTCTTATGCTTCCTCACTCTGCCAACCATTCATTCCTTCCTTGCATATTTCTCCATCAGAAAAAAAGGAAATTGGCTGGTGCCGTACTTTGAACGCATCATGTAGCAACTGCTAATCACCTGCTTGGCATTGCCATGTCGTTTAGCTTGGTACTGCATGCTCGCAAGGACATGATTCCAAACATATCATGTGGTATTCATATTTAATTGTGATGTGTCATAATGAAAAGTATCTAAGTTGCGTGGATTGATGCAAGCTACTGTGGTCCTCTCACGTGCATTAGTGGTGCATGCTCTATCTTCTGGAATCTATGATCCTAGATACAGCCACACAGGAGGAATGAGTCATTCTCATGCCAGATTGCATGCACGCGTTTCATATGAATGTATCCATGGGTAGGGAAGATGTACCTTTAGCTGTTCTCCATAGTGCTCTGATATTAGTGGAACCTTTGTCCGAAAGCAGGTGGCGAGAACAAGTTGTTTCTGTGCATTAATTGAATAAAAACGTCAATCCAAAGTCAAAGCAATGGATTAAATGGCCATGGCATGTTTCAAATAATAACAGAGTTGCATCGCTAGAAGGTCAATTATGTATAAAACAAAGCCCTGTATCTTTCCTCCTTTGTAATATAGCTTATTTCTTAATAATGCCCGATGTCCGTGTGAGCCAAGGATGATATCACATAGATGTGGAGACTATGTCTATAGGTGATATCATTCAGGGTTGTCACTGTCAGAGGACTCTAATCCCTTTAGAACAGACCTTGCCATAATTTCTCAAGTTGTCTGGCATCATTGGCAACGTCTCAGCTATCCTACGCACCTTTATCTCATCGAAACGATATATACATTTGCCACTGTTTATCTCCAAACCCATGCATGTTATTCCCTTTGTCACATTGGCTTTTTTCTACCCCTCAACATCAGTGGGTTTGGTTCTATTTCCATTAACAATATTGGTACATCAGAGCTACTCCATATAATGCAATATTGTCTGGGCCCTTTATGCAATGATGCGCTGGTGCATTGGTTATAATAGAGTGCCATTATAGGCGGAAGCAGTTTATTCTATTAAATATAACACACGTGAGCAGTTAGACGGGTGCAGTTCGGGGGTGCAGTTTGGTTGATCCAAACTGCCACACGATCAGTTCGGGCTTCCATGGTTACACATGACAAAAAGATACAATCTGATTGGTGCAGCGTAGGGCTGGCCCACCAACATGTACAAATGACGTCTCAAGCCGCGTAACTTAGGCTTACGAATTGTGTTTAATCGAGCCTCCTCATGCTAAACTGCAGGCTGAGCAAGTTAAATCTACTTTTTAAATTCAAATACAGTGTGTAATAAATAGCAAATGGCACTGATCTCGACACGATCAGAATACTGGACTCACCCCTTTGGGGTTCAGCTCGTTTTCTGATGTGTCGCGATCAGTTTGAACCCACCATCGTGCCATTTGCTATAATTACCAGAAATATTAATCATCTTATAAACTTACAATTCTTGTAATAATTTGGTGTCTGATTTTAATTGAAGCCCAACTCCTTTATACTAACTCCCATTTCCTCCTATTTGATAAAGAACTTTTTTTTTAAATTCAGATTTAACCATATAAATAAATCAGTCGGCTTCCAGAGTGTATAAAGAAATATTCTGTGACTGTGCACATACAATCATGGTGTTTTGGCATATCCTAGTGTCCTGACCCAAACGGTTGCTCAACACAGTTGTCAGTACGACAGAAATTATATATTACATCAAGTCACATACCATATATGATTAAAGTCTGAAGGGGAAGCACAGGTGTGCATGGTAGTCTCTGTGAATAGGTTTATGTGAACAATTCGCTTTTGAGCATCGAATTTTGTATAACGGTGGTCGTGGAACCCCCAAGGATATACAACGCAAGCCTTTTGATGCAAGGGCTGCGAGTGAATTAACAGATGGGACTTGGAAGTTGGCTTCCGGATTTAAGCTTTCCCACATTTTTTTCCCTAAAAATAATAAGTAACGTCTATGCATCATCAAAATCAAACCATCACTAGAATGCTTACTGTGTTGCATAATTTCAATATAGATGTGGATATTCATATGAATGATCCAGACTATTATGAAATTTAATTATATTTGGATTCACTGGTATGGGTGATGAAAGGAATACTCTAAATTTGAAAGTTCTATTGGGGGAATTTTATATATAGGAAATTATTCGCTGCCATGCATCCAGGTGTTTATGACTTCCTGTGGGAGATGAAAAGGTACCTGACAGCATCTTATATATGTACAGGAAGTTCAGGAACAATCAAACTTATTTATTGATCACGACTAATAACAACTTTATACTGGAAAAACATACTCGTAGTACAAGGCCAAATTCTGTATGTCGGGAAAGTTTAAAGGTTCATTTGAAAGTATGTTGGTGCTAGCCATTTAATTGTTACAAAAATCAAAATCAAAGTTCATTTAAATAAGTCATATGTGAAACAAGGTAGAAAATATAGTTCAACATAGATGATACTATTAAGAATACCATCGTATCAAGTACAGGGTGGACAATTGATACGCGCTGAATAAGCCCAGAAGCAAAGACTAGATATAGCAGCTTATACTCGGTTATAATATACAGGGTCAGATTGTCAGAAAATGTACAATTGGCAACTCTACACTTTGAGTATAATCTGCTAAACTAGGCGGAAAAATTATAAATATCAGGTATATCTGAGTATATTTGGTATTGTGTTGGTTCAGAATATCTGTGTTGCTATGTTTGAAGCTCACTTTTGTCTAGTTAGAATTGGGATATTTGCGAGGATTGCCGAAGACGAATTGTACATTTTCTGACAATCTGACCCTGCAGGTTACCAGTCATACACACCGATGTATGAAGTTAAAGTCGTATGGTTTCTTTGGTAGTTCTTATACAACATTATAGTTATTCACATCTTTATATTATGTATACTCTTTAAAACCAAAAAAGGATAAACATAATGGGAAACATTGAATAATAATAAATATACATTTGATTTAACAGACTTTCATATATGACATGTAATTATGATTTACAAATTGTCTCTGGGGTGTGATCCATAGTTAGCATAATACGGAATAGTGCCCATGAAACGGAGTATATTTTACCCTCTTTCCCTATACTACTAATTAAAGTAGCATAGGAAGAATGTGATTTGCCACAGCCCGGAATTGAAATGCCATTTGATTAATCAGATAGTTCCGAATTATACCTTATGGAATTCTTTGACAAATACTTAAAGAAAACTCAAGCGTTTCGGCTGAAATAACTTGGGAAATAGAGTACCTGAGTGTATTGGGTTCTCGACAGTCAGTTCCCTGGCCATTTCGCACTGACTCCATGAATACAACGGCCTACTTTGTATTCTCATCACTTCTTCTGCAGACAAATACCCCCTTACCCTTTTTACTCCGGCAAAACCTGGTTTCAATGGATGAAGAGGTCCCTCTTGTAATCAGTTGAATTATATTAAATTTCCGAGGGATGGAGAATATAGATTTTGCATTCCTAGGAAGACCGATATGTCAAGAATGGAATTATAGATGGTGACCCTGTATTAAAGAGATTGTGGTGAGTAAGTGTGGACTCTGACTGGACTGTAAACATGGCATTAATTAATATGTTTCATAAATCCCTTTATGTCACACATTACTAGAACTTGCATTAAAGGATATCGTTAGGTAATGCCATCTTGAAACATATATGGGTCAGATTTTCAGAAAATGTACAATTGTCAGCTGTACACATTTAGTAAATTCTGCTAAATTAGGCTGCAATTTGGTCAATACTAGGTAAATTTGAGTATATTCAGCATTGCATTGATTCTAGCTATATGTTTGGTTAGGTTGAACTGCATTTTGAACTTTATTTTCGTCTGAAATTTGGGTTATTTGAGAGTATTAGTGCAGATGAATTGTACATTTTTTAAAAATGTGACCCATATGCCAGACTACACAGAACGGCAGTCTTTAGTAAAATACAATTTTAATGGGGTTTCATCAGAGATAATATCCCACAATTACATGCATGAATAAACATGTCAATAATCACGCTTTTTATAGCCACGATTTAGCACTTCTATCTATAGACCATCATTTCCTTTTCGAGACCTACTAAAGGCTGTGGGAGGCGAAGATCAAGGGAGAAGAGCTTTATACACAAATCCATATATCCATTATAAGGATGCCTCTTCCCTGAGTGTTGCTATAACCCACTGTAAAAGATATGATTGATTTCTAGCATAAGCTCAAGGATAGGTACATCCACCACTTATCTAGGGATGCTGTGTGGGTGGAGATAACTACAACTTTTTTGCACAACTAGTGGAATCTCTCACGCTCTGGTTATCCAACACAATTCGTTAAATTGGAAACTTTCTTTAGAAGTTGAACGCGATCAGCGATGAAGATGCCATGAATCTTTGCCTTTGATCAGTAACAGAGGAGGTTTCTCATAATGGCTTGCTTGCTCAGTTCCAGGTTAAACCTGTTATAGTTGTTTTTCAGCTTCAAATTCAATCGAAAAAGATAAGAGTTCGTGAAAATATTGAAAATAATGCATTTTGAATATGGCGTTTGTTATAAATCTATCCCTAGGACTTATTCAAGTGAAAACAGAGCCCTCGGAGATACTGATGAATAGCTGTGTCTGGCATTTCCTAAAGAAATTTGGAATACCGTAGATTTAGTGTTGGATTCTTTACAATAAATCGAGTCACATTGTGAAAATTAATAAGGATCGACGAGGGTTTCATCAATAAAGATTATCTGTTCCCACTAGTTTTAAGATTCATTGATTTCCCTGCGCGAGATACTGGTTGATCGACGTTAATGGGTATCTGCATGGGTTGATATGGATTCGTTCATTTTGTCCACCTTCCGACGTCTGTTTTCTTATTTCATCTGCTATATCAAGATAAAGAGATGGTTTTCGACAAACCTGAATCATATGTGATCGATACAAAATATCGTGGATGGGGATGATAGGGTGGAGGAACACAGCCTAACGTACTGGCTTCAGACCCAGGGATAAGTCAATGTTTGGGGTTTGAATACATGCACAGCTTGATATTTTATCTCCTCCCCGTTGCCACAAGCAGTAGCTGAACTTATAAAAACACGAAAAAAAACAACTAATAATTGTAGTAGCTGAGAGAGGACTTGCCGACCTTTTGACACACTCTTGCGTGCAGTGGAAACCCCTGACAGTAGCACCCCCTGAATAGGTGTCTACGTAGCACAGTTAGGAAGTGATCATTTGACAGTTGTGATGTGAAAAATGAGTCACGAGTCGCAAAATTGGGTTTTAAAGTATCTTCATATTTGAATAGATTAAACAAAACATTAGGACATTAGGACATTAATAAATATTTCTATATTTTAAGTTTCGTATTTTTATTTTAAAAAAAAAACGGTTTGCAATATTTCTGAAAAGACAATTACTAGCAAAGTAGCTAAATACCGTCTATAAAATGACTTTGAAATGCATAGATATATATATTTAATACATTGTCTAGAAATTTGGTAAATGTATTCATACTACAAACAGCGTTAACCATACCAAAATTGAAAACATTCCCACAAAGTCATCTTGCGAATATAACACTTTGAGAAATATCATTTTTGCGACTTGTGACTCACTTTTCTATAACACATCACATTTTTGTTACGTACTGCAGCTCCATTCTGGCTCGTTGATTCACATATAAGGAAATATTAATTATTACCGATATATTCCATGTAATACATATTATTTGGTTATGCATTTGGTTTAGCCACATTGTTTTCCTTTATGACTTGTCCAGCCAATCAGTTATTTTCATTCAAGAATGGCATGTCTGATCTAAATATAGAGTGAAAATAAATGGATCTGGTTTCACCTATTGAAATGAAATATAGACTGTGTCGTCTGGAAAAGATTGTTACTATAAACAAAAAAAGACATGTATCAGTTGAAGATGGCCCTTAATTTCCAAATCTCGTACTATCAACCTTGCAAGTTTGGCAGACAGCCAATATTTTCCCTCTTCACTAGACCACTCCATCAATTCCACTCCACAAGCGTCCCCTGTCATAGACCGTGACATCCACCCCTATTTCCGCTTCCGTTAACGACTGAAGCCGCTATTATCCTGTCCTTCTCATCATGCTTGACTGGTGCCGCCCCCATGCGACCAATCTACGCTTTAATTGTCTGATCCTGGCACGTGACCGGATGTGAGTTTTGCATGGCGGGAGATAAGGTAAAAATAGCTTCGCCGACGATGTTTACTTTGTGAAGATTATTATAATGACGTCAATGGCCATGTAAGTTTCATTTTAAATGATCCATCTTCCTTGATAAAGGCCGTACGTTGGCCGAAACGTTGGAACCCAATAAACATGAATAAACTAAAACTACAACCAACTGACAAGTCCCTGTACTCCCAGCTTGTTTATGGGTAACATCACCATCCTCGATTTCATTTTAAATACCCTAGCGTTTTCAATAAACTATGAATTATTCTGATGGGAATACAGTGTGATCTTTGGGGCACAGATGGAACCAACTAATACCATGCTCTCCGATAATTAAACGAGTATAGTTTGAAATCATTCAATACACAATCGAACCGAAAAGCCGAAACTCACTTATTAATACTTACGGTATTTAAATGCAATGGATGCGAAATGAACTTCCCCTAAATATCTATCAAAAGCTATCATGTACCAGCATAATATTATCTGGTAAATGACTCCTGATCAATCTCAGTCATCCAACGCAATTCTTGCTCAGGTAAATTTCAATAGGCCATTATCTATGAATGTTGATTTCCCTGACAAGAGTTTCCTATTCTGTGTTAATATGAGATGGAGTAGATGCGAAAATAACATGTTGACAGAGAATTTGAATTCAGGGATCTGATGCAGTTTAAAAATTGTGATTCGGATTCTTCTGGTCAATATGTGATTTATGACCTTGTTTTCTCAACAGAATCGGAACTCCATTCATCTTTGCTTACATGCAGTTCATAGGAGAAGATTTATAATACCCTTCTGCAACCAGAAGTATCCTCTGAGGTATCCTCTGAGCCCTTTAGAGGGGTGCGACATGACAAGAGCACAGCAATGGAACCAGACATAGCTAGACATTCGCTGTTTGAGGGGACAGACTGAGAGGGTGTGTAAGTGGTTTATTTGTGTCTGTTATTGAAAGAACAGAACAAATAGGCCTACTATCCCAACAAAATATTTGTGGCAGTTGCAATTGAGTAGTTTGTTCTCTTAGATAATATCAACATCATCACACATACAGTAGCAATTATTTACTCAATACTGATTAGAGTTAGCAGTTCCTGTGCCCGAAACTCAAGTTATACACCCCATCTCTGTTTCCCCTCCATTGATGTTGACAGTTGGAGGATCCGGGAGGTGCATGCCAATATATCAACATTGGCATGAGATACCTTATGTGGCTAAATGGCTGTAAATCACATTGCATACTGATGTCTTTGAGAAGACATGGCTCTAAGCCCGGCCCCCAGGAGTCTTATGTAAAGAAACTCACTGACCGAGTTAGCTCTCAAAAGCGCCCTCCTCACGGTACACTTAAGTGTGACGTAATGCGACCGGAAATGACGCATGGGTTGGGCGTCTGAGTCGCATGCTTTCTGCAACACTGGGAGGCTGCTTCTTCAGGCATGTCACTTCTCGTGAGATAACGTTGCAGGTCACGTGGTTTACCTCTCATTAACCCTCGTGATATCTCGTGAGATTGTCAGATACCCACCATAAAGGAGATAAAACATGGTCAAGGGAACACTAAATGGAATGATTTTAATTCGACCATATTGCAAGTCCCAAGAATATCTTCTTACTTTGTTAGTGCAGAGATAGTACCTGGGATATAGACAGATTGATAGAGAGTTTCAGAGTTCAACTGAAATGTATACAAATTGATTGTACAAACGGTCATAACACTCACAAATTGATATGCTATGAGCGTAAATGGCTACACTAATATGACAACTCACAACAATGCAAGACCAGAGTCAGGGACAATGTACGTACATCCCATCTCCATTGGCAGTGACAACTACAACAGCGTTTATTGTTAAGGTCCATGAACAACCAAGGGGTGCACTAAGAAGGTAAAAATAGACCAACAAACGAGTACATTTTTCCATAATGGTTAATGAACAAGAAGGGGTTGAACAGGTACTACTACAAGAGATGAAACGCCGTACGAGTCTGATGCGCAACCTCCTCCCCCATATCCATTCCCTCCCTTTATTGAGAAAGGCGTAATGTATACTTATTAATTGGAATATATTGTGTTATATGCACAGGTATCATCTTTTTTTATCTGAGTGGTGGTGTGAATATTCATACATGAAGAGAATTTGGGTTTGGTTTTGAGGTGGGTGTACTTTTAATGCAAGATTGCAACAGAGAATCCGATGTTTGGTTATTAAATTTCAGTTATTAAATT
The DNA here is from genome assembly GCA_942159475.1 of Sthenelais limicola. Classification (NCBI taxonomy): domain Eukaryota; kingdom Metazoa; phylum Annelida; class Polychaeta; order Phyllodocida; family Sigalionidae; genus Sthenelais; species Sthenelais limicola. Next base: position 108,462,216 of record OW804097.1, on the reverse strand, counting down.
GTGTTAATAGATTTTCTCTAATGGTATTACGAGGAAACCAATATAATACAGATGGGGATCCGAAATTTCATCAGGAATAAAAGTGAAAGTGTAGGCATTAAAAATGAAACTCAGAACTAATTTCATTCCAATATAAATTTACGAAACAATACTGAATAAAATTAATATACCTTGAGAAGTATAACCTCTTCGCCAGACATGTAGCTACATACACTTGGACACATACAATTTGGTAATCCTGACTCTAGACGACACACTTTTATACTACCTGATTAAAGAAAAGCTCCCTGAAGCAAATTGGGTTCCTTAACGTGCGACCATTTTTATTGTCTCTATTAAAATCCAATAATTCCTAATTATCTTTCCATTATCTCGCCAAGTCACTTCCATCTTATGTTAATTATTTCGTCTCCTCCGGGAGATCTATGACTGGCGACCGTACAAAGGTCGTAAGGTGATAGGAAACGACTGCTCTTCATTTCAGCCAACGAGGTTTAGTGTTCCTTCATGGAAAATTATGGTCCTTCAACATGACTGCAGAAAGGGATTAATAAAGGATAAAGGTAAAATGACTTCTTGAAGCCCGTTACTTTAATTTCTCTCCAAAACGTGAAGCCAATAAAGAATCCCACTTTTCCCATGTTTACTTATATTTGTTCTTGTTCAGCAAGCCTACCACTCATTCCAGGGGTTGTATACCGCCATTACAATTTAGTGTCATGGAGCCAAGAACTCCTATATAGCTTTAAGGGTAGCTTGACGCAGCAGACACAGCATCAGTAATAAGTGTGATAGGTCGTTGCCTTGTTGACAGGTTCTAGAGTGGCATATTTCACAGTCAAATGAGTTATTTGTGTTGAGAGGTAGTCTGATAAAACCTCAATTGTTTGCGGTATAGCCATTCCAATATGCAATATCTATGTTTATATGGCCAATATGCTTATTTCGGACGGTGTTTCCTGGACAGCAATTGGCAATGCTGCACTGTTTACTTAAAGGATGCCGCACTTTATAGATGGCGGTTATTTAGTGCGTGTAAATATGCCATTAGATTATATGATAATCACATTGTCCCTATTGAGGCTTCATACTGAATGAAAAAGTGAATTCTGACTTGTGATTATTGCAATGAGGTTTGGTGGCTCAACTTCTTGTGTCAATATACTACGGCAGCTAATCAGCCTTCAACCTCTGAGAGGAGTGGTACCAGACCCGACATGATGTTGTATGACTCATCACTTATTGCTACAAGTAAACATAGCCAGTTTATTATTCCGATTTATTTTTGAATTTTATTTTACCAAAGTATTTGCTAGCAAATGTACCTGATGTCAACTAAATGTCTTTTTCATGAAAGACCCACCCACATGAGAATATAGATGAGATAAGGCAAAGCTATGACACTTCCTCCTGAGAATTAATAGGAACGAATTTGAGTAATCAGAAGCGCCCAGGCGATTATTAAACGACAATTTGCATCTGCGACCACATCATTCGTTTGATCTGTCACTTGAAACCACAGCCTGGAAGCGATTTGCCAATTAACGTTATAGATATGTTATCAATCACGATTAATCACATTACAATGACTTCCTCATAAATATTGAAGTTATTATTTATGAATGGTAATCCAGCTTGACAACTTCAGAATGTCCTGCCATTATATGCATTATACTATTACGGGGTATCATTCAAATATCGAAACTGATTGAAATGGTGAACCGTCCTCAGTTGTCATGCATTTTACTTAAGGAACTTAAATAATCTGCTGTTAAAAGTTTCATGGTAAATAATGTCAGAATTAGGAAACTTTCAGGCGATATCGTACTTCACCTGTTGTTGGCATGGCAGCTCCAATGAAGAAGTTAAAAGGTGGCATGCTTTCGTTAAGATCAAGGCATTATTTGAAGATTCCTGGAATCGTGACGTAGGCTACAGCTAATGTCCCGATGGATACATTTGCACTGGGCACCGCATTTTGACGCTCAACCTTTTGTGCGTCAAAACACACCTCTCCCCAAGTTGCTTTGTTTTACCCTTTGTCGCACTGTTTCACAGGCTGCAGTGTAGTGGGTCAGGAAGTACTACTGTGTAGATCGTCAAAACACAGTCCTAATATGCATATGTCATGACGCTCTATGGCCTGCTTTCATTTAGATCAAGGCATTGTTTAAAGATTCCGGGAATAGGAAGTACAGGTAATGACATAAGACACATGATCTTGTGACCCCCTGCTCTTTCCCACAAAATCTGTGGGTTAGAACAGTGGCATGTTGATACAATTAGAGCTAACTGGTCCCAAGCAGTACCAAACAATAGAACTTGTGAATGAATAGATTCATTACTAACAAAAAATAAAAAAATCATTACTTACTTTCTTAGTTTTCTTCGAACACTGAACTTGTCAGCATGATCACGAAACTTCATTCGTTCTCTTATTAGCATTGGATATAGTTATCAGCATTTTCTGGGTCACATGTACCGATATTTGAATGAGGGAATAATTACATGTATCACTTCACTTTACCTAACTGAAAAAAACTTGAAGGCGTAGAACCATGGCTTCAAGGAATTTTACTAGTTACAAGATAATGAGGAAAATTGTAGATTAATAAAATATTTTTATTTCAAAGTCATAATAGGTTTCTTCGGTCAATTGTATACAATATATAAGATATCTTTTTGTGTCTTTTTTTTTATTCAGGAACAATATTACAATTAAATTTTGCTATTCTCAATTGAACCTTAATACCACCAAATATTGTTATATTTTAAAGACGTAGAGATGGAAATACAAAAAGCTACCATAATCATCATTTTTTAAAGATTTTTTACAATGTGTCATGCGCAACTGGCCAATATAGCCAAACTGTCCTTTCATTCTCTTTCATGCCCTAAGACCTCTGCCATCGAACCAGCATTTATTTATGAGATTCAAAATATCAAAAGTTGCAGGTGATAGCTGGATCAATAAAGTATGAACAAAAGTAGTATAAATGCCTCTAAACATGCATAATTCAGCAAGTATAGATCTGGGAACTCTTGGGGAATATTATCATAACAGCCCTTTCTTTTATCTGTTCATTAAAATTGAGATAATACCGTCTTGTCTGCCAGTATAGGAGAGGTAAATGTGTGATGGTGTAAGAGATGCGTCAGTTCATTTTATGATAAGACTTACTTTTAGTCTAGTTAGGAAAGGACACCTGCCCCGTGAGATTTGATACAATGGGCCACTCCCAGTAATACAAGACAAGTAATGAACATTTACAGTCATTAAGTTATCTGTGCGTCGTGGTATCAGATATGCTTTGATACAATTCATGTTCCTTTTTCAAGCTATGTTATGACACATTACATTTATAATAGAACACCTTAACAGCTACACATACATATAATTATATTCAATTGATGGTATCTACAGATATGATATTTGTTTCAATAAAGTAAGTAAAAACGCAAAGGTCATTATAATTGGGAGTAAATCCCTCGTAACAGGCCAATTGCCCCCCCCCCCCTCCCTCCCTCCCCGCCAACATCTTTAAGGTATTTGACGAACCTTAACTAACGACTACTTTATATATACTACTAGGCTCGTATTCGCTAAAAGTACATCGGCACTGCCTATGATTTGAGCCGAAAGGCTATATATAACTGGAAGAAGAAAAGAAGTAACAAGATACTTCCAGTGCAGTTGATAGCAAATTGGGGCGTCATATTGAGATGAATCCGTCATGTGATAACATTTGCCAGTAATTACTATTATCATTAGTTACTATTCCATAATGATCATAATATACAGGAATAGGACATATATATATGTCTTCGGTGAAACAGTTGTTCCAGGCCAATAGGCGTTGACTGATGGGGGATGAAGCAATTAGTGGGGTCGGTATCTGAGAGGGGAACAACAAACGTGGACGGAGAAGAGTGGGAGGCGATGCCTAGATTGTAAGGCCTTACAAGAGGAACACATGGTTGTGGTTTTCGCATGTTTGTTTTAAAAGTTTAAAGATTAATCTTTTAAAGGCACTTGTGAATGATTAAAAGCTCTCCTTGGGAGAAAGCCGTTATGGGATGAATTTGTTTTACTCAATGCAAAGATCTAGTCAGGTGTCTTATTGGAAAGTGGTATTCTTTTGGTACAAATGAAAGTATTTCTTGATATATTTGGAGTGTTGGTTGTCTTTTGAAAGCAAAATTGACTTTCTTTACTGTGCGCATTGTTTTCAGGCCCTTTTTTTTTATAAACTTAACAGGATATGAGAGCTCTTGCATTGAGCATCTTTCATTCCTTGAAAACTTAAAGCTGCCTCAATATTCTGCTATTGTTATATATATATGTTTGAATATACACGAATTTGAACTCGAAACGGCGGGGAGAAAAGTGTCACCACGGGAAAGGACTAGACTTTAAATGGATTGAAAATGAATGGAACAGACATTAATATTAATGTTTTGATCGATGTTAACCGACGAGAGTGTAGTTTTAGGATTTTCAATTATGTATGAGGAGGAAGAAGGAGGAGGAGGAGAAGGAGGAGGAGGAGGAGGGGAGTAGGAGAGGGATGTAGAGGGAGGGGAACAGGAGTAAGTGGAACCTCCAAACATCCAAGCAATGCTTATATTGTAAGCATTGCATCATACTGGATACTGATATGTCGGCATTATTGAATGATGATTAATATTCCTCTTTTTTCAAAAGGATGATTAACATTCTTAACACTGCTTATCATCTTCTCCCTGCAGCTTGACTTTCACCCCTCCACCCGTTGCCCCCCCCCGTTGCCCCCCCCCCGATGTCCCCCCCCCGTTGTCCCCCCATGTCCCCCCCCCCCATGTCCCCTCGTTGTAACCCTTCTCCATGGTCCTCCAGATGTTGTTCTTAAAAATATACTTGTGGAGGAAGATAGAACTCCCTCAGCAAGCAGTACTAAACTACCTTTAGCCCATATTTAAAAAAAACAACACTGGGCTTCATTCACTTCAATCACAACCCTATGAATCAAGAACTCAAATGGATCAAAAACGAAAAAACAAAAATAAGCTTCATCTTCATCCACTGGTTACAAATTAATTAGAAGTTCAAAAGAAGACTGCTCGAAGTTTTGAGGATTGATGGTGGAGATAACATTTTTTTACCGCTGTGATATCTTTGAGTTGGGGCCAAATTTGGCGCTACTTTGATTATCGTTTTTAACAAGCATCATTATCTATCTATATTCGGAATCAAGGTTTGTGGTGGATGTAGCTTTATTCATAGACATTCAGCCCAGCTACAATGATGGATTATGTATATTATGATCATAATCGGCAGCTCCTGCTACCTTGCATGCAGACATTTCCTCTACGTTCTTCTTTGGGTGCTAAATATTCGCGGATACTTGCGTGTTTCCAGTACGACTTCATTTAAGGTTTCTAATGCTGAACGAGAGGGACAGAATGATCAATGACTGTTCACTTCGCTCATAGTGATTGCAACTGTTCATAGTTATTCCTTGGCTTCAAAGCATGGACTCAAATTATATGAAACACCTGTAGGTATGCTGAAGTCGCATCAATAAAAAGGGTTAACAATGTTGGGCTAACAGCTGTCTAGTCTGTCACCTATGTGGATTTTCCGAATGTAACAGATGATTTTTACTCCACATTGGGTTAAAAATCAATTGCTATCGATGGGAAGAGTTGCCAATGTTGTCTGTCTCACTTTGTCTGTTTTATCTTCTGCTGAATCACATGTGTCCAACAGAGCAGGATAAAACAGTGCATCCACATTTAATCAGGTGAATGGATGGCATTTTTATAATCATAAATCTATCATTATTATAAATTTCTAAAAGATGGTGACTCTCCGGCACAAGGTAGGGTTTCAGCCCTTTCTAGCTTGTCTTACTGCCTTCTTAAGTGGTGGATAATGTCGCTCACGTCAATGACTGGGAGCGATGCACTACTATGAGTACATTCTTCTCTTAAACTAATATATTAATATGGCGTATAGATACTGTCGTCTTACTGAACTTAGTACGCTCGGTTTTGATGCTATTTTGCCACACATAAACCTCATCTTGCCAGTTGTTAAGTGGTCTAACTCGGTGTCTAAATTGTTTTAGATCTAGTATTTGGTGGGCCGCCGTCGGGAGTCTATTCCAGGAATAAGGAACTCTATATAATTGATCTTTTAATTCCTTCTATTTTTGGAGTGGTGTGCTTAAGGACTTTCGTTCCTTGGACAACATTTCTGGTGTTAATGTCCATATTTTTGGGGTTTTATGCCAGACGGTGGCCCGTCTGTAACAAATGCAATCTTCGCCAGTATTTCAGCCGTAGCAATCTCTTACTTATGTGCAGATATGTTACGCCTGCCAGGGGGCGCAATCTATTCATGATTTTCAAATTTATTCTATTTTGGTGGATTTGGAGTCTATGTATAATTGATGCTCCATGTGAATCATGGAAGATGTCCGCCTGACCAATGGTGGGCAGGAACATAACTTTATAAATAAGTAATAATGTTTTTTTGGATAGTTCATATTTTAGCTTATAGAATTACCAGCTTTTATAATACAGTATTTTTATCAATCTTGATAGGATTCAATTTATAAAACATGAAAAATTATGGAATATAAAAATTTAAAGCAAATTGTGAAAGTTGACATGATAATTAATCATAAGCGGATGATGCAGTGGTAATATCGTAGGCATCTCAGATGGATAACTTAGAGCAAACGGCACAACATGACATAGCCAGTTTCTGCAAACGATGCGAGCAAACTCTTCTCAAGGTAAACACAAACAAGACTAAAAAGCAATTATTTGGCAGCAATATCAAGGTATAGGTATCAACGTATATGGCAAGTCTGTTGCCAGAACAAGGACACATCTGGTTGTTATGATAGAAGAGCAGTCAATTGTGAACCAGCAAATTGAAAACCATAACAGAAATACCGCATGGAAATTAGTGGCTATAAAGAAGATATAATGGCTGGGGAATCTGCTGTGTACTTTGCAAGGTGTATGTTTTGTCTTTACTCCCAATGTTATTTGGAACAAACAAAGCACTACAGAACAAGGTGGAGAATTAGACGTTGCATAATATCATAAACAAAGAGAGTAGAGAAAGTGCTGCATATTCTGGGGAATATCGAGAACAGATATAGCAATCGTTGATAAAGGGTCTAGTCCACTAAGCCGATTCTCATGCGATTATCACAGAAATTAGTGGAAAAGAGACCTTTGCTGCACAAAATCGCAGAAGAATCGGCTTAGTTGACTAGGCTCTTAAGATAAAAGAGGAATATAAACCCATCAGGTCACCTTTTGAGGCCTTCACTAGACATTCATACTGACTATTATAATACCAAGAGGTAAACGATGGGCCGATTCTATGGGAGATATGGACGACATTGACGAATTTGTCTTATTGGATAAGACAATCATGTATGAATGTCATATATGACGGGGAGAGCAGGTGCAGAAAGATATAGTTGCCACGGCTAATTATGTGTATGATTTTAATAAAAAAAGAAGTAAATGGCCAGTTGAATATCGGTAATGGTAGCCGAACTAACAACATCCAACTGGAACTTCATTCTGTGATGAATCAGTATGACCAGACTGAAGGATATGTTAGAAGGTTTTTCGATGAATGTTGATTGCATGAATAATGAATAACGAGCCAGTGCAAAAGTTTTTTTAAAAGTCTAATAGCATACCTTTGGAATGTATTACCTGGTACAGGCCTTTACAGAGCTGATCAATATATAGCTCTGAGATAGATGGATATTCTGCCAAGTTAATAGCTTTGATGTCAAACTACTTCCTAAATTTGCAGTAGATGAGTTGCACTTCATTGGCACCAGGAACACCCCTTGGATTCAATAATTGGGTCTTTGATATTCAGCACTAAAAGTTTGAAAACATTTTGAAAAGTTTTGTTGTTGATACTAATTAGTTTAGTTCCCAGATTATTTGAAGAATTTGTTTAAATGTTTCCGGTTTTACTAAAGCAATCATCTAACTTTAGGTGGGTCCACTTAACATGTTTCCCTATTTTAGTCGCACATAAAAAGCAAGAAAAACCCAGCGGAATTGCTTAATGCACTTTGTTTGCACATCTTTAGGTACCTCAGAAGTTGCATTAAAATCTGATGTTTGATTTGAGCAGGTGAAAAGTGAATGAAAAGGGCACTATGTAGAAGCAAACCAATAGTGAACCATAAGCACGGATACGGTCTAGCGGAATCACAGATTAAATGTACATTGTATATTGCTCTTAGAATGTTATGCTTGTGCTTATTTGGGGGCCCTCGGGTAGTTGCACTAAATCTTATTAGTTTAATTTGAGCACAACTCCAGGATGTGTGTTTCGCTTCATTTTCGAAGCATCCATGCAGCACTGAGTGCAAACAAATTTGTATGCGCTCCATGTCTGCTCATTGGGTCAAGGTCAGTGGAACTTTCTTGTCAGAAATGCCAGACAAAAGAAAATAGACATGACTGTCTAGTACTAGTGGTATTGCTTCTGGGGCATGACAGAAGTGTAAAAGTAATTGCGTTTCACTCTTGCATTCAAAATAAAATTAAATCTAAAGCCCATTATGAAGAAGCAAACTAACAGTGAACCACAAGCGCAAATATAAGTGGTCCAGTAGAATCGCAGCTTTATTCTATACAAAGGATCCCTTGGATTTGGACTGAGGGAGGGGGGCAGTTAAACTGACGTTATGCCAACCAAAAAAGGTGTAGACGTTAAGCAAACATTAAGCTAGCGGATCAGTGGCACCCCACTTTAATAGTCTATTCCCTGCTTAATGAAGACTAATAAACCTGTAGTTTATTCTAAGTTAGGCTAAATGCATTCTCTAACTTGAGCAAGTCATCGAATACATTTGACAGCAGATCCTCCCCATTCGCCTATAATCTTCCTTCTATTTCTGCCATATAGGAAAGTATTAAATCTTTTATACAATGCAATATAATATATATATTCCTCGCTCAAATTGATAGCATACCTTGTACCTTGTAAACCAACACCACACGTCACTTTTAATCACAAGGGAAATATCTGTCATAAGACACCACTGTACCAATGCTATTTAATGGATGGAGATCAGGAGAACGCTAATGGATAAGGACAAGGATCACCAGCAGCAAATGAAAACATCTGTGCGCATTTTATTGTCCCTCATAAGAAATCAATCGTATGGAATAACAACTCTTATGGGCTCTTTCCATTTTCATGTGCAATGACCGAAGGTGTTAAGGATGCATTTCAGCATACACTGAAAGTTACAGGATGGGAGAGAGTCCTTGAAATACATTGTAAACAATACAAATGCAAAGAAAATTGTGTTACTTCATATATATGGAAGCCATAAAGGGAAACCATTCGTAAGTTCGAATATCCTCAGATACATCAATATGTCAGCTTCAGCGGATCCAGACAGCTGTTTGGCCGTTATTCCAGTATAAAGTTATCACTAATGGATAGAGTAATTAGATACCACCAGACATAGCCAGGCTTTTCTGCTGTAGTCTTAGTCATGCAATAGCTTTTAACAATGACATAGCGGTCACTTACTTAGTGACGGCACTGCAGTGATGATAAGAATAATAAACATACTTTCCCAGTAATGGCAAGTCTTCTGGGGAGGAACTGTCATGTAGACTAATGGGATTTGCTTTTTATGAAAAAAATAGTTCTATTGATAAAGTAATTGTGGATTTGCTTCGGAACTATTGTGGACCCCGATTCGCATAGCATTGCTTAACCTTATTAATTGATTAAAGGGTGGTCTCCACTGGCTGCGGTAAGCTCTGTGGTAAGCCTTGCGATGGTTTGTGCTGGTTCTGTAGGTGGTGATGAATGACGAGGTCCTTGCCAACATGGTCAGTGAGCGATATAGGCAGGACCTCGCCACTCCTCAACAACACATCCTCCCTAGGCAGGCCCTATACTCCGCAACCAGTTTCTACGTACTAGACCTAGTATGGAGTAACTCAGTGCGGAATAGATGGCCTGCCTAGGGAGGATGCAACAACACAGCTCCATCGCAAGGCTTACCGCAGAACTTACCGCAGAGTTTACCGCAACCAGTGGAGACCACCCTTAATTGATCGTCTGGGTGATACATGTTGCCTTTTGCATACTGACACAGCTCTCTGGTTTCATGTTCATACCAAATTTGTGTTTCTTTAAAACTCATATTAACAGAGATATTCTGATATTTGTTCTGATATTAACATTAGCGATATTTGGGGGAAAACCCCATGTTATGTTGCCATGAAAGGCTGCTCAGGAAATACACACATCCATGTGTACTAAAGGGATGGCTACCTTATCAGGATTTCTTATTTATATCAAATTATCTTATGTATATAAAATGTATTCAATATGAAATTCCTTTTGAAGGAGCTAGAATTGTAATGGATCATTCTAAGATCCCATTAGTTATCACAATAATCCTAAGATGAGGTTCTCCCACTCTTTGGAAATCGTTCTTCCTACGAAGAAACCTTTACTTCAACTCAAACATCTTTTTAATATCCGGAAATTAAACAACATCAGTAGTAAACAGGTAGAACCGACACAATCCAATGAAATTTCTACTCCTACACTTTCCCTTCCATTCAAATACTTATCTTAGTTATATTAGTACGCCTATGCTAGAATGTCAAACACGAAGATATACACCTAAGAAATAAATGATGAAAGTATGTTACCTGGTCGAATTGCATCGTTTGTAGGCATTTAGTATCACAACCTTTTTATGGAATGGATATAACCCTCATTTGTTGTCGTGTACTTTGACGATGTTATAGTGCCTCTTTCACTTGAATGCGTAAGTGAACTCCATACTAGTAATGTATGGCGCTTCTGTAAAGTGTATACCGTGCTTGAACATCAAACAGCTTCATGGTAAATTGCTCCCTTGGACCCTCTCACATCAAGTAAACCTTTAATACAGTGGCACGCATTAAAGTATTCGAGTGGATAAAATGGGGGGAATGTTTGCAAATATTTGATCCACTCCCATGTCATTGTTGTAAATATTATGCAACTTCTAATGAGGTGATACATTCTAGCGACACAGGAACTCCTGAAAATGTTATTTATGAGCCAACAAGAAGATTTTGCAGAGAGTTTATCATCAATAGCAATTAAGCCTCACTTTTTTCCCATCTCACAAATGAACTCAACCCATGGGATCCTATTTGTCGTCTGTTATGCATATAAAAGCTTTGTCATTAACTCAGAAGCCATCGATCTTTTTTTTGTTTTTAAAAATCTTTTATTCAGTCTGTCAACAAATTCTAGAAGCCATCGATCTTACTACAAATCGGAGGGAACTATACATTTTCGAAGTTTCGTGTGAACTGAGTTTTTCTCTGCAGAGCCCTCTTGCTCCGTTTTTCTCTATTGCTCAACTGGAATTGTACACTATATTATGTTCAGCGAAAACCGGAGCAGAAGGGCCCAGTACATAAAACCCGGTATTCCTTCTGACACAACTGAGGTAGTATATACTGCTCCTAGAAGCACCTAAATCTAAGATCCTTAGAGCTAAAATAGGAAAGTTCCATGGGAATTTGTAGTTATGGTCAAAATAGTATTCAAGCTACCTAGAGATCCTGGTAAATGTGAAGGGATTGGATGACATTATCGGAAAAAGACAATAATGTCATTTCAAGTCTAGGTAAAGAGTGATACATTTAAGTCACTGGCATTGACACTCAAGGAAAAACACTGGTATCTCTTATCGTGGCTCAGTTTGAAATGTTGAAATAGCAATCAATGTGCGAGACAAATAAAAGCATTTCACTCTCCCCTTTCAATGAATCAAACATTAAGTTGTCACCAGACAATAGTCAATAGATTAAACGATTATCTAATCGTAGCTCCAAGGCTTTTCCACTCTTCCCTGAATACCCGCGCAGCGAATGGTCCAAGGACTGTATGAAAATAATTTGATTTGATTTTCCATAAGCTTACATTTTTCTGAAGTATGGCACCAATTTGTACGCCTCCCATAGATATGAATGAATACTATTTTGAATTGAATTGAATTGAATTCCAGGAACGCCACAATGTTCTGTGCACATTTGTTAACCTTGAGACAGGTGAAAAGAACAGTGCAGCCTAATTTATAGTACAGAAAGAAGGCTAAATTTTACAAGGAAGTCCCTATAATATAATATATTATATAGATCTCTTTGTCTAGATACCGAAGGCATAAAAACAAAACCTAGGTTGATATAAGATATTGTTATGGAATGTTTTCCATTGTAATTCGCCAACCTTTAGGAGTAACTTTTAATGGGCTTTCCTGGGGATAAACGAGATGAGAATGCTGTAAAATATGCATTTAAAGTAAAAGGCGTTAAAACGTATATAAACATGGCTTGGGGAAAGTAAACAAAGCGGCTCTTTGTCAAAATGGTGGGATCGTGACCATCGACGGTTCCCAAACCACCTGTAGCCCAGCTTGAATAATAGAGTCAATGTGATTGGCCATTAGGAACCGACGTACGCTAACCTAAGGAGTAATGTTGTGCCTGGTTGTTCATTTGAAGTGGGCTGGAAAGCAATCCTGATCAAGATGTTATAACCAACGAGAGTTTAGATTCTTGTTGTTATAACTATTGATACTGTCAGAAGGACATATATGGTAAGCCATCTGTGTAAGAATTAGAAAAACACTGTTTCTCAGTTGACAAACACTGTTTCTCAGTCTCACTGGGAAACACAGTTTCTCAGTGAAAAACACTGTTTGTCAAATTTAATGTAACATACATTTGATATCAGTTAGATAAACAAAGATCTTTACTATGTATACGAACATTCCATTCTTAAAACGATACATGGTGCTTAGTACAAGACGAAGATGCTTATTACACGACGGTTGAAAACAATTCTTATAGTAGAAGACGGAGATGCTTAGTACAAGACGGTTGAAAACAATTCTAAAGTCTTCTGAACGAAATGTGATATATTTCTTTAAGCATGAAATGATGAGCAATTTCAGGCTTGTGGCACATCAAATTAAAGCAGTATCACCAGTGTGTAATGCTTTAAACCCATGGTTTTATGTTGAACCACACCATATGTTAGGCGTATGGTTTAATTTAAGCGGTTTTACGGTGTCTTTATATTTAATATTCATGCTTGGTTTATGACAGGGGAATGGTGGCTGGGCAGGTGCCATAGGATGGCCCTAGAGCCATTTCTCAAGGTGCTGTCAACTGTCAGAACGAGGCTGAGGTCTCCTTCTTCTAATGGATGTGGACATTGTAATCAGGTCTCAGCTTACACTTCCAAATATTTTGAAATAATTTCAAGTCATATTCAATTAGGAAACACTCCCAAGATGGCATTCAGACGGAGTCTCTTCATCTTGGATGAGAAGGACATGGATTTTATTTATATTTATTTTCTTTTTTGAAAGAAAAGGTATGGGAGCAAAGCGCTACAGAATGTCTGAGAGTAAGACAAACATATTTATGAATCTGAATAATCACTCGGGAAACCCGTCAGCGTGTCTCTTACTTTGTCTAGCATGAATAGGGGATTTGCATAGCCACCATTTTGAATCTTGATTCGCATGGAATTATGGGACTAATGGTACAGTACAAAAAACAAAAAAGACATGCCATTTTCAGCATGGACTATTTATATTATCAATGCTCTAATGTTAATATCCATGTGTTATACACGTTTCCATAACACATATATATCCCCATCTTTCCCAACATGCATTTGGTCTTAAAGATCATTTATACAAGCTATGCTATTGGTGAACACATTCTTGCATATTTTTTTTGATAAAATGTTGCTACATCATATTTCAACAGAATCCATCACATGAGGCACTGTAACAGACATGCGCAGTAGCACATGCAAATCCCCTATTGTAGACCTGTACATACAAAGTATCAGGTATCTGAGGAATGGATTTTGAAGTTTAATGTGATTAGGAAGTGTCTCGTATAGATCTACCACCATCAGGTAAACGATATCACGAAGTACAGTTCATTTGGAACAGATCTTTAAGTGGGATCTCCACTGGCTGCAGTAAGCTCTGCGGTAAGCTTTGCGATGGCTTGTGCTGGTTCTGTAGGTGGAGAGGAGTGATGAAGTCCTGCCTAAATGGTTCACTGGGTATGTAGGCAGGACCTCGCCACTTCTCACCATCACAGCACGATTAGAAGGCTTACCACAGAGCTTACCGCGGCCAGTGGAGACTACCCTTATCAATCCAGGTTGTTCGAAGTCGGTCTTCACCTGCTTTCTGTTGGAAGCCCAGTTACAGGAGCTCCAGAGAATGAATACAATAGGCAGATCATAGTATCCAGTCTAGGCCCAAAGTTGAGAGACTCCCTTCAAATGGAGGAAACGCCTCTCGCCTCAAACCACAAAGTGCCATTATAATTTTATTAAGACCGCAAAGTGTCCTAAGCGAGGAAACCGTTTAGCAAAGTAGGGGTCCAATCACTGACATACCATTCTTATCTGAGGGTTTGGACCTAGAGTGGTATCATAGTGTCACAAGCAGTATTGTTCCTGTAATTGTAACAAAGGTATTACATAATATTATGCAATTGCATAACTGTATATCATTAATGTAGAATATATGATCGCATAAGCTAGAGGCTTATGAATATTCATTAATTAAGGTAACAATGTCACACACTAGGTGGACTGTAAGTACCAAGGTCACACACTAGGTGGACCGTGAGTAACTGGGTCACACCCAATTGGGCCAATAGTCTAATGACACATATAGTCTGATTGGGTATAACCAACAGACAAGGCTATTGGTCCAACAAATACATCAAGCTTCATTGGTCAAATATAGCGACCCCCTGTGTTCTTTTATAATGAATACACACCATTGGCTAATGTTAATTAACTCAATGTAATTATGACAGGATTGGTCTAATTATGCGCATGCGCACGCATGCACTGCGCAGTGCATGTATATCGTATATATAAATGTTATAAATGTAATATTATGTTTTCGCCAATAAAAGTTACGTCTAAACAGAACGAATCTCTGCTTGATTATTCATAGATTTAGGCTATCCTATAGACTAGACTCTCGTTCGATTACTATTCATATAATATCTCCAATACTCTACTGCGAGCTACCCTATACCTCGGAGATATTCCATACATATCAATAGTATCAACTATTGTTGGAGTGGATAAGAACATTATGAAGGCATACAGAATATGTTTAACTTACAGCTAAAAACATGGTGATTACATGGATTTGGATGAAATAGATCTTATCAAATGCCACCCACTGAACTTTCATTTCATTAGCTTACAAAGGTATAAATTAATTCATAGGGCAATGTATTATTTGATAGTATTTTTGGGCGGATTCTGGGAGGTTATTAAATTTAACCATCAGATCTCAGGGGGAAGACCATTCCATTTAGTGGATAGTTTTTTATAACTTACTGCTTTTAGGAATATCCCCACTTGTTCAATTCCCATGCATATTGGCTCTCTCGTGGATCGATTGTTATTATAGCAGAGAACAAAAACTACCTGCGGTTTTATATTCATGTATGATAATCCTTGCTTTAAAACTTTGAATGATTAAATGAGTACGTATTCATCTGGAGCTTCATCTACATACGAATTCCATCGCATCCTCAATTGTGGCCTAGCGGGTCAATATCATATGTGTTCATAATGTTCATAATATATTTAAAGTTGGATCATCTCAATTATCAGAGAGTATGCTAAATTTGATCATTTAGATGTATACAATATCATATCTACTGCGATCCTATTATTCAAATATATTGAATATTATAATATCAACCTCTTGAATGTTTGAAATGTGTAACCACCACTAACTAAAGCAAATGAGTGACCGAGCGCAACTTGTTCAACTTTTCACCTAACCCAATCCCATAGGGCCAAACCTCACAGGTAGCGCTAATTGAGTGCAAAACATGAAGCAAACAGCTCTCAAGTGTCAGAATATAATTAATCAACTAATTAAGATGAGAAGGCAACGCCCACGGCCAAATATATACACCGATGGGTCGATTCTATGACCATGAATGAAATGAATAACCATAACCGATGTACGGAAGAGATGTACGATGTCGTAGAAGATGTAGAAAGTTATGCAATAATACACTGATCGCAGATGGCTGCCCACGACGTCGTAGAATCAATGCACGATTGCTACCCGAAACATCATTTAAAATGTACTTTCTCAGCGATAGGCTGTGTGCTTGCAAGCTTGATTTTACCAACCGCAGGCAGAACTACTTTTACGCAGTCTCCATTGAATAAATGATAATGCAAAAAAAAAAAAAAAAAGGAAAAGCCGGCTCGAGGGTAGAAACTATATCTTGAAGAAATACTAGCTAAAATGCACCGCTGGACACATTTTGGAAATTTAATTAATTTATACGATACATTCATAGTTGAAAGAAGACCTGTAAAATTATGCATGCCTGAAATTTTAAATCGCAAGTTTGAAAGTTTATCCAGAAACAGGTCGCACTAGTTCATCAACGTAGAATCGCTTGATGATGATATCCAATACAATTACAAATATCTTCACAAGAGATAGGGAGGTGATCCTTGTAGTTGAATTGCTAAAACAACGAAAATAATAAATGTTAATATTCAACACAGTCTGATCTGCTAATTTCAATGTGTCAGACAGTTTTGAGTATGCAGTGTTCATCTTGTTAGTAGATATGATTAAAGCTGCAATCACAGCCATTATGACAGACAAGAACTTACCAAATTGACTCATTTTATGACTTGTAGATTGGGCTAAATTTTCCAATATTCGGCTGCTGTTACATGTTTAAACAAGAGTTTGAAGTCGAATACCGAGCAAACACTTCCGCCGGTGAACGATAATAATTGAAGTAAGCCACCACAGAAAGGGATTTCGTCGGGTCCTAGAAATGCAATGAAGGATTTTTATGAAGCGCTGTAGCGAAAACAACTGCACGAAATCCTCCAAAATCGTTAATAACTGAGAGTGCAGCTTTAATTCAGATAAAGGTTTCAGCTGAGGATGATCAAGGCTAGGACGTTAGGGCGGTATTACACTGCAATTAGGGGCCTTCATTGCCACTCCTCTCCTTATGGACTAATGCTTTGTAAAGTCTCAATCCCTATAATGACCTCAGCTCAACCCCCCATCCCCACCCCACCCCAGAAGAGAGTGCAAAGAGAACCCCCACCAGCCACCAATACACCCACACAAACCCATTCTCTGAAGCTATTTGCACTCGAAGGCCTGGTATGTTTACTAAAAGGGAGAGGCAGGCCTACCACACATTGAGCACTATAGGAAGTGCATCAATCAAATTAAGCAGCAATTGATAATGTTTGGAGTAGGCCGAGACTGTTGATGTGATTGGCAAGTTGTGGTCTGTTAGCAACCGTCCTATGTCAATGATGGTACCATTCTCTATCTCGTGACATGAGGAGCAATCGTAATAGGGTGCATGGTGATGCTGGATTGCTTTTAGTCTTAGACACCTTAGTCTCCAATTGTGCCCCCAAAGATGGCCTCATATGAAAACAGTTGTTTTCTCTCATGAACATTATCAAGAGAACGATCCTGATATCCCATTATTCAATCACTTCCATTTAGCTCTCGACACCCATGCATTCCCTCTTGGGAAGAACTTCTTAAATAGGCATTTACTCTCTTGGATATGCTTCAAAGAAATCAATTCTTTGGCATTGTAGCAATTACCTGTTTATTTATTTCATTTCAAATGACAAAAGAAATCTAATTACTTCCCACAGGTTATCATTTCAAACCAAATATCTTGTTAGCATTAAGTCCACCACACACTTCTCAGTAATGTCATGGATTAGGTGATTGTGATGGCCTCCAATTGTCAACATTAATTTACATTGCAACTCCCACGCCCTGTAACCCTAACCATAAATTGCAACCCACTGATGGCACATTTATCCATACAGTAATCCCTGATGTGATCCGACACTTTAATACTCTGATCTATCAGGATTAACTATGGATATTAGGCTGTAAGCGTCACTAATATAGGCAGACTCATACCCAAGTAATTATTGATCTTATTGAGGGTGAGGGTAACTGGGGCTCCAACAAATCCATTTGGGTTATCATTAAATCATAAATAATACACAGTACTAACATTATTTGGCCTGAAATGAAATAATAAAAAAAATAATAAACAAATTAGGGGAATATATAGTATTATTAGTACATTCATGACACCAAAGGATTGTTCTGTTCATATCGATAAACTTATGTCCAACGCCCTAGCCCTCTGCCCACCCGAAAAGACCCTCGCAATTCTGCATTGCTTTATGTCTCTTAACTTGGATTTTGAGTCCATTGGGGACTTGGTATTTAGAATAATTGTTATTCGCGCCATGTCCCTTAAGCTTTTGGGTTTATGCTCATGCAGAAAAAGGGGTAATATTTCATAAAGGGATTAGTGGTTTTATAGGTAATAAGGAGTATACATAGCAGCTATACTTGTGGGACGAATGTTCAGCTCTCCTGTTGTGGAGATTGACAGAGGAGGATCTAAGGCAATACACCCAAAGGAGATTACTTCAATAGGTGGCACCGGCAGACAGAGAGTAAAGCCTTTTGTGTATAGGACAAACATACATAATCAAGACACCCTCTTTTATCCTTGGTCTTGACACTTACAATCTATGGTAACATGAAAGAGCATGACCAATCTTGGCTTTTACTCCATGTTGGTGTATGTACCACATGCTAAGCTATATATACATAGCAACATGGGAGTAAATATAGAGAAATGGGAGAAATATTCGAATGTGGTACGAGGGACACTTGCACTGTTCTCGATGTTTTGTTTGTATCTATGGCTATTTTTAAAAACAGTATGATGCACTCATAATATGCCTCTACCATTCAATGACTATATTGGTATTTCAGATTCAGATTTGTCCAATGGTCAGCCGACTCAACAACTAGGCCTTCCGCCTACGCCATAATACAATTCCTGTGACATGTTGCATAAGAATTCCTTACTTAATATCTTCTTTCTTTAGCTAATTCTACTTGCTAAGCAGCTGATGAAGAACGTTTAGGGAAAGACTGCTAAACAGACAATACTAATTTGTCATTCCTACAGTAAGATCTTCCTACTTAAGCAATTAGAATAACTTAGCAAGGAATGTTTTAAGCAAGGATTTCTTATGCAACAGGCCCAGGTAAACTGAAAATGACTACAAATTGCGGTAAAGAGTGTTTCATGTTAGTCCCTCACACTTTGCCCCAGTGATTAAACAGAGGGTGTAGGTGAGTGAGAGGGCTGAGCCAGGAGGCGAGAAGTTACAATCAATCAGTAGTCTCTGTGATCAATCAATCGAGCAGGGTTCGTCTAATGATGCATGACTGCTCCCAGTACTAGCATATGAATCAGACTGACAACAATCAGAAGGTCTCTCATATTTTTCACGTGTTGGTTCAATTTGCGTACATGAAGGTTCAGGCTTGGGGAATTGAGAATACTGAAACTGAACTGGGATGAAAATGGTGAGGGAAGAGACATTAAGGATGATGAGAAGTACTGAAGACGAAACATTTTCTTCTCACAGCAGGCCTCATCTTCATTGCATGTATCATTTCCTCAGGCCTTCCAAAGCAAATCGTTTAAAGATCGAGTGATTTAATGGTATGAACACATGTATCTAAACTGAATGGCCATATACTCCCATCACCGTTGCCTTCACCTCCTTTGCCAATATCAGGATGTTGCGCCGCGTGAAATGATTAGCATTGACATGTACAAATGGCATAATCATGTTTTCTTTATGAGGAACAAGCTGCTGGAATTAGTGTACCGTTTCAGATAGTATGAGTTAGTTAGGAACTATTGTCTATCCACATAATTACAACAGGAGAGTGTCAGGCGGATCGGGTTGGTAATAGAACATTTGCTATGGCCATTGAAGATGTCCATAGGTTGGAATTATATAATTGGTTCACAATATGTCTGATTCATGAAGTGAAATCGTACATACTTTCCAATCTGCCATGAGTTGTAGGAACGTTGTTTTGATTTTAAATTGTCATTAAAGGCCCATGTCCGACTATAATGAGTTAACATTGTGGTCGTACTGAACAACTATTCCCTTCATACTCTTGAGAACAATATGCAAGATCTGCCATCTTCGACTGTTTATCTTTTGCCATAACTAACAATATAGGTCATTCGAATCTATTATCCCAGTAGCAATAATCACAAATATTATTTCTAAACCTCACACATTTGTTTGTTTGTTTGCCGATTACTCATCATGAACCAGTCTTCATTATGGTATTCATCAAAATAAAACTGATGAACTGATTCCAAGACATCAATTGGATCTTAACAGTATGGAAATTGAGAACTACAGTACATGGATTTTATTTAAGAAGTCTGGTCTATGAAGATAAGGCGATTCGCTGAGCTTTGAAGTCGAATCTTCCGATAGGAACATGTATACGCCCACTACCTTAGCTTTTAGAATGGATTGACTGGCATGCATCAATACTCAGGACATACAAGTCAACGCCTCTTCTGACGTTGACGTCTCAGATAAGTGGTTAAAAGCCCTATAGCTACTTTCTCTAGAATATCACTGATAAAAAACATACATCTTAGATTTCTTCTGCCTACCCCTATGGCTTCAAATCGTTATAAAATATAGGTAAAGGATATGTATGTCTTATCTATCATATACATGTACACCCACCGGCTGAAGACGCAATGCAGTTCTACACTGGGACTAACTTTTATACGGTCGGCTGATCTCCTATATTTAGGTGTGTGTTGGGGGGGGGGGGGGGTCTTTTAGCAGCACCTCTTGCGGAACGGTATAAATACTTTTCTCTTAATGTTAAATAACATTTATGAACATGTGTTTCGTTTGAGAAATAAAAAAAAACTCCATTGAATGATAATACATTAGAGGTGGAAAGTATACTTGGAAGAAGTTCACTATTTTCCCTCTATATGTCAGGATTGACTGAGAACAAACAGATATGTTACCTAATGTCCGTCTTTCAGGTCAGCTCAGTTCCATTTCTAAATCGCATTTGTGTCCCCACTATACTCTGACATCTTCCTCTCCGTGCAAGAGATACACTGTTATAACTGGTGTAACATAACTGGTAACGGCGTTTATGAGTTTGAAGATGGTCTTTATTCCTGGTCATATGATGTTATAACCTAGTTGGAATTCGGTAGGCAACTGACTATAGTCTGTCCGAAATGTAGTTGACACGTGATTCCTTAGTCGCTTTAAGGGGAGGGGAAAGTGGGGGATTTTTGACTTCAACTCTTTGCCCCCTGAATCGCCGTTTGCAACTGACCATGGCCGTTTGCGACTGTCCATGGCCAAATATACAGCTGCATTGTATTGTGCTGCCTCTGTTCTATATGCAGCAGCAGTTGTTTCTCCATGGTTTATTGCAATGAGCATTGAGATTCTCCCCTGAATCGCCGTTTGCAACCGACCATGGCCGTTTGCGACCGACCATGGCCAAATATACAGCTGCATTGTATTGCGCTGCCTCTGTTCTATGTGCAGCAGCAGTTGTTTTGGCAGGAAGAGCTGGTTATACTGGCCTGTTTCTCCATGGTTGATTGCAATGAGTGGCTCGCTGGGCAAAGATTTGACAGGTCCTTGTCATAAATAGAAATAAAAAATCTCCCACTTGTCCCTCCCCTTAAAGGAACTAAGGAATCACGTGTCAACTACTTTTCGGATAGTCTATAACCCTAGTCCATTGCACCTGTTAAGTAGTCTAGAGGCTTACCATGGGGTAAGCCTCTGCTCTTGATTGGCAGGTGCAGTGAGACCAATGAGGGAAGCTTAATTACACATTAATGAGTTAGCCTCCGAACAGGTAGGAGCTAAGGTAGAGTTATAAAGTATAGATAGGAAAGTTTAGTAAGCTAGTATCAGTATGGATGGGGCTTAAAGCTGAGACATTGTATTACATAACAGACAAGGAATCGAAGACTTTCACTAATTTGATGTTTCTCTCTCTCTTCCTATAGATTGATGCATCTATGTCCCTTCTTATCCGTTAATGAGTGCTACTTAATAGTCTGTGGCATAGATAAGTATCCAGACTTTGGTAATTAATCATGGACATATGATGTTCCATCATTAATGTACCCACTCCTTAGGAAACGCTGTTCCTATTCAATTTGTACTTCTTTGCAACAGAGCGCCAGAAGGGTACATATATATATATATATATATATATATATGGGTCAGATCGCCAGCAAATGTACAATTGGCAGCTCTACATTTATGAAATTCTGCTAAATTAGGCTAAAAAGTAATAAATACCAGGAATATCTGAGAATATTTAGCATCGAGTTGATTCAAGGGATGTATTTGGTTATGTTGAATTGTGTTTTGAGTCTCTTTTTTGTATTAAATTCGGGTTATTTGGGAGGGTTTCTGAAGGTGAATAGTGCATTTTCTGGAAATTTCACCCATATAATGTAAATCAGAGAAGGTCTTGTCCTACACACTCTCCGCCTTTGGCCCTTTTTCTCGTGTCTGTATTCCTCCTAACCCCTCTCTCCTCCACTTCCGGTCACCCCTTTCTCCTCAACTTCCATTCTTACGTCCTCTTGTCTCTCTTCCCCATAATTCCTGCTGCTTCCACTTTGGTTTTCCTCATTTAGTTAATCTTTTCTGCACCTCACCCTTGTTTATCTTCTCTCTCAATATTAAAACTTAGGACAAGACACCTTATTATACATATCTTTATGTAAGCTATCCTTACTTTCATCTCAGAGTAAGGAAAGAGCTTTCATTGTTTGAGCAGATCTTGAACTGATTGCCCCTGCTCCTGCATTGGATCTTACAGTGACAAAAAACGGATTTCAGATTGCCCAAAATCAGCCTCTCAGGGAATTTTTTTAGAAAAATTGTAATTAGTTCATTATATCCAATATATTCTAAAAGAAAATTACAAAGCAAAACCTTTTGAAAGTACATCTATAATTTGCTTTCAAATTCCGCTCAGGCACATCTAGTAATTTGGCGTTATGTCCCTCATAAGGAGTTGAAACAAACCTGGTATTTAAGTGAATGCTTTTACACTAATTAATGCGTGTCAAGTTGTGCACAATAGCAATTCTCTATCATTAAGCCAACGGGTATTGAATCGATAATAACAGTCATTAGGGAGAAATAATAATGTTGACTCTAATCATTGAAATAGGATTGCTTCATTTATTTAATTGCTTGAAACAATTATTCTAAAGTGCGGACGTTGCTTGATACGTGTGTGTCATGTTTGTACTTTTTGGCTTAGGAAATGTGTCAATACAAATGTTTCCATGGGGAAGTGTTTCACTTCAACAGATCATTATTGACCAAGTAGAACAGTGTCTGCGTGGATCAATAAGCACCACACATGGCTAAGGGATGATGTGGGTATCAATCTTGGCACCGTTATATTGATTACAATGTTGACACTATCAAAACTGGACACGGTCCCGGTGGCTTATATATTTAAATTTTCAAGATATCACCAGAGAATCGTGATAGAGCATATAGCTATTAACGAAATGCAATTTGCATACATATAATTAGGTCTACCCTGATGATGACGAAGCGATGCCCAAAACCATATTTTTTCACTATTTGGTAACTTGCATTGCACTATATACAATTATCTGCCTGCCACGCCCACATTGTAGATAGATTCGTCATCTTTATGAGGAAAGGAGATATCAGATGTAGACCCACCTACTGACGATTGACTTGTTGAAGCTAAAGGTTGAGGAGGAGATTTTGACTCCAGGGCTGACAGAATGCCCTTCATCATACCTTCTAGCGACCCCATCCTATCACTGAGGCTAGCCGTTTCATTCTCGGTCGTAACGATCTTGCATTTCTTCCCAACAGGAGGTAAGTGCTCTACCTCACACTTAGTGCAATGTTTAACTTCAGTCATCCTGAATCAACAACAGCTTCGAAGCAAAGCAAAAAATTGTATAACTTTCTGCACGTCCAGTCGTGGCAGTGCTTGAATGGAAAGTGAGTAGAGAACGATTTATGTTTACCGCGACACAGCGACGGTTGTGATTGGTTAACAATACAATGGGCACGTCATAGTATAGGTAAATGGCGGCCTGTGATTGGTGGAAATATGTGGGTGTGGCCTGGGAGAACAGTAACCGCCCTTGGTCCCAAATATGGGCATCGACCCGTCGATTATATATATGTAGTCTGAGAGACCTCTGAGAGACCTCCTACCTCACTCAAATGCATGAGCTTCAATGCAACAACCCTCGTACCATAAAGCTCTGGTATTGTAACTTTAAGAGGGTGTTACAAGGTCTATAAGACACAATCTTATCGTGTATAGTGCACAGGTCAGCTAAAATAGGTCACAAACTCATTCTTGCTTCGACCAACAGGAACGAATTAAAGGTAAATACCAGCGTCTTCAGCACTGCTGCAGGCGGCAATTCAAGGAACTAATGAATGAAAAAGAAGGAGTCACAAATCCTTTTCCAACTTTGCCCTGAGAATGTTTGTTGGGTGAATACAAAAGCCAAATAAACAGGATGTTACTGTATTACCTTTTTTAGGGACCCTTGAAGTTTACTACAACTCACTATATGGAAGTCAATATTTTCTCACTTTTTACAAGAAGACAGATCAATGCTATTTGTTTCTTGTAAATCCCTCCAAACATAGCTGATTTACCGTTTTGCACTCACATGTTAAAACAATAGGGTGTAAAATACTTGGACAAATATTATTCAGCTTTGAAGATGACACATGAACTCATTTTTTAACCCACCATGATGCACGTTCAGCTAAATAACTTTTTTTTCTGAATCCGGGAAACCTCTGGTTTTTTTTATATTATTTCTGCGGGTAATGTAATGTATCAGCTATGCATGTATACAGAGATTTTAAAGGAAACTTGATTCAATCGTCTGATATGGTGAACAAAAATGGAGACAATATCCGTTTCCTAAAGTGAATGGTAGTAAATTTCAGTGGTCCCTGACATAAAAGCTAATCTGGCAACACATGGTGTTTAATGGCTTAATGTTGGGGTTCACCCAACCATGTTCTTTCTCCGTTCAAAGTTCAAGAAAAATTCCATGATTCCTTCTCTTTTTTTCATTGAACGCTGGTATTTACCTCTAAAGTGTCCTTGGTAATAAGGAGATTTAGCAACCACAACGCACCAACACAACACTAACGCATCCACTTACTATTTGTAGCCTACATTACTACCGCTGTGGTATCTCGAGAGGCGCTAGGCCAAGGGCATCTGCATTGCAGGCCACAGCGGTAATAATATACTAATAGTTAAGGGATGCGTTAGTGTTGTGTTGGTGCGTTGTGGTTGCTAAATCTCCCTAATGACTCGAATTTCCACGCCAGAACTATGGGTCTAGTCATTTTCGTTTGTATTTTTGTTGCTAATTATCTTTATGAAAGTTCTCGAATGATATTATACTGAGCTACAAATAACATGTGTCAATAAAAATTCATGAATTGAATCTTGAATCATTAGACAGTTTCCTTGTAATCATGAGCATACATGAATGTAGTTAACTTAAATATCCGTTGACAACAACGCAAAATAAATGTATGTGACATTTATACAAATGTTGAGGTCTTAAAATCCTGAAAGTCAAAATATAACTTCACCGTTCTTTATACCATCATCAAAATTCTACTCCACAATTTCGACTTGGTAATGGGAAGAACTTTTATACATCCACTAAGCCGAACCGAAAAAAATGCAAAAGTTTGAGCCTCCCATTTCTTCTCCTTTGTCGGAGTTGGCCATTAGGTTGTTGAAGTCACCGATAAAGCATGTGAGAATGAGCCAAATGCTCATTAAAAGCCTCCAATCTCTCCACTAGAATATAAATTCTAGTTAAGATGCTTGTGCAAAGGTCTGAAGTCATTGGATGCCTGAGAATATCATCATGAATAAACGAGCATCTAATAACATTTATTTTTAAAAGTTTCCGAAAAATTATATTGAAAATCACAGCAAAACGAGGGAAAATGTAAATCTTTATATCCTACTAACTGTTGCATTGTCATTTTCTGACTACATCGCCCCTTCCCTATTAATTTCAATCTACTCCTCATACTCGATGCAAAAGTATTTATAAATTAGAAGGACTTTTGGCCAAAATTTGAAAATCTTAATTGTGTTCGTTATAGCTGGAGCAACTTTAAGGTTTCCCAATACTCCTAATACATTCTGCAGGTTTCCTATTCGTTATTCCATCTTCCTCCTCACACACTTTCTTCCCTCTCGTACCCTTTTCTCCAGTCCATCAGCCAGTCAGCATGACTCAGCAATTCTCCATACATAATATCTTGCAATGAGTACACGAACAATGGGACGTCGTCCCCAGCATACCAATACTCCAGAACTCAAACTGAATGTTAGTGAAGAATGGCTTAATTTCCTGGGAGCTGGAATTGTAATTTCGACTTGCATTTTCCCTTCATTATCGACCGAAATCCAATATATTTAATGACATAATCCAGTCTGACTCTAATTGTTAACAATTTGTAAATAAGTAATTGATCATGACTCGAAAGGCATTATCAATTCCAGGCACATTTCGTTGGTGAAAATTGAATTTGGGAATGTTTAGGTGGTATCATGTGGTCAGGTCTGGGATTTGAACCAATAGATCTTATGACATCGACAGGTCTGACGCTTGCCTGGGATGTTTGATCTACAGAAGATTTAATTAATGGACTGAATATCATTTAAAGTTATTTGTACTACTCCTAATCAGACATTACTCGCATGGGTAAACAAACATTAAACTGAATAAAACAACTGCAGGTTTCAGTTAGTTAAATATTTTTGCTTCCTAAAAATTTAACATAGATTCCAAACTATTTCTTTTGTCTCATTTTAATAGTTCATGCATGAGGAATTATTGAGCATTGTTACACACACCATGAAGATATTATTATGATGAATAAATGATTTGAACTAACTTACTGATTCGATTGTATTTATTCACCAACTATTTCGAGTCACAGGTATTTGAACAGTAGGTAGCAGTGGATGACAAGTGAGTATTACTCTCGGGGGGCAAATATCGATTATGGTTTATTCCTCAAGTTATGGGTATAACGCGATGACTCGCTAAGGTAGGAACATCTAACAAACTAAAGGCATTTCTCGTATGGTACCGTCATGATATCGATGATTTCATGACACGTTTTATGTCAGAGATCAAATGCTTTTACAGAGGACACATTGGATTGTTCTCACACTCTTTATTCAAAGGAATGAAATAGCTGCAAATTATGTCAAATTTCGTTGCAAAAACTTGATTTTGGGAAACTCCGACCTGCTTTTTTCTTGAAAATTGGTTCAGATTGATCAGATTGAAAGAATGGCATTTGAGTGTTCTGACATGGCGTTTTTCAAAGTAATTTTCTTACAAGATGTCTTTATTGAAATGTTCTGATTCCTGCAGGGTTTAGTGCTCTTGGTCATATACATGTATGTACCAAATTTCAGGACATTGTATTAAATATATCCATGCAATTCAAAGGTCATCTTATAGAGTATATTTAGCTACTTTACTAGTAGTATGTCCACCCATAAATATTGCAAACTTATTTTCAAAACTAAAAAGATCAGACTTAAAATATAAAGATACTTATAAGATGTTCTACTGTTTACTATAATTAGAATCGGATTGATCTCATCTTTTCAAATATAACAATATCTCAAAGTCCATTTCTCGCGACTTGTGACTCATTTTCCCGTAACACATCACATATATACGCATGGGCAGGGTTGTCCAACGCACTGAGGGCTCCGCTACACATATTTTAATCAGGCACGTATTATATGATGGAGAGCGTTAGAATGCATTTTAATTTTGATGGTGGACTTTTCAAATCCTGGGGCGTGTTTCAGAAATATAAGAGGTAATCGTACAATATATGATCAAACGCCATTTAATATGTGTCATGCGATGTATATTAGATATACGGTAAGATAAATTCTTAAATAGTGTGCTTGATAAGTTCGATAACAACTAATTATTTAAAAAAAAAAGAAACACCTCCCCAGGTTTGTAAGGATTGAAGGGGTGTTCAGTATTGCCTAAATCATTACGGTTCTCTCAATGAAACCTAATAAGATATATAAAAACATCTAAACGCCAATGAAAAATAATGCTACTAGTTACTCTTTATTCACTTAATAGAGACCTCAAGGGCGACGTATGGCAAATGTAAGGATTTTTCAATGCAAACAGCCTCAACTAATCTTTAGATTTAATATTTAATTTGGGGGACCCTGACAAGTCTAAAGTGTAATAAAGAAGATAGAGGTGGGAGGTGCGAAGTTTTCCAATAAACTGTTTCAGCCAATGTTTGTCACCCCATTATATTAAGGCCACCCATTGTTTACTCTCTAGGGGTGCACCCAATTTGGGAAAAGAAGGTAGTCGTAGTTTCCCGGTGACAAATATTTGGGGAATTTTGCTTATGGTCCTTGGACTCTATCCAACGGGGATTTGTAAAATAGTATTTAGATATTATTGGTTATAGAGCAGGAGGGTAGTTTCAGTTTATTCTTATAATTATGCAATCTAAATTTTCAAAAAAGTAATAGATTTTGTTACTTCTAAGAATCACGCTTAAATTCCTAAAGGTTTCAAACTGCGCGGTAAGATATCTCTACGAATAGTCCTTATCCAGATCACAATATTCTTTTCATTCTGGCCTGACAATTTCCTGACAAGTTCATTCTGTCATGCAAATGTATGAATGATTTGAATTCAAATCTAATCGTATACCACAGCGAGTTACCTAGACCTAGGGCCTCCAATGGGCATAGACTTTGGACTGTTATCTTATGCAATTCGAAAATATGGAATAATAAACATGAAATTAGAGTACATTTTACTCTTTGGCCTTATTGTCTTATGCCAGTGAACGATGTAGGGAGGAGCTCGTCAACCCTCTATAATTTCTATGCAATTGTAGAGCCATGCAGTTCAACAAAAATCTAACGTGCCACAAATATGAACATATAATGGATTAATAACTGCTGTGGAACATGTAGGAAAAAACCTGGAAAGCCCTCCATACCACTTTTATCTACTTTCTATCTGTCAGCTTGATAACATTCACAGTCACTGGGCCGTGATCATATTGCTGTGATAGGGCAGTTGTATACACGACAGATGCATTGTGTATTGCTATTAAAGCTGCATTGCCTGCTTTTATGACAAAACACATCTTATATACAAATTCACTCATATTACGACTGAATTCATCAGTGGAACCTCTCTATTGAGACCACCCTTGGGATCCTTGGGACTAAATAATTTGTGGTTTTATAATGAGGTGGTCTCATTAGAGAGGCTAAGCTAATAAGAGGAAAGCAATTAGGGGCTGAGAAAAACTGGTCTTAATAGAGGGGTGGTCTCTGTAGAGAGGTGGTCTTTATGCGAGGTTCCACTGTGTATGTTTATACAGGAATTTGAAGACTAATCGCCGAGAGAAAACTGTAAGAAAGGATTCAGACCGGTTCTCCAAATACAAATGAGGACGTTTTACAAACCATGTAGGCCTAGCATAAAACAACAAGACAGAATCCTCCATAATTTTGGTCCAATGATTTTTAAATGGGTTGGAAAAGAATGGAACAAAAAACTAGAAAATGTTTAGTTTTTGATCGACGTTAACTGAAAGTGCAGCTTTAAGATGTCTCTATAGACCTCACTATACACATAGGTGATGTATCATTAATTAGATATAGATCTGTATGCGCATTGGTGACATTTTCGGAGGAACTTATACCATTAACATTGGTCCCAATATTCGACTGGTTGAATGCAACCCGAAACTTCGCAGTAAATTGAAGGATTCTCAAACGAACCTACCTATGGTGAGGAAATTACTTCATGAGGATATAGATACATGGCAGGTCCTACTTTGTGTAAGCTAATTAACACAAAAAACGTAGTCTCCGATGTAACAATAAAAAGCAAAAACCAACGGTGGCCTCTTGAGCATATTTCATATTGAGGGACTCCGGAATGCCCTCCTGTATTAATAATGGAAAACTGTCAATCTTGAAGTGAACTCTTAACTCTTGTAATATAATAGTATGCCTATATATATTGCCCCCTCAGTATATGGTATCTAATTTCCTATAATAGCAACGGTTAACTTGGCGAGCATTATATTGTGGTCACCATGGATTACAATGGTACAGGGATGTTTCTCTCAGACATCATTCTTTTAAAAATCAATTACTTTAAAGGATTATCAATGAAACGTGCAACAAGTATGCTAAAACTCACCAATAACGGGCTCCATTTCCCAAAGTAAATTGTCTTTTTCTGGAATTAAATCCCAAGTGCCCGTCATTGCCCATGGGCACCAGTTGCCGAAATTAATAGTGGATAGACATTTTCTCGATATACTTATTGACCCATGAAGACAATTTTCTCACAGTCAGTGGCTTATCTGGATTGATTGGGGCAGTTGCAGTTGCCATACCCCCATTTACGATTAGAATAGCGAGCTTTCCACAGATATATGGGGCAGATCGGCAGAAAATACACAATTCGCCTTTACCAATTCTCTCAAATAACGCACATTTAAGACAAAAATAAGGTTGAAAATCCAGTTTAACATAGCAGAACAAATATTTCAAACAAGCACAATATATACTCAGATATACCCGGTATTCATAATTTTTTCAGTCTAATTCAGCACACTCTCCCGCGCGCCGTACCCGCGCAATACGGAGCGGCAAGTTTTTTCGTCTTCAGTGTGACGATTTTTGTTTACAGAGCACGGCGAGCGCTACTGGTGAAGTGTGGTGACGAAATTGCCTGAACTTCTGATACGAAAAACGGTCATTTGAATCACGGAGACGAAATATGATATGCTCCGTATTCGCGCTCCGTTTTTCGTATTGATTTTGAGAACTACATAGGTGCAGAAATGTACTATTTCTGTGTGCCAACATTGGCTTCTGTGAATACACTATCATAATATAGCGGCAATGTCACACATTTAAGTTTTAACACTTGTTAATTTTTTTTCAACAAGTTTATTTATTCAGGAAAATTTGTTACATAAATTTAAGCACGCTCATCCGTAGATGAATTTTCGTTGTGCCCTGATAGATCTAGTAGAATTTAAACGTGCAGTTAGTGATTGTCACCTCGGCCACTCAAAAGATAGCTTATTTGTATTTTAAATACCGCGGCCTGACTTGTGTCAGCATGCACCAATGACACCAGTACCATTCTGCCTGCCTGCACGCGCGTTCACGCCTAACATTGGCTGCAGTTCTATATATAGTAAAGCTACATGGGTCGCATCGGCGACGGGCGTCACGGCCGCGCGAACGTTTCAATTCCAAATATGATTTGCGCACACTGGGATATCTTCATCAAATTTGGTGGTGTAGTGGTGTTCAACCTCGCTTGTGAATCCTATGGTTGCTAGATCGAACCTAAGCATGGGTAAGTTTTTTTTCTCTGTTTGGCATCAGTGGTTCTACACTAGTGGCCGTCATGCACTAATGGTCACGCCAGCTTGTCTGGCACTGGCCGACCGGCCGGCCGTAGGGGTCTTCCTGATCCTTTAGCTTTCCCAGGTTATTATATACCCGTCGCGGGTACGAAAAACGCTGCGCGAACAAGCTGAGACGAAAAATTTCGTATCAAAAGTGGGGACAAGAATTTCGTATCCAATTTCGTATCGCGCGGGTACGGAGCGCGGGACAGTGCAGGAATTCCTAAATGTGTAGAGCTGCCAATTGTACATTTTCTGACAATCTGACCCATTAAGGGTGGTCTCCACTGGCTGCGGTAAGCTCTGCGGTAAGCCTTGTGACAGTTTGTGCTGGTTCTGTAGGTGGTGAGGAATAATGAGGTCCTGCCTACATGGTTCACTGGCCATGTAGGCAGCTAGGACCTCGCCACTTCTCACCATCACAACACCATTGCAAGGCTTACCGCAGAACTTACCGCAGAGCTTACCGCAGCCAGTGGAGACCACCCTTATATCGCTAGATTGGTGAAGAGTGAATGATCTCTCCATACATAGCCCATATCCACACGTGTGCACTGCCTCAGACTAGCAGTGAGTATAAAAGATTACCTTACTCCCCCCTCACAAGTCACGAGGCCGCTAACAGAGCACTTCTCCTTATAATAAACCTTTAAGGAGGCAACGGTTTGACAGGAGTATTGGTTCGATTGATAGGTGGGGAGGTCATAGAGCAATCATAGGTTACTTGTGCATTGATTTCAGTTTTAACTCCAGCTGACATATAGATGGAACCTAGCAAGGGGGAAGTCTGTACACTTGTTATTGACCGAGGGAGCGCAGGAAGTTAGAGGGCGTTAGCCCGAGATCTTCTGTGCTCCCGAGGTCACTAACAAGTGTACAGACTTCACCCGAGCTTTGTTCCATATTTATTACACCCCATTAATAAATAAAAAATATAAATAATTAAAAATAAAAGAAGTAATTTACGTTTTGGGCGGACCTACTTGTTGTATGTCCCCAGGGTGACATAACTCACATGTTATGCACCACTTTGACCAAGTGTGACATACAATGCTGAAGGTATAGGAAGCAACAGCACAGGGGTGTAATAAATTGCCATCCATGCCAATGAGCACGACTGAGGCCCTGGATTGTAACTGGCATATCCCTTTCATAATACACTCCATCATTAAATGAGGAGGCGAAGAGTAAATTAAAATACATTTTGTTTATTATTTTGGGTAAAAGGGTTATAAAGATCCAGCGATGAACATTTTCATTTGTTGAATAAAATAAATGGTGTATTATATCACATAAATATCACATTGTCTGTTGAAATTGCTGGGTAATAAATAGTTGAAGATTAAAAGAGATAACCCTTCGTGGGATAGTTTTTGTGGAGTCTTTTGGTAAAAGATTCAGGGCGGAGGGTGGGCGATTTCGCTTCTGACTAGGGTGCGAGCGAAGGTCCAAGTGGCGTGTCTAACAGACTTGGCCCAGAGTTCAGTTCTAAGTCGTGAAGGTGGCGCCACCCATTCAATGCCCTATAATGACACGTCATTATTAGCCTCATTAAATGAGGAGGCGAAGAGTAAATTAAAATACATTTTGTTTATTATTTTGGGTAAAAGGGTTATAAAGATCCAGCGATGAACATTTTCATTTGTTGAATAAAATAAATGGTGTATTATATCACATAAATATCACATTGTCTGTTGAAATTGCTGGGTAATAAATAGTTGAAGATTAAAAGAGATAACCAAGGGGATTCGCTAAGCGAGTCGCTTAAGGGCGTGATGGACAGATGTTCTTGTGGAAGAGAAGGGGCGTATATACGACGCCACCGCGTCGGACGCCCACGTCCCGTGAGATTTGACATCTTGGAGAGAGGCTCCGGCAGTGTTGTAAGCGTATGACGCCGACCCTCGGCGAAGGCTGTGTAAGGAGAAAAGGCGTGAATCAAGGTGCGCAGCTTTGAGAAGGCGCTTCCATTGAGTCACTATATAGTTAATGGTCATGTGTCAGGCGTTAGGGAATTGTAGTAGCGGGGAGCTCGACTCTCTTGTCGGCGCCTGTTTGTCGAGGCGTAGAAGGGCTCTGCGGAGGCAGAACACTGGATCATCTGTCGTCGGGACAAATAAGATCGTGGCCTGGCGCGATGATTGCATTGATTTCGACCACTTTATGGAGATATATGAGCCGTCCGATGCTATTCTGCAGTCTCCCCGCGTCAGGTGTCTAGTGGCGTCAAAGAGGGCACCAGATCTGGGAGCGAGATTGCTCTGACGCAACATGCCCATATACATGACGAGGATAGCAACTCTGATGTGCGTAGGAAAGTCGAGGAGGTGTAAATTCAATAGTATTTTCTTCAAGATCTGTGGC
This sequence comes from Sthenelais limicola, assembly GCA_942159475.1. NCBI lineage: Eukaryota > Metazoa > Annelida > Polychaeta > Phyllodocida > Sigalionidae > Sthenelais > Sthenelais limicola. The sequence goes on along the minus strand of OW804097.1, from coordinate 108,428,246 downwards.
GTGACAGGAAGCTTCGGCTTTGGGACATGCCTGAGCGTCAGTTGCAGGCCCCTTATGGCGTAGGCGACCCGCGGATGGTAGAGAGATGCCGAGGCATACCCCGTCAGCTTGAAGAACGTCCTGACGCCTGTAATAGTGTTTATGATAGTAGCAGGGACTTTGGTATACTTAGCTAAATATTCGATGAACCAGCATATTAGCTCAGGAAAAGGTTGCTTGAAATTGTGGCCCACAGCTTTGCAGAATGCGATATACTTCCTGACGGCCGCATGCCTATTTGCGACTGTCCCCGGGCGATGTGCTTGGCGTTGTCTGGCCTGAGCAGCTTCCACGAGGTGCCTAGGTTGCCTGCCTAATAGAACATATGAATGTTGAACATATTATCACGAGCACAGGAAATATAAATGTCATTTTCTTTGGCAATGTCTTTAGCTTTGAATAATTCTTCAGAAGAGAGAGCCGCCCGAGAGAGTGCGTCAGCGATGACCATTTGTACGCCCGGGACATGGACAAACTCATATCGGACTTGAAATTTCATTGAATGATACCAGAGCGCCCTGGCGCAAGCACCCAGAGTCGGGTCTCTAGCTCTACCATCTCTATATGCAAACACCGCCGCAGTATTGTCACAGTGAATCCTTATTATGCCCCCGGCATGCCTGGATTTTGTAAAGAACCGAGCAGCTGCCAGGCAATTGATTGCCTCCAAGTGGTTGATGGATTTCTCAGACAACATTTCGGGCGTGAATGTGTACATATAGGCGTGGTGACCGTTGGTAGCACCCCCTCCCTTTAGACAAGCGTCGGCCCATATGTGTTCCACTACTTGTTGACGCGGAATTATGGCTTTTCCGTTGAAGGCTTCTGTGTATTTTAGAAACCACTTCAAGTCCGACTTTATGTACGGGGAGATGGTGACCTTGTGTCCTGCGGCTGCACGGAGGCCAGCCAGAAGTCGTTGCATAAATAGGCGTGCAGGTGCGATAATTTTGGCGACGTGTGCAATCTTACCGACCAGTGATTGCATGGCGCTTGTTGTTATTTGGTGTTGACGCAGTGTATTTGCCAAGCAGGAACTTGTTTCTGCAAGTTTAGAAAGAGGTATTGAGAGGCGATTTTCTTTTGTATTAATGTCAATTCCCAGCCACCTTACTGCGTGGCTAGGGCCTTGGAGCTTTTTGCGTGCGACCTGTAATCCCAAATCTGTAAAAAGTTCGATTGTTAATTGCATTTGACATTTTACTACCTCAATAGATTCACCGATTATAAGTAAATCGTCCAAATACTGCTTTGCTGTTACGCCTTTCTTCTGCAAAGCACGCACGCGATTTCGCTTCTGACTAGGGTGCGAGCGAAGGTCCAAGTGGCGTGTCTGACAGACTTGGCCCAGAGTTCAGTTCTAAGTCGTGAAGGTGGCGCCACCCATTCAATGCCCTATAATGACACATCATTATTAGCCTAATAAAAAGGAATCATCAAATTATTAAAATCGGTATTTTAATTTTCAGAGCTATACAGTATGACTTGCCTAGGTTATCCCATTTCTTTATTCTTTTATGTTATATGTTTCTGAATTTGTAATACCTATGTTTAGTTGTTATGGTGTTAATGTGTATAGCAATACTTTTTCTAATGTGTGTACATTGTTGCCAGCCAATAATACACAAACTTCACTCACTCCACCTACCCACCAACTAATCAACTCACCACTCCACCAACTCTCACCCCTCACTTCACATCGCGCCACCTCAATCAACACACCGATTTAAACCCACCCACCCACCCCTATATGTACCCACCTCACATCTCCTCTCTGCTAATTATTTATTTTTATCAAATCAATTATAATATCATCATTTTATCTACTCACCAATTCACCAATTTTATCAATCCAATTTACCTTTTATCATATAAACTCTTTTTAATAAAATAAAATCTTTTATATAACTCAAACAAATTAAATAATTATTTAATTTCCCACAGCTGCCTCTTTTTCCTTTTACTTTCACATCATTCTTTCAGCGCTGCAACAATGTTTGACAATTTACCAATTTTGCAGGGAGCGACGAAACTATGACCGATTCATTATATCTCGGTAGAGTATATCTGTATTCAAGCTTAGTTAGGAAATTCTGACACTTGATCTAGTTCTGACTGTTTTCTTTTAGCTTAGAATTTACGCTTATCTTGATCATTACGTTGATGTAGTCTAGGTATTTAGGTTAGCAAACGGTAACTTTCCCGTCTTTACAATCTCTAATTACAACTAAATTATCCTTCTCCGTAGTCAAGGACCATACAGGAAGACCAGACATTCCTTTCTGATGCATGGCTCCTATTTGTACGTCATGTTTAGGTACAAATAAAAAATATTCTGAATTGAATTGTATTGAATTTCAGTTGAAAGCAGTGGAAAACAACTCATAGAGTTCTAGAAGCAGAGATAGTTGTCAATTTCCTTTTGTGGGTTCTTTTCCGGTGGCACCGGTATGCGTTTAACCCCAAAGACATATCGATTGCTTCCTCATCAGCTGTAAAAGTTCACTTAGCATGAACATTTCTAGTTTAGTTAAAAGCTTAAAGTTTCTTTTCAAACATGTTTCTTCCTAGAGAGTCTCTATGAGCCAAGTTTTCCCTAGGGCAACACATAAGATAGCCTCCTTTAAATGAGAGTACATGTACTAAAACATTCTCTTACTGTCTCTTGTTATATCAAATGTGATTATAACAGATTTAAATCAAATATTCAATGTTCAAATATCATAAAATGATTCCTCATCTACATTAACCAGGAACATTAACATTTATGTATCTAATTTAGCCTACTCTGAATCACTGAAATTATCACTGAAACCCCTGCGGTGTTGTTGTATAAGGAAAGGATTCTTGAAGAAATTCCTGCAGCTGTAGGAAGGGACAGAACAGGTAGGAATAGCATATATGCACACAATGGTGGGTAGAACATATTATTCCTACCCACCGAAGGAAGGGGGAAAATGTAGAAATTCCCGCACACAATCGTCCTTTCCTTAGCTTATACAACAGACCCCTGATGCAGGCTACAACGCTCTATACTAGGTCTATATTTATTGTAGTAAACGTTAAGTTACAAGAATCTCGTAGGCGTCCTTATTATTTATTCGCCTATGTATTCAAAATCGCCTCAAACATCTATGAAACTGTTCCAATCTTTTTAGTACAGTATATAAACATTCCAATAGTTAGCCACCCCACCCCCTATACAGATCGCTATTGAAAGACACCCAAGTAGAATCAGCCAAAATAGTCCCATACAATCTTTGCACCGAATTGCCTGTAGTGTCGAAAGCTGGGTATGATGCATGGAATAGGAGGACTCAGTTGCGTTGCCTGAAGGGAGGATGGGTGCACTATTTAAATGTAAAGCTCACAGTAGACAAACACAAAGCCCCGCAATTAATATTATGCCACGTCAACAGCAAAGCCAAGGTAATCGATCACAACCACCAATTAAGCTTCTACTGGATATCCTGTTTGTAAGGACAACAAATAGCCGCCGTTCCCCTCAGCTATCAAATGTGTCATCAAACTTACGAGATTATGCTTCATGATGTAAACAATGTCAGTGTAATTTGACTACCGATTATTTATTATACAATGTAATTTATGCAATGTAATTTGACTACCGAATATTTATTATACAATGTAGGAAGTGCAGGCTTTGGAGTTGAATCAAAATATATATTGTAGAGATGGATACATCGCATGCGTATTCAATTAAGTGGAATACGGAAAACAAATGCAGCCCCACCGCCAGAGTAGGCCTACTTGCAGGCCTTTGTAGGGAAAGGAAGGAAAGAAACACAAATTCAGTTCAAGGATTCCAAGTGAACTATGCCTAGAATCGAAGCATAGTTCACTTGGAATGTAGGGACCCCCGTCTAAGACGGTTGTTTCCTGGGGTTAATTTAAATAATTATAACTTAAATGTCAACTTTGATCTTTCACCTACCAAAGCAGCCTACGTGTCCATGGGCTGTCAGTGACATAGGGCTGTCAGTGACAGTCCTCTGACAGGTGCCTAGTTCAAACAGTTGCTCTTGTAATATTAGTCTTCATAAGAGATTAAAGGGTGGTCTCCACTGGCTGCAGTAAGCTCTGCGGTAAGCCTTGCGATGGTGATGTGTTGTTGAGGAGTGGCGAGGTCCTGCCTACATCGTTCACTGACCAGGTAGGCAAGGACCTCGTCATTCCTCACCACCTACAGAACCAGCACAAACCATCGCAAGGCTTATCGCAGAGCTTACCGCAGCCAGTGGATACCACCCTTAATGTTACATGAGGGGCATCTAAGAATTACCTCGCCAAAGTAAGTCGAGTGAGCCGTTAGGTTATTGACACTTTGTTTGTCCGACCTGTATAATTAGAACGAATGTACAAGTATTGATATCATATTACTCTCTCCCTGACATAAGTAACTAATACCCAACGGTTTTCTGATAGAGCACGACGCTATACAGGTCTATGTTTTTAACAAATGTTTTTATTCTTGTCATGCTATCACTGCCTAGGTTAACCTGCAGTATACTGTTTTTTGCTTTATTATATGTCTGATCGCAAATGGAAATTTGAAGGCTTGTCTTATATCATGTCTGTGAAACATTGTCATTAATTAATTAACTATATTCCTTTAAGTGGTATATTATTTAGATATCTCTTTATATAAATATTAACTTCTGCATATTGTTATCTCGTAGAGCATGTTCTAAAGTATTGTATTTATGTTTTGTAACATCAGGCAATTCTGAGAATAGCATCAGTGATGTAATGACCTTAGTCCTGACTAAAAATATTTTCAAATCTAAAAAAATCACACCACGTCTATCCCAAAATGATCGTGTAACTTGGTGACACCTTAGCTTACCGTATTTCCCCGTTTATAAGCCTGGGCTTATATTAATTTCAAATGGTGATAGAACAGGCGGGCATATATATTCGGGGTAAGGATTATAGTGCTTACTTTATCATAAGAGTGTGTTTAAGCCACCCACCTCCCCACTCCCGGCTTATAACCGGGGCAGGCTTATAAATGGGGCCCGGCTTATAAACGGGGAAATACGGTCCATTGCACTACAGGTAGAACGGTAAAATATCTATCAAATGAAAGAAATAATCTAAAATTCCTTCATCTTTGTTAATGCATTATTTTGGTCCTATTTTGTATCCAATAAGCGGCCCAAGGCCACACGTTGGATACAAAATAAAGTGATAACAACAGCAATTGAATCACACGAGTAGTTCTTACCTCGAGTACAATTCATTTTTTATACCAGAACTTGGAAATGAGATAATCACCATTGTTATGCTTGTCTCAGGCTGGCAGAAGCAATTCCGACACCCATGTTTTTTTTCTGAACGTGCGAAATCCCGAGTTGCAGTGAATTAAGACCAATTAAGATCGCTATATTAAACGACGATATCGGATTGCAAGAAACTGTATGTGGGTACAGTAAAACGAAAATAAATACCCATATTATCGTCAGCTTGTAGTCATAGTCATGCTACGGCAAAACCGTGGTGGTTATTGATCTACATTTAAGATTATTTGTTTTCTCAATTCAAGTTTTTTTTATTTCCTGCTGTCGGAATCACCTCAGTGTTACATATATGATTTCACAAGTCAAAACTTTATTTCATTCTAAGTATTCTAAATTGCGAGCATCTTAAACTCTTTCTGTATGCGAGATGAATACAATATTGAGAACTAAAGACAATACTGCCGTTTTGTCACTGTCCTCGTCAGACATAAAGTTATACAATGCTACACTGTAGCCCTTTGTCGAAAGGATTGGTAAACCACATTTTCACATAGTATTATATCGGCGTTCTGATAGTAAATTCCTTGCTTAAACATTACATTAATTGCCATGACTTTACGTCACTAGTCACATACAGGAGTATAGATCTGAGCCTATTCAGTGTAAACAACTTTAATCTAAAAAGGTGAGTGTTAAGGCCCTTATCCACTAAGCCGATTCCCATGCGATTTTTTTAGGGCTTCAGTGGAAAAGGTTCCTCTGCGGCGCAAAATCGCATGAGAATCGGCTCAGTGGATTAAGAGCCTTTAGACAGGCAGACAACTTTCCTAAACAATGTTAATATAATGGCGAAAATATTCATGTATACATCAACTCTGATACGGAGATCTATAGCTATATGAGTGGGCAGAAGATCCGAGGAAATGATAAACCAGCCTAACCGGTTTGTGTCCATATACATCCTGCTAACAGTATGGGCAAATGACCTTCTGAGAGGGTGTTATGACCACGAGAAGCACAGTGACCTTTGTCATTAGTAAAGATCAATGATTTGTTTTTTTCTCAAAATGAGACCTTAGAGGGCAGTTTGCTTGAATACTACCGAACGGGAGGTACACGCACAGGAGAAGTGTAGGCCTACACTCAACCTCAACTCAGCCTCAACTCAAGATGATGTACACTGAAATAATATGTGAACCGTCGTACAAAAATAAATACAAAGAAAATCCAAATTCAAAGATTTCGTTATTAGGGAGGTTCTGCAAGCAAACCTATCTCAATTACGTAACCGTATCCGTATTATTTTTGTGTGAATTACGTCGCATTTTTATGTATGAAAAATAAATTGTGAGATGAAACATTTTGCTTGATATTTAACGCCATGTTTTGCGGAACCCGTTTCTTCCTTTTAAGGTATGTTTGGATATCAGAGACATGGATACGTTTATGTTTACATATAGATTAGACTTGCTGAACCTCCCTATCATTGTTGAGTTTTCTTTAATCAGATGTCCAGTGCATGATGGTATAATGTTGGGTTCGATGTCCCTCCCGCTTTCTTGGACTCTTGGACTGGAGGTTTCAGCCATGCAATCAGGCTTAACCAACGTCTACCGGTTGTGAGCCCTGCACTCTGAATGTATTTCTTTGAGTCATAAGGGACAGACATCAACCTGCCTGGGAAGCCCCTGCCTACCAGCCAGCGCAGTGTACCATGTGAGGACGGGAATAAGCCACCCATCACCCCTCTCAAAACTACACCACCACCCTTTGAGTCATGATTGAACAGTCTTGAACAGCACCTGCTCCGAGTTACTCGACTTTTAGCTAGACTCCTACCCATCTCCTACAACATACTCCCCCTAGATAACTACCATCATGATTCCATATAGATCTATAATAATGTTTCTCCATTTACGAATCAATTTCTAAAAGCAGGTACAATATAACGCCTGTTGTATGATAAAACAACTTCTATCCACCATCCACAGTATAGAAAATAGTTCTTCACCTGGTTTGTAAATTGAAAAGTATTTGAGTACGAAATATAAGCAATATGAAACGTTGCTAAAATCATCTTAATGGTGCAGCTAATGTGCACATGTTTACAAGTTAAAGTCATGAATCATGCACTTCAGGTTCTTAGGTATTCAAAGCGGAACCCTGATGTATTGCAGCATCCTGGCTCAAATATGTCCATGCCGAATGAAGCACTCACCCCAGCCATCCCGCATAATGACAACGCCATCACGCACCCAGTAAAATGCACATGAAGCAGAGAAATGTTGTCATAGATACATTTGCGCATGCAAAGTCCGTCATGACATTGGCTGCTGCCGTAAGAGATTGTTAGAGTGCTATAGATGGGGGTGTTACACGGGGGCGGGAATATGGCTGCTGTTAGGGGCACTGGTTGATAAGAGGATGTGGTGAGAGAAGTAGAGGTATATTCCCCAAGGTTTATACCCACTCTCGGAACGAAAGGTTCTCTGATAACAGGACTTCTCTTAAAGCCCATCCACACCATTCACCACAGGTACTGATAGTCATACTTATGGCTTCGCGACACTTGCAAGGGCTCGTGATGCAGGCAAACGAATCTGAATCGTTAATACCAGTTGCGATTGTTGCCAGTCAATGGGTGATGCCAAGCATCGCGAGTATCAGGGACGTTATACAATGTAGTACCAGCCAGTGGAATTTCTTTAATATTCGCAAACAAACCGATTAATCAATGTTCATATTCATACATACCTGTGGGGTATTGGTTTGCAACGATTGAGGCATTTCAACACAGTATCTTTTCGGTTTTTAATCTCTATTACCGATGGTTAACACATGATTTGTTTACGTTCATTGAATAATCAGTTTTATTCCATGCAGTCAAATCCGGTAAAATCCTCCTAGAAAAAGTGGGTGTCCTTTTGGGTCATATAAATGTACTGAAGAGTATGGCATGTTCATACATTGTGTAAATTATTTCAGCTCACTGATAACAAGTGGTGGCACTCTAGCATTTTAATGACAGAACATGGTATATCTAGCATATTTAAGGTGGAAAACGTGATTCTGCCACTGCAGTGTATTATGATATGGGAATACGAACCATCCAAATGTTTCTTTGGTTATTATTTCTCCTCTTTATGACTGTCATTTCGCAGACCAGCAGGTAACGCGAGTTGCTTTGGGAAGGACCAGACGTCTATCATTGATTGAGGGTTAGTAAGCATTGGGTTAGAAAATGATGCAATAAAATGTTACATTTTTGCAGCGACCCTTTTTACTTGGGTAATTGACATTGTTGTTTAAACAACACATAACATATTTCTTTCAATAATAATTAAGCATAGGAATAATGGCATAATACAAACCATTTAAATCTCGAGTAAACTTGTCGTTTTTCATGTCTGTATAGATGCGAAGCGCCTCATGCGAAGTGGTTCACAATGTACATGTTATTACGGGAGCGCCACCCTAACCCCGAACACACAAGTGGAGAGAGGTTATGGGAAATTGAGTTTTATTTACATAAAAAACAATCAGGTGAGTTACATGTAAGGTAACTATTGATGTGATATTGTAGTATAATTAGGAGAGATAATTATAATTAATTATATAATGATATAATAAAGGGCCCCTTGGATATATGTTGATAGGTGAGGGTGGGAGGGAAGAGAAATATATATAGGTGGTGAGGGGAGCGAGGAGAAGGAGAAAGTGAGGGGTGAGGGTGTAGAGCCGTTAGGGGCGCATGAGTGTATTATTGAGGGATATGGGTTGTGTGCTTGAGTCCAGGTGGCGCCGCAATACCACATCATCACTTATGCGATGACTACATTATTACGGGAGCGCCACCCTAACCCCGAACACACAAGTGGAGAGAGGTTATGGGAAATTGAGTTTTATTTACATAAAAAACAATCAGGTGAGTTACATGTAAGGTAACTATTGATGTGATATTGTAGTATAATTAGGAGAGATAATTATAATTAATTATATAATGATATAATAAAGGCCCAAAAGAGCCAGGATTTTGTAATTAGGGGAAGTGGAGGGAGGGTTAAAGAATTGTATTGGGTCCTCGGGGCCGAGGAGGTGAGTATAATTATTTGATATGAGTTAGATATGTGAGGACACAGTAATATATGGCTGTGTGAATGTCAGGCATTATGTGAGTGTCATTGATTCAAGTGTGATTGGTAGTAGATGCCTCGTGTATTTAGTATAATGTCAGGCGAGCACAGTTGATTATGATTATAAGCCAGTGCCCTTGTCCCCAGGCAGCTACCCACATAGTGGCTGGCTATCGTGCTATTGCGTTTGCTAGGATAGCACTGGTTTTAGGCTGTGAGGTGGATACATAGCGTTTATACGCATCTGAAGACCACCCTCCCAGTTCCTTGACTTGAAGCTCTGATGCGCCTGCTGCGTAGGCTGTGGTTGCAGCTGCTTTTCTCAGGCTATGTAGTGATAGGGACTTTGTTTCAACCCCATGTCGCTTGAGATGTTCTTTCCACTTGCGGGCGACAAATGTTGCGGGGATTGGTCTGGTGGAGTGTCTGAATGTGAGGAATGGTTCCTTATCGGACGATGTGGGCTGTAAGAGGAGAAGCTGCCTGACTCTGCTGACAACGCAGATACACTGGTCAGGGCCTCTCGCAAGCCTGATGATCCTACGCTGGTAGGCTGTCTGCATATTCTTGGCCCCTTTTTCTTGAATGGTGACCTCCTCATTTGAGACTTTGACATCCGCCCTCGTGAGGTGTCGTGCTGGGTCAAATCTCTTGATGGTTGGTGGCACGACTTCCGACTGTCGCATGGCACCTTGGTACATCATGAGGACGGCTGTGGCTAGCGCTGTCCCTTCGTAATCACCTGGTAACAATATTATCATGTGCCTTAGCGTGCTGACGTCGATAGGGGCCTTAGGGCTCGGAATATATTCCTTGTTCCTTAGTAGTCCCTCGAGCGTCCATTTTACTCGATGGTGCTCATAATTGGCCGTACTGGCATCACACCTCTTGAGATATGTCTTTATATGAGATAGGTGATTAGCGATGGTCTTAGGTGATTTTATGTAGGATGATAGGTGTTGGAGATATACACAGATATGGTCGACTCGGGCACTTTGCGGATCGATCTGCATCTGCTGAGCGAATTTCAGGAATGCAGTGACAGCCGACTTCCTATTGCGACTTGTTCCAGCAGACCACGCCGCCTCCTGTGTCTGCTCCACTTGTGCGGCCAGGGTCTGCATTGGGGTGCCTGAAAAATAGTATGTCATTAACAAATTGCAATGCATATAGGCATGGTGGTACAACCTTAAGTGCATAATGATCAACCCATGTGTCCCTTAATTGTTTTTGTGGTTTGCCCAGGTGTGATCGGCTAAGTGCATCGGCGACTGAGTTGGACGATCCCTGTATATGGGCATATGACAGTTTGACGTCAAACCTGGCCTGCACCATCCAGGCAAGCCTTGCTGCGGCCAGCATGACATGGTTCTTTCCTTTTCCATTCTGAAAGACTGATACACTTGACATGTTGTCGCATAGTACTAAGATGTGACTACCTCTGTCACTCTCAGAGATGAATGTATGCAGTGCTACGGCGACATTGATGGCTTCTATCTCAGAGATGTTACATGCCTCCAATTCCAGCCGGCATATCTGATATTCATATGCGAACTGGCCATCAGTGCCCCCTATGCCACTGAGGCAGGCATCCACGAGGTAAGTCTTTGTTGGTTCTATTTCGGGTATAATGGATCTTCCATTCCATTCCCCGCAGAAATCTCTGAACCACCGTAGATCTTCTTTTATGTGGCTGTTTACATTCATATGTGGTCCCTTGAATCCTCTCAGGCTGTCCAGGAGCCTTGATACAAATAGGCGTGCAGGTGGGACGCACTTACCTACGTGTATCAGCGATCCAATGATAGATTGGAGCTCGCGCTTGGTGATGGTGCGCTTCTTTATATATTTATTAACTAGGGCGATGGTCTCCTTGATCTTGAGGGGAGGAATTGATAGTGACATCTCCTCTGCATCAATGAGTATTCCTAGCCAGGTGGCTTTGCTGCCAGGTTGTTGTAGCTTTCCAGAGGCCTCAGGGAGCCCTAGCTCCGTCAGTAGATTTCTGGCATAGTCGTAGGCTCTTGTTGTTGATTCCTTATCAGGGCCGAGTAGTGCTAGATCATCCAGGTACATGAATGATGTGAACCCTTCCCTCTCGAGCATGCGGACAATGGAGTTGGCCAACCTTTGCATATGCGCGCTGGATCCACGACTGCCGAAGGGCATTGTTAGGTCGCAGAACCAACTATCACGCCACTGCAGACACAGCAGGGGCCAGTCGAGAGGGTCACTGTACATGTTTTTGTAGGCACGAGAGATGTCTATGACAGCAATGTGGGCCTTGCTCCCCAGGCCTTTAAGATGTACTACCAGGTCTTCTACTGTGGGGAGAGAGTGTGGTCGCTGTTCTCCCCATACCGAGTTCTTTATTATAAACTTGTTAACAGAGTTCTCCTCTGGGAAGGTTAGGTCAATTATGACGCGACGGGCCTCAGTCTCCTTCTTGGCTCTAGACATCATGGGTGACACGTGGGCCCATGGGTCGAACGGGGTTGACTCGAACGGGCCAACCAGGCCACTAAGGTCGAGTTCTTTCTGAATGAAATCGTCAATTTTGCTGGAGAACTTGGTGGCACTAGGGTGGTTATTATTGTTGCCATTGTTGGTGACTGGGCCTAGATAGCCCATGGGGAAACCGTACTTAATGAATTCAAGTATCTCCCTATCTTCATTGCTGGAGGAGAGGTGCCTGTCCCACTGATCTATGTTGAGGGAGCTAGGTATCAATATTTTAGCTTGTAGGGCATTAGGCAATCCAGTGTCCCTTACCTTGCTGTATATTTCGGCGAACTTTCCCCAGACTATGTTGTGGTCGGTCTGGGGCCAGTGCATTACTCGGTGTTGTTGTAGAGCCGCAGGTCTCGTGTCGACTGAAGCTGGGTCTGCTTTGCCGGCACATATGGCAGCGACCGCATCAAAATAGTCACTGTTGATGATTAGCGTAGGCCGGGTGTATGGCCTAACTATATTGTCATTCTGTTTCGACGGGATGAATGCTGGGGCCATAGGATTTAGTGTAACACCAGATATCGTTCCCTGACGGTGGTTTGTTTTGGGATCGCTGCCTCCATGATGGATCTCGTGCAAGCTCTCGTGGCGCGCGAGACCAGGCTTGTTAATGTATGCAGCTGACCCAGTTTCCCCATGTGGGTCAGGGAATGGTGCCAATGTTGGGCGTGGCACATGCACCTTGCCATCCACGCCCGCTATTCGTTTTTTGAGGACTGTACTGACCTCTCATCATTATTGTGCCTAGATTTGGCACTCACCTGTTGGTTGCCTGATTGGGTCCTGTTGGGCTTTGGTGTGTATGTCCCATCATTCTGTTGTTGACTGTGTTTAACGCGCCTCTCGCACTCCCTAACACTGTGGTGCGTTCTGCGGCCAATGGAGTCACAGTATGAGCACGAGTGGAGGAGCAGTATTGCCCCCTCTCTATGATCGCCGCTGTGTGTGCAGCCATTCCTTGTATTAAATGGTCTGCATAGCACTTCCAGTGATTTTGAATCCTTCTTAGATGTTTTGTTATCCGCTGATGTGTTGCCCGAGGTATGCCCTCCTCCAGTGAGGCATATACGGACCCTCTCATCCTGTATGGTACTTTTATCCGACCAAGTGACCTTTCCAGCCTCGATCATATCGAAGACATATTGTGACCAGCGCCTTACCGCTGGCCAGGGCCTCTCCAAGCTATCCTTGGTGACTTGTCGAAGATGGTGCATCATGTGGTGGTAGTCGTCAGAGTCATATGCATCGGGGTCGTCCAACAGTGCCAGAAAGCCGTCAATATATTCATTACTATTAAGGGAGGAGCGGGCGTCCAATTTTTGTTTAATTGTCTGTGATCCCTCCCTGTAAACGTACATGTATGGCTTTGATTGGAGGCCAGCCCTATGAATATTAGATAGTATGTCAACCCTACCGTGCAGGCCGTGTGCAAACCTCTCACGATCGATCTCCCGCTCGATGAAGTCATCTGCTAACACTTGGCCTCGTATCACGTTTGGTGTAGATGCTGTGCGGTATCTAGCCGCCTTGACCCAGCTATTGATCCTGTGGCCAGATCCTGATTGTTGCGGGTTTTTAAAGAATATTTCCCTGGATGACTCGGGTGAGGGGTCCCTCTTCCTCTTGCTGCTATGGCTAGACCTGGTACTAGATCTGGAGCGTCTAGACGACCTAGATCTGCGTGAGCTGGAAGAGGACGCCGCGCCAGACTCGGCCTTTGACCTACTTGAGCCCTCGTGGCTCCCGTGTGCGGATTGTGACCGTTGAGATTGCTGTGATTGTTCTTCCTCATCCTCCTCGTTTTCTTGCCTATTATTGAATACGTTATTGAGGAGCTCAGTGATTTGAGATACTTGAGTTGTTAGCTCCGATATCTCAGCTTGTAGGCTTTTGCAAGTTGGTGGTTTAGTTGTCTGTCTTTCCTCCTGTTGGCCCGTTTCTTTGGCTCTAGCTCCTCGTGTTCGTGGCATTGTCGATCTTGACTTTTAGTTTGAAATTCCAGGTGTCTTGAGGATTTCCAGGGGCGAAGCAGGCTTCACTGATATCCAGGCTTCGCTCAGGTATTCTCTGACGTTGGAGGTATATTGTATTGCCAAAAAGTGGGTTATTAAGGCGAAGAGACCTCTGAGAGAGAAAAGAGAAATATATATAGGTGGTGAGGGGAGCGAGGAGAAGGAGAAAGTGAGGGGTGAGGGTGTAGAGCCGTTAGGGGCGCATGAGTGTATTATTGAGGGATATGGGTTGTGTGCTTGAGTCCAGGTGGCGCCGCAATACCACATCATCACTTATGCGATGACTACATACTTGAACCTATCTTCGTGCAGTGTTGGCCTTTGCGACATATCTCACACATATATCCACCGGAGACTGCCGGAGTCTGTTTGTTGCCTTGTGTCGATCTGATCTCTTCGTTTGATCCACCTTTGGTCGCCTGATTACCTTTTTAGCCAATAATTCGGGGCTAAAGGATGGTTTTATCATAGTAAACCTTATTATACTTTGTATATGATCAAACTAATCAATGACTATAAATAAAAATCGAAATCATGTAGTTCTTCGTATTATATTCTTCTTTTTATATCTTGGGAAGATGGTAATGACAGGAAATGCTGGATGATATTATTGAATTCCTACACTGCTACTAAAATTGATTTGACTATTTTTTACTTATTTGTATTGGAATATTGGATACACATAGATTCAATTCACCCTTAGGACTATTGGAATACGACACAACGCTGATGTGGGTCTTATCTGTTCTTAACATTACTATATTATATGATACCTTATTTTCATCAAAATTATGTACTCTGATTATCGATTGTAAAATATATATCCTTAATTTTAAAATTAACAGCGCATTCTGAAAATAGTGTAATTGTTGCATAATGACTGTTGCTGAATAGAAATCTTTAAATACAATTGATACATGTTTAACTGTCTAAAATATGATTGTGGAAAATGGTCACTCCCCCGACATAAAACATGTGCAATTAATTGGCTCTCCGCAAAAGGTCCCACAGGACTCTACCAAAACATTTATTTTAACAATCTAAATACACATAAGAGTATCCAGATGTAAAGTAAACGATGGGTTAGTTTAGATTACCAAATTCAGTATTGTCATTAATTCATCAAACTGTTCTCTATGGTTGACCTGGTTTTCATACATCTTCTAAATACTCTGGAGCATACACACCACGGTGGCCTAGCCCATATAGAAAATAGTCTTGTCATAGCCATCCTATGGTGATAAAGATAATTATATTTGCTTGCTCAGTGACAATACCAATACATCCAAGACATTGCTTTCCCTAGTCACAGCAGACCCGCCGCTATTATAATAAAGGAATTGAGTGAAGGGTGGCTATATAGGGAGCCTAAGACTTCTGGATAAGCCGATAATGAATTGGCTAAGGATTAGTGGCGGCCATATTGTATTACCATGGAGGGAATGTCTGATAGGCAGGAGGAATCAATGCGGATCATCAGGTCTGATGTTTCACCGTGGAGAAGGGATCCCATTGTTTGGATTAAGTTTAATATGGCAATTGCAATGGCCACCGCACATGTCTTTTGACTCTGTTTTAATGCCACTCTATGGGTCAGATTGTCAGAAAATGTACAATTCGCCTTCGCCAATCCTCTCAAGTATCCCAGATTTGAGACAAAAATGAGCTTCAAAATACAGTTTAACATAGTAACACACATAATATATTATACCTGGTATTTATATTTATTCATTTTCAGCCTAATTTAGTAGGTTTTACTCAATAAGTAGAGCTGCCAATTGTACATTTTCTGACAATCTGACCCCTATAGTCCCCATGCGTTCACTCTTATATCTGGGATATATCTTATATCTACAAATTAATATAAGCATGTGTGGTGTTATTGGGTTTAGGTGGCCGCTGAGGGTTAGTTCATCTGAACCTCCCCAGCGGTCACTACTGGTCCACGGGACTTTTTAGTCTTATGTTATGTTTTGCCTGTTTACCTTTTATATTTAACAGCTGCCAGCTGTTGGTCGATGGTAACCATGACCCGGGTTTCTACCATTTTATATGATCTGTAGAGGCCGTGATAAACCTCTCAGTGTGGATAGTGTTACTTACATCTCTGAATGTGGAATGTTGATTGCTATTATGTAGGTCTGATAGACACCTTTGGATGAGGGTTACCTGGCTGGCCAGGTGATCCGAAATCCCCAGTCTAAATGAGGTCTGGAAGCGAACTGATGCTCAGTTCCGAACACCTCATGAATAAAACCCAAGTGAACAGGTAGCGCCTGCCTTTGTTCCTTTTGTTCTATATAAACTCTCGATTAATAAGCTTCGGATACGCCAAGGGAAACGAACCTGCGACTCAGAATCACTACACATGTATATAAGTATATAATAATATATTCAGAAGTAGTTCATTCTATGTCAGCCTTAGTCTGTTTAATTTTTAAAAATGTGGATCATGTGGATAGTTGGCGGATAGATGGAAACTGACAGACAATAGCTTTTCTAACAAGAATGAATCCAACCCGATAGCCAGTAATCCCGAAAAGGGAATCACCCTATACTGCGATCAGATATGATCCAAACATGAAAGCCTTTGGAGAGTAATATTAAAATTATGCAAAGCCCCTATTGTACACTGGCCAGGCCTCGTGCTTTTGTGGGACAAGTTGAGGATTCAGAAAGGCTTTGGTTGGACGATCCTTCCCATTCACCATGGAAGGGGAGAGAACTAAAAACTGCCAGCAATCATAATACGATTAGAGCTAGAGTCTGAATCATGGGAAAACAATGTCTTTCGCCATTGTCTGTTTGTTTCAGAACGTTTTCCTTACCAGGACTGTAACATTGTTTACTTTAAACATGAATAACTCATCGCAGTCATAGCTCATGTTATGTATACACTAAAGCACTCGGTCATTTTTAATTAAAACTAATAATAAACTTCTTTGTCATTGCTGCCTGGACAAACTGCCGACTTCCTAATATAGAAACCTGGAATTCACCCATTGAACTGAGAAATTAAAACCCATTTAATTAAACAATTACCTGTCCTCAGTGTTAATAAAAGTTTAATTAAAGCTGCACTCCCAAATAACATCGGTAAAAAAATAATCGATTTCTAATTTTTGTTCCGTTCTTTTCCAACCCACCTAAAAGTGCTTTGACCAAGATTTTGGAGGAATTTTTCAAGTTGTTTCTGTAACAGGGCTTCATAAAAGCCCACAGTTTTATTTCGGGGGCCCAACGAGCTCCTTTCCTCTGGGGCCTTTGCTGATTACCGCACACCCACGGGCGATGTTGCTTCAAATTCTTGTATAAACATATGACAACAAGAGAATATTGATAAATTAACTCATTGCTCAAATGAAGAGGTAACTAGAGTAACTTCGGTAAGATTTTGTTTGTGGCAATAGCTTCAGAATGCAGCTTTAACAAAATAATATTTGAAGTTAAAAAGAAAGTTCAACCATATTGGTTACGATGATAATACTTTTCAAACCTCCCTTTTTAACTGTTGCAACATGTACAACCCTATATCCTTGGTGACGATGGCTAGGGAATGCCAGGAATTGACTTTGTATCATATTTCACAGTTCACATATTTGTAATTGATATTATAGGAAGCCACTTATCGCATACAAACAGACACACTAGGAGTTGGTGATAGGGTGTCCCATTCCACCTGTCTCCCCTCACTGAAGTATTATTACATTGCATGATACATGACTTTTTGTGTCTCATAATTCACTCTCCGCCTCCGTCTTTATTTTTTCCCATGTTCAATGCAGGCAAATGTTGCATATGTGGACAAGGCATGGGGATGGGTAGTAGCAGTTGCACCACAGAATAAGCTCTTTGTCAATTTTTCTTTCAGATATTAATTAATCGAGATTTCCCCATTGTTTACTTCGCAATTTGAAAACCGTTTGCTAAAGGCTCTGACATATATAGTTGTTGCAATCAATTTACAAGATATAATAACTTTAACTAATATACTGCTTATGAGATAAGAGAAGTGTTAATGGTTTTCCAGGCACCAATTCTAATATTGTATATAAAAGACCTCTTCTATCATTTCAAGAAGTCGTTTAAACACTCTAACACGTATCTACAAAAAGAGATTTTATCACTTCACATGCAAGACGCGTATGTAACATGTAACATTTTAACAATCATCATTCGCAATTAGATAATCTTAAATGATTCTTAAATTTGGAAACTGAAAATGAAGGCTGGTCTTGTCTTACACAGTACGGTTAATTTGGTCTGTTTTTCTTGCTGGCGATAGGCAAATTCTGAAAACAGATTGAGCCAATCCAAGAAAAATGTAAATATCGACAAACCTTACAGAAATTAACACCATTGCTTATTTTGTAAAGAAATAAATTTAATCAATGATTTTCAGGTCACTCTTTCATGCGCTACTGTTGATGTAGGTGGCGCTACGAACATCCGGGTTATTGATGTGGATAAGGCTTGCTGATCTAAGCAATTTCATTGATTCCAAACTCCTGGTATAAAGTGATCAAGTCACGTCGCTTTTATACCTATGCCAACATGTAGATCGATACCGGATTTGAAGGGTGTTGTTGGCAGCAAAAAGCCTTTTTGTTCATCTGTTGGTTCCTCATATTAATCCATCACAGCCTGGTTATCTCTAAATGGACTGGGGATGTTCATTTTAAGAGAGAAAACAAAGTGAATTGTTACACATTGGGTAGGCGAAGACTTTTTTTTGACACACAATTGATTTGATATTGGCATGTAGATGTCTGTCTGTTGAAGTTTGTAATACATTGTGTTTAATTTTGTAAGGGGGAAGGGGGACGCGTTATATCTGAGAAATTTGTCATGAATCATATTATAAGTCAATGACAAACGGAATTATCGGACATAATTAACTTTATATTGCCTTATGTGAGCAACGTGAACCACATTTTTTTTTAAAAATTTAGTTAAATGTTTTAAAAAGGTCTGTTCATAGAACCTCTATCATCAAGTCTCTGCCATTAAGGATATTATCGCACAATATTTCTGAGCGAACGTTTAAGTTACAATAATATTCAATATTATTGTAATTGTTATTGTAACAAATCTCCGGTTCTCCAGATAAATCGCGTCTCATAGTTCGTCAAATTTGAACTTGTGAGAAGACCAGCAACTAGGAGCTTGTCCAATGATAATAAATGAATAATTAGGGATTCTCATGGCAGGATATTTATTCAGGATATGAATAGATACACGATTGTCTCTATCACTCTAGAAGAATATACCGAAATATGTTTCATTAGCGTTACATCTTTGATATGCGATTGGAATTGGCATCATTTGTTTTTATACCCTGCACACTTCATTTACTAATAGCTATGATTACTTATTCAGTTTTTCGTTAATTAAATAAGGGAAATATGATACCTCTAAACATATATTTCATGCGGAGTATTTCTAAACGATACATTACTTTTGGGCAAAGGTAATGGCATACAAATTAGCTGCTGTGATCTATAAGCAGTAGGATAAGGTCAGAAAGAAGGTATGTCTATATTTTAAACAGACTAGTAGGGGAAACATGCAAAGTTACTACCAGTCATGTTGCCTGAAGTTACATGCTAGGAAACGCCACCTGTCACACCATATCATGTTTTTACGTATATTATCTATACTCACTCGGTACTTGGCATGCAGACATGGTTTTCCTAGAAACGTTTTTCTTTGAAAAGTCGTTCCCCACCCATCCTTTTACACATTTCTTTCCATGTTTATCCATCAATAGTAGTTCTATGCTCTGTAAACCTTCTTCTAAAAATATATGCACTGCCCCTATGAATGCATGCGGATCCGTTTATCTTATTAACCTAATGATATGTTGCGGCACATGCGACTCTTTTTTGCGGCTGTTCATGTGTCAGAACATCGCATGTACCAGTCTCAGTATACATGATAAACGCTGTTGCGACCCTCCAAACTGTCACAGCCTCCATGGAGCAGCAAGAGGGTAGTCAGAAGGTGTCGCGGTCGCTGCGATAAGGTTCTGGTCCGGTGGGTGCCCAGTAATACATTATTTAGGGGTTATTGACACTGCTAATTCTGACACAATGCCCTAGTTTCATAATTAGCAGTGTCATCTAATCTATTTAGAATATGTTTAGGCCGTCAAATTAAATAATGCAAGCATTGATGCTTTTATCTTGTGGGTATTCATGGTGCACCCATTCATTCATTCAATCATTTTTTCATTAATTAAGTAACTTCAATTAGCCCTTGGAAATTCGAAGCGTGGAACCGTCGACCCTTTCAATTGCTTTACTCACTCCTTCACCCATGAGATATATATATATATATATATATATATATATATATATATATATATATATATATATGGACAATTAACGGTCATTTTACTTTCTGATTAGTTGAGATTCACTCAAATTGAGTGCCACTCAGGAAGCACACTTTAATAACATTTCTGATTTGCTGCCGCTCAAATTAGCACAAACAATATTGATAAAAACATCTCTTCAATTACATGCACTTCTACTTCATGCATGGAAAGGACATTCATTTAGCATGATTGAAGTGGTCCCATCACATTTTGATTGACAAAATCTATAGTTTACCTATTTAACAAAGTCGTCGCTTTAGCTTCTCTACCTCCAACTAATCACAGGCAGGTCGTCGATCAATTATTATTAGTGACTGGTATATGGGGTCCAAAAAGACCCAAAAATATTGTACATTTAGGCACTGTCTTGAACTGCCTTGGGGCTATATAATTGATTTAAGATCTAAGACTTTTTTTTATTTAGATAAGACATTACATCTAGGATGCTGTTCTCAGTAAATCTTGTGGACATTTAACACTAGTCGTATACGCATATTAATCTCAATTCAAACGTTCATTTTGTTCAACTTATGCATGCCTTATGCCTCGTGTCGTCAAGAATGTGCGTTGTGTTTAAAATTGTAAGTTGGTCGATTCTTTGTATTCATTTGGGTTTTTTTAAAAAAAATAAAGTTCGACTTTCAAGTTCCAAAAACATATTGAGCTTCGGTGGTAAATCTTTGCCTTTTGACTAGATCCCCAAAAGAAAGACTTACGCAAAGGGTCTCTCATGTCCTGGGACCAGACGAGTAGAATCTCCTCGAGACAGCCACTGCCCAAATGTTCAATCTCTCTCCAACCAGCCGCACCATTGACAGTCACACAGGTCCCATAAATGTCACATGCCCTAGTCCCAACCCATGTGACTTTATGACGTAACTCTGGACTCCCTATTCACATGACCGGAAGCTGTTTTCTTCAGAAGCGGAAGTGTGGAGAGAACATGCAAGGCCATTAGCGGGAGTAACCCGCTGCCCCGACCAGAGAGGCAGATGGGCCCGGCATTGGAGCGACACGAGACATTTACATGCCATAAAAAGGTCGTGATTTCTAGAAGGTTCTACTATTAGACAGAAGGGTGCCACAAAGTGGCTACTTCTTAATGGAAACCTGCGATGCTCTCTCTAGGTGGTTGAGTTCGTAAACTTGGTTGCTTAAAGATACAATACTTTTATTTGATACAGTGAGTTCTACCCTGCTTTTTAAAATGTCTGCTATGTATTACGCCTGATATGTGTTACGGTTGCTCAGTACATTTGTGTTTATTTTTGACAAGTTTAAGGTATTGCAAATTACGACCTTCTTAATAGAAAACTTTGATGTTCTCTCCAGATGGTTGGGTTTGTAAGCTGCCATGCAGGACGGATAATAGGGCTTGTTTAATGCTACAGTACTTTTACCTTTACTTGACACAGTTCTACCCTTATTTCTTTAAATCCCTGCTATGCGTTACGCCCCATATGCCTAACCGGTAAGGTAAGGTAAAGTGTAAGTAGGTAAAGTGTAAGTAGGATATGAAAAGTAGAATAAAACATTGGCATTACATATATATGTTTTAAAACTCCGATTTACCTATGGTCCTGGGTAAGACCATAAAGTGCCTTTCTGTCTCTTTTTCTCTGTCTCTCTCTCCCTTCTTCTCTATCTCTATTTCCTGGGTATGATCATAAACTGCCTCCCTCTCAGCTCTCCCGCCCTTGATAATACCATATTAAATGTGTTGATAAGGGCGTAAAGCAACCAATCTCACTCACTCACTCCGATTTACCTATAGTCTGTTTCAATTACCTTTTCTTCAAGCGCTTTTCTGACTCCTCTGTGCTAAGCTAATGCGTTGTTAAATGACTCATCTGTAGTACATTAAGATACTCTTAACAAACAATTAATCATTTTGTGACTAAAGGCAGTTTGAAGGTTCTTTAACCCCCACAAAAAATAGGAGCGCGATCTTAATTAGATTACCTACTTAAGGAATAATCAACTAGGATGCCTGGTGGGTTGATAACAGGTTGATGAGGCAGATTTAGCACTTATCGAACCCACTTTGTAAAGAAGAGGTAATGGATGAAGACTGATCGTGACGTCACCACAATGGTCAGCAGTTAATACATTTCTGAATGGTGATTGGTTGAAAAACTTAATAAAAGGCATCCTCGGGGAGGTGGGCGGTTTCGAGGAAAAGAATTTCCTCCAGTATTTCTGCCTAACATTCCTCACCCTTATTCACCTCCTCCGTTTCATAATCAATCTACGCCTACTGCCCAAATCTTAATCATTACTATTAGTCCAATATTTCATGGCGTAATGGCGATTCAAGTGTAATTTGGCAAGCGCGCACGGGCGTACTTAATGAATCCATAGGTCTTTGGTGCTTTCTTCCTATGAGTTTTCTGCAGAAACTTTGGGACGATAGACTTGCCCAGCTATAGAGTAAGCTGTTCTAATTATGTTATGGAGAAGGAGGAAGGCTATCAGAGGATGGCCAATGTCCTAAGGTTGCAAAATGACTTCCTTAATTGTCAAATATTTTGCTGGTTTAGGATACATTATTATCACAATCGAGAAAATTCAATTCAATTCAATTTTTAAAAAGCAATAGAAAAATGCGTATCGATCAGACAGAAGCAAAGAAATCTGAGATAAAAAATTATCATCCATTATTTCCATTATGAGTCTGTTAAAAGCAATTCTTCCTTATATGGAGGCATCAATGTCCGATAAAACGTAAATAGAACGAATACAATATGATATTGAAAGATCAGTTCAGAGATTCAAAATTGGATGATTTTTAAAGGCTTCATTGGCTGCAGAGTTTCGTAAAAGAAGAATATTATTACACCGACGTGTAAGAAACATTTATTAGGAATTTCCAATTGGACCCTAAGATTCTAATTGGCTTTAAACACAAGGATGGTACATATATTGTATTTATTACTTTTATCCCTTCGGGCATGTTCTCTGGATAAGATAAAGAATGTGCTGACTTTACATCTTGGAAACATTGTTTATGCATCGTCGTTATATGCACTGTTCCACATTATTGGATGTATAACGTGTAACTTACCACCCATCAGTATCATAATGTAGTCATCATCAATGCCTTTGAGGCAGACCACCATGCTTGCTGCACGGTTTCTAGAATATTTCTCTAATGTCAACAAAAGAAACTAAGATATCAATGTGATGTGTGATACATTGAACATATTATTTATCTTAAAAATTGGGGGTGGGGGTGGGGGTGGGGGTGTGGGGGGGGGGTGATAGATTTTGATTACACCATGTAAAACAGAAACCTAGGACATAGATATTATAGAAGGATCGCTTGGAAGAACTGCCACATACAGAGAACACATACCTATTTTCCATGAAGAAAACTGTTAAACTGTTACTGTCGTTTTATGTACACCAAAATGGAAATAAAGTTCTTATACATATTCTAAACATAAAACGTTCAAGCATATTAATCTAAAATATTCTGTAAAGTGGCTGTCAGTCCTGTCATGGACTATGTCGATATATAAATACAGGGTGGCCCAGCCGTAAAACCACGACAAATTATATATTATACCTTCCAAAATTGGTTCGTGACGGTCGTCCTAAACCTACCACATAGGACTACTAGTGTTAAAGAAGCCAAAGTTATGTGATCTCAAATTACCTTGACAGAAAGAAATGCACATTTATTAGGACAGGCCTTTCTAATGAGGTCTAATGATAAATACATCGACAATAAACCATTCACTCTTATAGAAGTCTAGCACAGGGACGGAAGTTTATTGAGCTCAAACCCCCTTATGAAAAATCTGAAAAATCACCCATTCTGTGGAAGAAATTAAACCCTGACGGGAGAAGGTATGAATACCTTCAAACTTTATTTCAAACGCACACGTTTACTTGGAATACTGCAAACAAATTGATCAAACAAAAACGAAACTTCATAGAAATCCTGAAATACCATACCATTTTGATTGATGCCTCATATGTGCCATGTAAATCTAGTTTAGCTTAATTAAATCTAATTATTATGTGCACCATATGTACGGAATATGTTTGCATAGGAAAGGCTTGCAATACAAACTGGGAATCGGACGCGTTCAGATATGTACTCTATTGTTACCTTAACGAAAGTTCAAATGCTTCTCTCTGATTATTCTAGACCAGGCCCCTTAACTTGTAGATCAGCTTCAGTTAGAATACAAATTAAGCTACTGCATATTATCCAGATTTATTATCATACAGGCATAGATCTCAATTGATGATATGGATGACACAATGACTTTAGCTAAGCATCAACAGTGACATCGGCTTTAGGTCAATGTTAATTCTGACTTCAAGTGTTATCTAATGCTCAGAGTTTGTGCGTTTCTACGATTTGTTTTTATGAATGTAAGGTAAAATAAGTAGTTTGGTTTGGGCACATCCAGGAAAACATGAGTATTTCGAAAAGGTTGATCCCCAAGGTTCACCTGATTGTTGCAAATGACTGGGGAAAAATTCTTATATATATTTAAGTAAATCATATAGTCTGACCCCAGGGACCTGTTGTATAAGCTAAGGAAAGGATTTCGTTGTGGGAATTCATTCACCTGTAGGAAGGAAAAATAAAATATTATGTCTTCCTATGTAAAACTCTCAGCTGGTAAGAATAGCTCAATGGTGGGTAGGAATTCTTATTTCTACCTGATTCACTGATTTAAAACGCCTGACAATGCAGAATTATTGCTTCAAACGATTTTGTTGGTGTCTCTGCATGGCGGACGCGAAAAAACCGATATGAACTATTGAAAAAAAAAAAAAATAATCCCAGGTTTTGTCAATGATTTAGATTTTCTTAACAATCAGTAGCTCTTCTGTGTGCAAATAAATATATGTAGTTGGGATCTATAGCTGTGATCCTGGAATGCTATAGGGATGGTTGCTAGTGATGTAAAGCTATTTTACTCTAACAAACGGATGGTACCAAGTTCCTACATGCGAAAGCCCCATTTTCTTTAGAAGCTAATTGCATTGCAACGACTGTCCTGTTACTAGTACACCCGATATATAAGGAATACTATAGACTAATGATTATCAACCACAGGTTAGGCTATGTTGAAGCTACCAAAAGGTATATATAGATCTATAGATCTATGACTCAACATTAGCTACTTAATTATTCTTTATCATGATTCCCCTGAAGAAGGTCGCCGCGAGGCCGAAACGCGTAGGGATAAGCCCTATCATTATCTAGCAACAATAAACAACATAATTTATAATTACAGAACCTACAGGAGTCCTTGTTTATATGGAGAACTATATAACTACAACTACTCTTTATCATATTCATTTCCTTATTAATTTTGGAATGTTGCTTTATCTAGTGTTGGTTGGTAAGTATTCGATGAATCTCTGTACATTTGATCACAGTTGTGATTGGAACGCTTTCTATATCATAACTTAAATATGGTTTTATAAAATATTATGAACTTTGTTAATGTTTGAAATTAAAAGCGTTTGCTGTTTGTTCCGAACACTGTGCGTGATAGAGTTTTCTGATAACAATTCCATATATCATCATATCCCCTGATAAATATCACTCTTTGTAAGTCTATAGTCTATTGAATAATGCTATTATTACCTACAGGCAAGGTTCTCAACAGTTCCAGACTATGGAGAATTCCTTCACACAATAGCTTAAACAAAATTCCAGTGACTATGAATGCAAAGTTTGGGACACGTTTGAATTGCTCGCCTTTGACTCAAACATTGAATAACATAATCATACCACAGTCTGTGAATACTGATAAGGTGAATGCCCTCCTGAGTGTCGTGCACGTGGTCCACATCGCTAAGGTATAAAAATGCCCCCGTTGCATAACAATCTGCGAGTAGCCTTTTCAGTGTTAATATTAAGCTCGTAGATTGTTATGCAACGGGGCATGCCCCCGTTGCATCGCAATCTACGGAAATGAAACAATTATATGAAATGAAACAATTATATGGAAAGCAAGGCCATTTGGATCGAGTAGTTCCCACTCAATTGAAACCCTGGTAACATGAGGTCAGAGTATAGAACTATAGCCATAGCACAAAAGTGTACCAAAGATAAATTAATTCAGGATCATCATGGTTTTGTAACTTTTTTTAATACGTTAAAAAAAATGTCTGTATGATGAAATGCTATCAATAAAAACATAAACCGTAATAAGCATAAATTTTCGCTACAACCGGCATCTGGTAGGCCTAAGTGGCATAGCTATGAGAAATAGTGCAGTACCTCAATTGGTATCAGACTGAAATTAAGCATTATAAGGAATCGGAGACAATGGCTACTAACCTAGTATTAGAAACTCGACAAGGTATGATATTTAACGATAATATCCACATTTAGAAGCATGGGAGGTGGATCCAATAAGTAGCAATTGCAGGTAAGATGTATAGTCTCCAACTGATGCATGTTCCATTAAACTTTATCTTGTAAATAATAAATTCGTATACAATTAATCATTTTTCAACATGAGTATGCTAAATTCTTTAATAGATTATCTTGTCAAATCATCTCCTTAATAGATTATTTTGTCAAAATGGAACAAAAACGAATCACTTATATCGGTTAATACAAGTTCAATTCTATTTCATTTTAATATGAATTTGTTCCGATTGTAATGATTTACATTGATTTATTTCATATCAAGATCCTTAACAGCATCTATAACAAAACATTTTTCATTTTTGAACCCCAACTTCTGGGTAAGAATAGCTTATATAGGAATTAAGAAATCACACTTATTTTCTATTATCTGAAAATAAAAAATAGGATGCCAATTGCTAAATGACGCTAGTTGCAGCCGAAACGTGCCATTTTAACCACTGAGACACTGCGTCAGCACAATGAAATTCTTTTGTCAATTGTACTTCAAAGTCCTTTCGCAATCCTTTCCCTGGGCTCTCCATTAATGGGCTTATCAATGGTATAGCTCTTCCTATAAAAGGTTTGTTACATGTGACGGGGATGAGCAAAATTGTAAACCCCCCACCCAATGTTCTGAGCTTATCCGAGCAGATTGCATGCCTAGCCTTTGGTTATATGGCAACGCACCTGACATATTATCTCCTAGTGGTCTGTGGTGCAACCAGGGGCTGATCCAACCAATCCTTTTTTTGATAACCTGCCTGCAGAGCTATACATGTATACATGTGATATAAAAGCTCTGATGAAAGAAATTTCCTTTTTTCGCACAACATATTCGCACAACCGCCCCCCCCCCCCCCCCCCGCAAAAAAAAAATATCATTATGTTATTTGGAGCAATTTGATCGACTGACGAACACTTAGCAGAATCCAACTTTTACTTAGATTCAGACGCCATAGTTCTTCCACCCACCGATTCTTTTTCATTAACCTGCCTAAAGACATCAATCTGCGAAAGGTATTTCTTTTTTTTTCTCGCAAAAAATTGTCCTTTACCACGAATTCAATAAGTCGTTTAACAGTTTCAGACGCTGTAGTCCTCCTGAAGCCTTGGAATGGTGCAGCATGTTCTTCATAGACCTCGATACTTTTATAAGGTATCACTTGCACTTAGCAGGCATTTAATAAGAGCAACCTGCAACCTCCAGACTAAAACCTGCTAGAATGATCTGAGATGAGGAGAACCAACATTGCCTTTTGAAACAAAGAGATGGGTGTGCAACAATCATAATTTAACAACTCCGTTAAGCATATATTACACAAACTGACATGAGTAACACATTATTTATGACCAATGTGTTTACAGAGATGTGGAGCAATATAATCCCTTTAATATTCCCTTCTCTGCCTACTCCTCCAACAGATCCAGTCTGACCGCCATAACCCTGCTTGATCTCCGGAACAAAGTGCCCTTCCCTTTTACCTCACTACATCTGAGCCGCTTTGTAGATCCAGGGGTATGTGCTAGCCTTGAAGGTTAGGTTAGGTATGATGTGACCTTGTAAAGGGAAAACCAGAGTCAAAAGCCCTTTAGCCTTGGGCATATATAATATATATGCTTTTTAAAGAACATACATTTACTTCTGTTGACTGAGTGATGTCAAACTGTATATGAAGAGAAAAGAATTGGCGATGAAGTGGAGGGATTTCCTTCGAAGGAACATGTGTTGACATTGATAGAAAAATGCACATGTGCACCTGTGTTTGAATCTATGTGGAGATAAGTGCTTATATTAGATACAGTGATTGACATAGGAAAGTTAAAAAGTAATTCTGTCATACAGAATTCATCCCTTGCCAGACTTTAAAGCAATCATTGTCTATAGTGACAAGTTTTGTTTCGTTCGTTTCTAATAGATAGAAAGCCTATAGGGTATTGTGTCTATTCAGCTCAGCATGATAAAGTCGAGTCTATTTATTAAAGTAGATGGTAGGAAATGGTGCCTTCGGTTTTCTTAGATTCTTCAATTCTTCTTCAGAATTAAGTAATATTGAGCCTATTATTGTTATAGCAGTCTGTAACATAATTTTTAATAAAAGATAGCCATCCCCTACTGTTACGTCTACTGTTACGTTAAATTTAATGAAGATTATTATTGCCTTTTTGCACTACAATTATATATGTATTAAAAGGTTGTTGTCAAAACGACAAGATTTAATTTTTAATATTAAATTGACAAGAATTGTCCAATGTGAATCTAACGACTAATATTTCTGTTATGAATAATGTTTTCTTTTACAATATGTTGCATGCTCTTATTCGTTTTATTGATAGAGATTTTGCACGTCAATTGGTTTATAGCATTTTCGATTCCTACTGCATGAAATTGTGCTGAACTGCAAGCCTGATTGTTCCAATATATATTTAGTTTTTTCCAGTAACCCATGAAACGCTCATTTTCAAGAGCAAGGTTGACCTTCGACCTAAAGATTTCTCAAAATCAGATCTCCAATTAATTAAACAAATAAGTATATTTCAACATAATTCAAAATGGTAAAGAAATAAATGAGTTAGAACTAGCTGTTGCCAGTGCAAACCTATACGAAAAAATTAACACCAAGATTTTCTTTTGCAATATGCCGCAGGCTCTTATCCATAGAATGAATGGTTAATAGGGGATTTGCCTACCCACCATCTTGAATCTTAGTTCGCATTGAATGATGAGAGTTGTATGTCAGTGTATAAACTAGAGGAAATGTTTATCAATGTCCTCCAATGTAAATTACCATGTATTATTATACACTCATTGCTCTGAAAACAACGTATCTAGAGTGTATTACGCATAGTCACTAGTGATTTACGTGGCGTTGTCATGGCAACCAATCTGTTTTTCTTACTAAAATTATGACTCGATTTGTTTCTATTTTCACGATTGAAAGCATATATAATAAACCTGTTAACTAACAGTCGCTTAGAATATTGTACTCGTTAACCTGTGTTTATTATATTATTTATGATATGAACAAGCCTCTAACATTGCCATCCTGCATTCATAATCCACAGATCATTGATATGGGTCAGATTTTCAGAAAATGTACAATTCACCTTCACCAATCCTCTCAAATAACCCACATTTAAGACAGAAATGAGCTTCAAAATGCTTTTTAACATAACAGAACTGATACTTTAAATCAATGCCATACCAAATATACTCAGATATACAAAAAACTTATCATTTTTTAGCAGAATTTAGCTGAAGTTACTAAATATGTAGAGCTGCCAATTGTACATTTTCTGAAAATCTGATCCATATAAGAAATAGCATCGACCACCCTCTGTGGCTCAGCTGGTAAGAGCTAAGGTTCTCAGAACTTCTGTTCTGTAGGTCGGGGGTCGAGGTTTCAAATCACAAAGTCGCCAGGGATTTATACTATGGTCGCCCCCAACCCTCGGGAGAGTGCTGGCTGTGGGCTCAATAGGGGATTTGCATAGCCGCCATTTTGAATCCTGATTCGCATTGAATTATGGGATTAATGGTACTGTGTAAAATCTATAGAAAACATGTCAAGTTCAGCATGGAATATGTATCAATGCTCTGATGTCAATATCCATGTGTTATGCATGCTTCGGTGATACAAGTCCTAATCTTTCCCATCGTGCATTAAGTTTTCATAGATCATTTATACAAGCTATGATATTGGTGAAAACATTCTGGCAATTTTCGATAAAAATGTTGCCAAATATTTGTATGACAGTTTTCATCAGAATCCATCCCAGGATGCATTGTACAGACATGCGCAGTGGCACATGCAAGTCCCCGTTTGGGTAGACTGTCCACCAGGTCGAGGGTCACTTACTACACAAGTGCGACTTTGGGGAAGGCCCTGATACGCCCTCACCAGTTGTCAGTGCTCCTGGGCCTGATTACACTCTATACGCGTCCTGTAGGCAGTAAACATCAAAGCCCGCCACGGTTAACCCTATGGAAAGGCGCTGCCTACAAGACACGTATAGAGTGTAATCAGGATAATCACAGGTCAGGGCATGGGTGACCACCCTCTGACGCGTGACTGTGATACGGAGCATGGAGGCTAGCAGGAGGCAAGATATGTCTCAAACATGTAAAAAATGGAAAAACATGGAACAGACACGAGAAGAAAGAGATCAATGAACGTGAGAATAGAAAGGAGAAGACCCGGAGAAAAGAGGGAGAAGAAAGACAGAGAATAAGATTAAATATAACACCCTGTCACCAACAAAAAAGCATTATTGAGGTCATATAGGTCATATATAAATAAAACAACTCAAGCAAATATCAACTTGACATCGTCTTCCTTACGATTTTGGTGTTTATTTCTCTAAATCCCCATTATTGAAAATATTCTATAAGTGCTGCTAAATATTTGCAAGTTAGATTCAATGAGAATCCATCCCAGCATGTACTGTAATGGGCATCTGCACTGGGACGTGTAAATATCCTATTGTATAGCAATAAGTCGCGAAAAATCTAAATAATTGAATGATTTCACATTTCACTATTCGGCGCATCCTTATAAGAAACGCTGTCTGGATGTCCAAAACATACCAAAAATGTGGAATCAACTGATCGAACGAATGCGTATCTAATGGATGAAACAGTGGAGAACGTGCATGGCACTTAGTAAAATCTTTCCTAATGACATTGCACTCGTCCAACCTTGTATAAAATCTAGTAGCATTGAGTAAAAATGTTTTATTTCATGAATGTATCCCATCTACATGCAGCAGGGAAGGAATTAATTCGCAGATACTCAATGATTCTTTCATATGTTATGACACATTACGTAACATTGCATAACCTCATCATATCTATATTAATTATTAATAATCACCTCTTTATTAGGGTTATAAAATCGATAAGTACCGATACTGTATTGTTGCTTGCAGCTGCAGTGCTTGACTTTGATTCTGCAAAAATCCATGGGGTTATTCTGACCCCACCCTTAAATCATCAGCACATGTATGAAGTTTATAATGAACGAAAGTAATTAAATTTTAAAGGGATGAATATGAATTATTATTGCTATTGCCCAAGCTTCATTTGCCATATTGAAGAGATAATTGCGTAATCGCAAAATGATCAAAATTATTCAGCGATAGTTGTGCGATTAGGCTGTATAGGCACTTATTTTGCCTCACGTAATGCAGCAGGTCAGTTTGCCTCACGACCAATATGAAACACGTAGTTGCAAGATTGCTTCTAATCTATAGTAAATTTCGCGAATCAATAGTCAATTGATGTAGGATTATCATTAGTCAAACCGGAACGTTGTAACGTTGTAGTATGCGATAATTTAGTGCGCATGAATTCCTATTGAAATACGAAATGAGATATCCTCTCCGACAAGAAATAGTTTTCAATAAACTCATGAACTCATAACTATTTTACCTTCCTTAAATCATAGAAGAGGTTTTTACACAATACAAAAATCAAGAAGACGTCGACTATAAGTTATTAATTTTTTCCCAAGTGAACGAGGGAATGAAATAAAGTTATGTGAACGTGACTGAATCATCGTTCACGTCCGCATATATTTGAGTTTGAGTTTGAAATCTTTTATTGCAGAATGGGTTGTCATATGAGAGGACCCTCCATCTTATGGGAGATTTTAAGCCCCTCAGTAGCATAACATGTTTTTCTTATGTAGGGTACAATGTCTTCTCAATCATTGACTGTCGAAGATCCACTACAAATGTTATTGCATATTGCAACTTGCATACATTAGGTCCTCAAAACCGAAACTAAAATATTAAGCCCTCAAAACCGAAACTAAAAATGTCAAAAACTTCAATTGAGTTATATGTAAATTAGTTTTGTTAAGATTGCATTTTTAACTGATTGCAAAATCGAAGTCATGGGCATTACACAAATAATATCGATAGGTATGTTACGAAAATCATTATATGATTTTAAATATTATTTAAAAAATAATTGCTTATTGCGAAGAGACGCGGGTGGATCAAAGATTAGGTTGGAGTATCAGCAATTAATTGCGCCAACTATATGTCAATCAGCCAAGTACTTAATGCCCTCCATTTTCTATATGTAATCTCTTTACTTTATCTCATTCCTTCATCGCTGAAACAACCTTTAACTCTTGTTAATTACCCATAACTATCAATATCTATTGAGAAACACTCTTGTTGCAAATAAAGTATATTATCTTCTGTTTTTGTGGATGGGAAAATGAAAATATTCATACATAATTAAATTTTGACTAGGATTATATTTCACTTACCTCAGCTTTCACCCCATGGTGGTAGAAAGTTGCAAGCAACAGGAAAATTATGTTGCCTGAGAGGAAACTCCCTATCCTCATCTTCACTCGACCATAAAAGTTCCTTAGCAAAGGAAATACTATCAACGATTTGTGCCGTTCCTATATTCTGTGTTTACGTCTCTTGTGAAGCTTTTTGGGTAATCTTGGGCTTTCTCAAAGAATTGACTACAGCATTTCGCAGCTCGTGAAAATCAATCAGTATTTTCCCACGTTCCCTTTGATTGGTAACAGTCTTTTACTCCTGGTGGTGAGTGAAAGGGACGCTGCGTGCGTCTTACTGGACCAGAAACGATCGTATACAAGTCTTATATTCTAGTCCAGTGGTGCCACCTAGGTGCCGCCAGCGGAAACTCCGAACGCCTCCGCGTTTCAAACAGTTTCACATGCGCCCCCAAACACTTGTACATCCGACGTTTTAGCACCGCAAAGAAAAGTCGAAGTAGTCAATCGAAGTATCGATGTAACACATATATACATAGGGATGTCTTATGTCAAGACCATGCACTAAACATTGTGGGTAACAAGATTCAGGCTATTCAGGGGCACAATTGCTCATTGGGGAACGATATATATATTTCCCCAAGAGTGTAATCAAACCACTTTGGTTCCCACATTTTATATATATTGTAAGGAATTGACCACGAATGACAAATCTATTGACAAGTTCAAGAAGAAGTAGATGTTCTAACGATTTATTAGACCCTTGAGTACAGTCTATGCAGGAGTACTTTTTCAATTCTTCCCTCGGAGTAGACAAATTTCCGCCCACACTCGGACGCTGGATTTTGATGAGGAGCGGCGTGATTCATAATTGACAAGTCGGTCCCAATCCCAAGTCTGTCCCACAAAGGCCGCTCCAATTCCTAGATGCTTAAACACTTACAGGGTGTATTACGTATTTCCAAGTTTAAGCCACAGTTTCTAAGGAGAGATTCTCACGGTTCTATGCATGTTTGCATTTTATATTTAGTGTCTTAGTTTTTAAGTTAAAAAACGTAAACATTAAAATCTGACATGAGTTTTCTGGATATTCTCGGCACCTTTGAGCAAACATGTTAAATATTGCTGTTCTTATATTGATATGTAACCGATTAAATGACTTTCCCCTTGAATGGTTGGAAATATATCTCAATTTATAACTCAAGAATTGGGAAGAAGCACCAGAAGTTGTATGCCCTTCCTTTAATAACAAGTTGAGGATGAAATAATAGCTGTGTAAGCCTGGCCATCAGACTATAGATTGAAGCTGCACTATCAGTTAACATCGCTCAAAAACTATTTGAAAAGTCAATAGATGAGGACCTCATCGTGGAAGACCTGCATTTTATGCAGAAGGTTGTTCCCATTTCCAAACACTTATTATTTAAATATTAAACACTTATTATACCAAGAAATAAAGGCTTAAGATCTTTCCAAATTCATTATTTTTATTATTGAAATCGTATCTACTTGCCATAGATTGTTATTTTAAACACCGTATAACAAGCTAAATTTGAGGTATTTTGTGTTGAATTTCATGAATTTTCTGAATCTGAGGAAAAAAATTGCCCAAAAGGTGGCGAACATTATCAAAATGGCCTGTTTCCATGGAAACTTGTGATTTTTTTGTATTTTAGCAAAAAATAGGTTTTTAGTGTCCCATTTCTACACTTTTATCAGTATTGTGACCAAACTTGGAAATAACAATGTTGTATCTAAGGGTTATCATTTCCTTTCAAATCAATGACCTTGGTCAAGGTCAAGGACACCAAATATGACCTTGAAATGTAAAAATAGCAAAATTCTGGGATGTGACATCCTATTTTCTCTTATGAAAATATGACAATAGAAGAAAATGGTAACCTAATGCATACAATTAATAACTGACATTAGGGGAAAGAAAAATAATCCATTTTTGGTATCATCAGAATGTCTGTTGCCATGGTAATCAAGCCTCACTTTTCATTCTATGCTAAATTTTGTGTAAATCTAAATTACATACTGCAGTCTATATCTTTTGAACAATTTATTTCAAAGCTACTCAATTTATACATGTGAAAGGGATCTGAGAGTACTTTCATAATATATCTTTTAATTGACCTTTGTCAAGGTCAAGGTCACCATTTTCAAGGTCAAACATCAAATTTGGGTTCAAATTTGAGTATTATGTATGTATCTTTGGAACTATTAATCTCTTGTGTATACAATTTATGCATGTGATAGAACACTATAGCAACACTTCCATCGGACATCTTGTCAATGACCTTGGTCAAGGTCAAGGTCACCTAATCCAAGGTCAAACATCAGATTTTGGTTTAAGTTTCAGTAATAGATATATGTGTATCTCTGTAACAATTTATTTCCAGGCTACACACTAAAAGCATGTAATAGGGCTCTAAGTGCCCTTCCATGAGACATCTTGTCAATGTCATATGTCAAGGTTAAGGTCACGATTTTCAAGGTCAACCAGTTGGGCTTGAAATCCTCCCACCTATGGGGAGCTTAGTTCCGCTGACGTCCATTTCTTAATGTTTGGCAATAAAAGTTACAACAACAAATATTTGGGGTCATTGAGCAGCATAGATGGTATAATTGGGGTCATGGAGCATAGAGGGTATAATGGTGGTCATGGAGCAACATAGAGGGTATAATTGGGGTCATCCATGGAGCAGCCTAGAGGGTATAATGGTGGTCCTGGAGCAGCATAGAGGGTGTCATTGGGGTCATGGAGCAGCATAGAGGGTATAATGGTGGTCATGGAGCAGCATAGAGGGTGTCATTGGGGTCATAGAGTAAGTTAGAGGGTATAATGGTGGTCATATATGGAGCAGCATAGAGGGTATAATGGTGGTCATGGAGCAGCAGAGATGGTATAATTGGGGTCATGGAGCAGCATAGATGGTATACTTGGGGTCATTGAGCATCATAGAGGGTATAATGGTGGTCATATGGAGCAGCATAGAGGGTATAATGGTGGTCATGGAGCAGCTTAGAGGGTGTCATTGGGGTCATAGAGTAACTTAGGGTAACTTAGAGGGTATAATGGGGGCCATGGAGCATTATAGAGGGTATAATGGGGTCATGGAGCATCGTAGAGGGTATGATAGGGGTCATGGAGCAATATAAAAGGTATAATAGGGGTCATGGAATAACATAGAAGGTATAATGGGGGTCATGGAGCAGCATAGGGGTTATGAATAGGGGGTCATGTGGTAACATGGAGGGTATAATTTGGGGCATGGAGCCCTCTAGAGGATGTGATGGGGGCCATGGAGTACTATCCCAATGGACACACATACTGCGATATGTTAGCGCTTTTGGTGCGAACTGGCACTCAGACCGCGAGATTCGCTGTCCTGGTGCTGTCACACCTTGCCTTGCTACCCGCTCGGGAGACGGCGCGGCGGCTACAATAGCGATATACATGCATAGAAAGTGTAACAATAACGCACTCGCTATGTATGGTCCACTAATCCCACTAATAATGGATCTAACTCATCAGATACTTTCCATATTGTTTTGGCTCTGTTCAGTGGTTTAAATTGCGTTATTCAATTGACAATTATATTAGTTATTAATAGATTGTTAAAAGTGCGGTTCTGTCTTAGAACAATCGCGCCATATTCTACCGCAAATACCGAGCATCAGAACAGCGTCAGTTGACTGTAAATCAGATGGTGTAGCACTTAGAAAATCAAGCAAGAACCCAGTGTCACTTTAAATAGAATTATAACATATTAAATATATATATAATACCTATTCACGACAAATAAAAGATTTATCATATCATATCATATCAATTATCAAAATATAATTAAAATGTGGGAACGATCAGAATGGATATGGTACAGGGCTAATGGAGATATAGAAAATTTAATATCTTCAATGCAAATTCCATGATAAAACCTTTTGCAATATAAACTTAGTATAAGTAGTATAAACACCAAAGAAATATAAATGAGTAGTAGGCCTACTGGTAGCTACATTTCGTAGCCATAGGCTAAGATCTACATTTCAGAATTTCTATTATAATATTGGGAGGTTTCCCTCACATATTGCGAGATCAGGAGAATTAGGCCTATGTACAGACCCCAAAATCGCTGGAGATATGGACCCTCTGCTCCCCCACACCAAAAGAGGCTAAAAGAAAAGACAGCTAGGGACCATCAATACAAAGTCAAATGTTAAGAGTGACACCGGCTACACTAAATTAATTGCGTCACAACTTTGACGTCTTCCGGTTACGTCTTTTTAGGCAGGCAGCAAGGCTACCGTATTTCCTCAAATTAGCCTAGTGCAAGGGACAGAGAAATCTCCAGTCAGAGAAATCTCTGGCCTGCCCCCACCCTCTCTCTCTGCCATTTATCTCTCTCTCCCTCTCCCTCTCTCTCGCACAGACACAACAGTTGTCCTAATCAATAGGTCGATATGGTACCAGCAAATATATGAAATACAATAAAGAGTGATTTCTGTTTGATATTTCCAGCTGATACAACATCATTGAAATATTCAAAATATTCTACAAAAACTTCCAAGACAATATTTTGTTAACATTAGGCCTATGTTATGGCAAGAAGTTTAGGGACTGGTTTTTGCCAGGACGTTAGGTTGAACCAGTTCATGAAAAAAAACCCTCAAGGGCTCGCAACTGTCTCAGACCATTATATAACTTGTTTACATGTCGCCCAGCTTGGCATTCATGCCATGTTGTCCCACATACTGAACCCATGTACAAAGCGGCCCACTGACAGCCTGCTCTCATTGTAAACTGTGTTGATTTCTGTCGCACCACCTGTCTGTCAATGTAATGGTACTAGGCCTATATGTATACCTAGCTATACCTTCCTACTCCGTCGCTCGGATATTATTATAGCCTACCTTCCGCGACCAACTGAAATGCGGCTAAATGCTATTTGATTACTGTGTAAAATAACAAATACTCTAAGCTGTGAATATTGTTCAAAGATCACCAACTCCCTCTCACACCTCTTATTAGATGAATGAATGTATACTAGTCTGGAAACCTATCACCATCATCCACCCCCCCATCTCATCTCATATTAATCCATCATTGTGAACTGTAAGATGAAATGTACATACCATACTGAACATTGAACTGTGACTATACCAACTCACGCCCTCTCTATAAGTTTAAATTTTACTAGATATATCAGGGCACAACGAAAATTCATCCACAGATGAGCGTGCTTAAATTTATGTAAAAAAAAATTCCTGAATAAATAAACTTGTTGAAAAAAAAAAAAAACCCTTCCCAGGTCAGCACCCCTGCATGTGACATCAGGGATTTATATCAAAATGTGTTCTATGAAAGTTTATGAAACTCTTGCACTACATTTCCTACCAACTGTTTTCTTTCATTTTTTCCTATTTTAATAGCCTATTTATTTCACATAATCCTCATTTAGGACTTAAATTAGCAACGAGAATTGAAAATTTTAATTGTCTTCTACTCTGTTTAAAATTAGCCTATTGGACGCGCCCTCCCAAGAGAAAAAAACCACTAGGCCTACTTGAATCAAAAAGAAATTCCAATTAGGCCTATAGGCCTAGGTTGAATTATAAAAAAACTTGATTTATTTTCAATAGAATATAGGACCACAAATTAGTACATAATCTAATCTAATTGTAGGAGATCTAGGCCTATTTGATAGATATTTGTGGTAACTGTATTTAGTACAGTATTTATTTAGCTTTGCTAACTCATTCAGGGAAATACGGTAGGGCCTATTTGTGCCGTCCACCCTGTCCGAGAAACATATGACCCGTACGATTCGCCTTGCTACGCTGCAATGCACCGCCCTCTGGTGTCAGATTGCTGACGGCACCTTCTGCAGGGCGGCCATTTTGTCTGCAACACGTAAACTCGCCATAGGCATAGGCCTATCCACCATTTTTCTGACATTGCAGTTCACCATCATATTAATCAGAGGACACAAGAGAATGTGTAAGTACCCCTTCTCATAAACAGCATTATATAGCCATTAGGAATCTTGCTTAAGGTTTGCGATAATATAGCCTAGTAATACTAGCATTGCCATTGCCGCATTGGCCTAATCTAGGTCAATGTCGGCTTGGCAATGGTCACAGGAGAGACCAGTAAAATTGGGATTTGAAAAACACATTTCAACTCTACAGTTGTTTCTGATGTCTCGTCCACCCCTTTAACTTTATTTGACTTGGAATTCCTGGGTTATAGGGGCACATTTCATAATTCTATTTGGTAACCAGTCAAAACGTCCCAACGTGAAAACGGGCCTGAAGCGCTGCCGGGGTGGGAAGCAACATTTCCCGTCACCCAGGTACGGGATGGAAGGCCTCCCACCCCATGCATCGACCAACTGGGTGCAAGCCCCGGCCACCCCACTCAGCATATTAGATGGACACCAATGCTCATTCCCTAATCTTAAAAAACCCTGCTTATGTCCGGAAATACCATTATTTTTAGACTCCTCTTTTCAAAGATTTTGATGGCATTACATGTTTTTCGTTTTCCATTAATCGAAAGCTGACTGTGTCTGTGGGGACGTTATTTTGGGCCTGAATTCTGGTGA
Organism: Sthenelais limicola; assembly: GCA_942159475.1. Lineage (NCBI taxonomy): Eukaryota > Metazoa > Annelida > Polychaeta > Phyllodocida > Sigalionidae > Sthenelais > Sthenelais limicola. The sequence continues at coordinate 108,388,652 of OW804097.1, read as the reverse complement.
CCTACAATATCTAATTAAGTTACGAATCTTAGTTTGTTTTAAACACCCTTTTTAAAGATATCTCCAGAATAGTTAATAGAGTACCCCTTTTCCTGGTTTTATCTGGGCCGACCACCATAATCCACCCCTTTTTTTTACGATTCTAAATGTACTGTACCCCCTTTGCAGAGAATTTGGGAACACAGGTGGGGTCCATATCTACCTCTGAGTGGGGTGGCTGGGGTGCAAGCTTTATTATATATTAATTACTACATTAATACATCAAATCATATTACTAGGGAATGAGCTCTCGCCACTATATTACACAATTATAAGGTTACCTAGGCTATACGTTATATATGCAAGAGCTCTGATACTTTAGATATAGCCTAGGTGAGTGAGTGAGTGAGTGAGAAGGGCGTAAAGCAACCAATCTCACTCACTCACTCACTCACCTAGGCTATATCTAAAGTATCAGAGCTCTTGCATATATAACGAAATTATAAGGTTAGGCCTACCTAGTCTTTATCTAAAATGAGCCCTGCATCACCCTCACCTGTAAGTTATTCTTATTTTTTTGTGAATTTTCCTGTTCTCTATATATTATTATATTTCTAGCTTGCCTTGCATATATATAGCATTCATTTTGATTTTTTTAGTGTGGGGGGGGGGGGAGGGGAGGGGGATGGCATTGTCCTGGATCCCACTAGAGGTGGTCTAGCCACTGATGCCAAAAACCTCACGCACTTTGATTTCCATATCTTGGCAGGTCTGCATAATGGACCTGGCCGCTCATAGGGCAATGCACAGATTTTGTTTATTTTCATAAGTTTTTTAGATATTTGTTATCTCGCCTATTTAGGCTGGAGAGTGGGCTTTCCCTGTACTGGGAAGAGTGACACAGCATACCTTATGTTCATTTATACTCATGTATGTTATATTACAAATGTATTATGATTGGTATATGATAACATATAGGTGAAAGTTTTCACTGTCATTAGACATATTAAGAGCTCTCTTTATGCAGTTGGAAGAAAGGATTTTGTGGTCTCTCTTTTGATCTACCCCACTTCTCTGCCTCTCTCTGTCTGTCTCTCTCTTTCTCTTTCTTTCTCTCTCTCTCTTTCTTTCTTTCTTTCTTTCGCAGCCTACACTAATGGTAATAATGATTTGGAGAGTACATAGAGTAGATTAATCTCAGCCTGAATAATTGCAACTAGGCAAACATGGTAGATTAATATTGATGTGATGGCCGCTAAACTGATCATATGGTATAAATTCTTTCCAGAATTCTTCCAGAAGACATTGTCAACTGCACTGCACCATCACCAACTTGGTGTTGGTATGACATAAAACAGCCCTTGGGCTATCATGGTGAGTATGAAATAACAGGAAAATGGACCATTTTACTCCTAGGTTGTGGGGGCAACATGCCCCTTATAAAGTCCTTAATTTTTATCATGACTGATGTGTAAGAATACTGCCATGAGGCCATCAACAATTGACGTCATGCTTTTTTTGGCCATTTTTTACCCCCCGCTCCCCCCCCCCCCCATGTCATGTTTTGTCACACTGCCAGACCCCCCCTTAAAAATGATAAAAAAATGACGTCATGTTTGCAGCACCGCCCCCACCCCCAACCCAACTTCCCCCCTTTTAAAAAAGCTTATAATCAATTAGGTATAACATTTCAATAAAATATGCAGACCCCATTATTAGAACTATGATCCCCAACATTGAAATTTCCATATTACAACAAACTAAGCCCCTGAACTTGAATAGGCTACTTCACAAATTCATTTAGTACCACAACCTAGGGCATGACATCATTTGTGGATGGCCCCCATGTGGTCTCCTATGCAGAGATGCCAAGTGTCCCTAATTGTCTGGGACTGTCCCGGAAATCTGTCCTGAAACCTGTGTCCTTACCCTGGACAACTTTGTCCCAGAAAAATATAATTTTTACAAATCATAATGACAGAGGTAAGGACTGTCTCACTATCAGTGTTTTGGTATGACCTAGTATCCTAGCCCTTCCTTCCCTACCTGGGATAGTGGACAGTCTAGGTTAAACCTAATATCTTAATATTTTATCTACCAAGTTAGCCCTTTTTCTCGCCCAGCTGGAGAAATACATTATTGGCACGCAGTAATATGCATAATGTGGGAAGCTAATATTGATAATATTTATTGCTGTAAGGCTTAAAATCACATGTGTTACATTACAGTTATCAATATCGTAAATTGTCATATTATCCATTATTTCTGTATGTAGTCTTGATGTATATCGTTTATATTTCAGACTAACATGCAAGACTTGGACAAATGTAACATGGTTTCCCCCATGAAGACTCGCTATATAACAGAACCATTGAATTAGAAGGTAAACATATATTATATGGAGTGTGGTTGATATACATTTTTGGGGCCATATTCTTAGTTTACAAATCTGAATTATTAATTAGTGATTTTTGATGCCTATTTTGATATTGTATAACAGATTCCTGTTTTTCGTCAGTCTTCATAATGGCCTATGTTAGCAAGAATATTAGCCTATTTTATGTATCTTTTGTAAGCTCCATAATACAGTAACATAAAATCATATAGGGCTACTCTTGTAGACATTTTAAATGTAGACAACATTGCAAGTGTCATGTCAAAATTGAGTAGGAGGTTGAGTTTGCAGTAATTTTGACAGTTTACATCTTTGTGTAGTGAACATTGTCAATTCTAGGTTAGATAGGCTACACCTAGATAATACTTTTCTGATCAATTCTAAAACTTTACATGTCTATTACATATTGATTTCAACAGAAATTTCCATATTTTCGGTGGTCCTAGATAAGACCTTTAAGTGCCTTTTTGTCTCTTTCTCTGTCTCTCTCTTCCTTCTCTATCTCTATTTCCTGGGTATGATCATACACTGCCTCTCTCTCAGCTCTCCCGCCCTTGATATTAAATGTGTTGATAAGGGCGCAACCAATCTCACTCACTCACTCCATATTTTCGGTGAATTGTCAACAAAGTAGTGCGAAATTAACTTAGGAATTAAACCATACCTATGTTGTAAATGACAGAAGCGTCATCCTCATGTGACATGTATATTTCACTCAGGACATCATCAATTGAATGTTCTTTTTCCCGCGCTGGATTGTCAAGCATGACACAACGTTGGTGGCACTGTCCTGAATGGGTTGACTACTAGATTAGATATGTTGCAAAAGAGAGAATATGACAACGGTATAACAGCAAATTCCGACCAACAAATCACATGCTATCCCCCAGCGCGGAATTGTGCCCAGCCTCTTTAATATCTCATCAACTTAAATTATATCCTAAGATTGCCAATTGCGATTACTATATTATAATATTATGGTTCCCGCTGATTAAATTCAGATTTTCATTTTAATGATCATTAAAAGTCATTAATTTTTTTATTTTGTCCTTAAAAGCTTTAAGAATTGGACATCTCATCCCCTATGACTTGGTTCCAACTCAGTCAGAACCACTTGTCTGACTAACCAACTTCACACACTATGTTTCAAGTGCAGCAATATTATCATACCCTGTTTAATATTAAATTATGTTATAATTTAGAGTTACAAATAGACATGCAGGTCTTTTGTTTTTTTAAAAATATTCTATTATGTAATACTAAAAATGATTTACTACAAGCACTGGGTAGATAATGTCAAGTATTCCAGTGATAACTTTGTCTCTTGTTAATGTTGTTTAATTCATGCCCTGGCCTTATTTATAGGTTGCGTTCTTGAGCTGCCGGAAACAAATCAACTAATCATGGAGGAGCTGCAGGCAGCCAAGAACACTGATTTGGACTTGGTCAGAGTCTGATCAGTGATAGCAATATACTCGTATGAACCTACCTGGCATGGGCATTTGAGTAGAGAAACTGGACTATCAGGACATACCAGCCAATCCTGAGGAACTATGACAACAAATACCACCGATGTCACAGGATCCCTACTTCACCACAACAGGATCAGACATCACCAATAGACCAAAGACTCTTCTTGAACTCAGAAATCTGTAATATTGTATTTTGCAATGGTTTTATGTTTTATCTACATAGGCTATAAGGCTATGACTTGATGATGAGCAAGATGGCCGCCTCAGCGAGATTGGTCAAATCTGGAATTCGCCGCATCGAATAATGCTTAAACTTCAACGATTTTCAAAATTCTTTCACTGGTTATGTAGTCTAGGGGACTTCTCCCACCATGTGGACGAAAAGATTTTAGAAATATTTCAATATTTAGGCGTTTGTTAGGGCCTTATTTTAAGTAATATTTGAAAGATCAGAAAGTCTATATTCAGAGGTATAAGGCATTTAAAATTGAAATGTAATAGGGTTATTTGACTTGTCCTTAAGATACATTAAGCTAATTAAGCCTATTTGAAATAGTTCATTGAGATTTGATCCACTATCCTTAGGCACTGGCTTCCTTCGGTGAAACTGGCAATTTTCTCTTGAAAGAAAGTATGGCGAGGGTGATATAGAGGTTTTGTCAAGGTTATGTGTAGATAATTTGTGTGGAAATATAAGGTCTACAGTGAAATACCTTTATAATTGTGTGTGCCACATATATATTGGTTTGTTGGTCATCTACAACTGTATTGTGGGTAATTGCAATATCATATTTCCCTATATTATTTTCAAATGGTGTATGTATAGACCAGGCTTATATTCGATTAATGGTCTCCTGGACGATCTGCCCAGCAGAGGGAATAACCATTTATCCATAATTTTATTGATGTTAAATGCAAATGAAAGTATTGTATATGTCATATGACTTTGAACTGACATTGTAGGCCACATCAGGAAATATTTAAGAGTCAATTTCAGTGATTCCATGTGGCCGCCAGTCTGTAGCTGTGCCAGATCGTTATCAACGTTTGTTCTTTAACTCAGATTAAATATTGTTAAGTACAGCTGAATTCAATAGAGACTAAACTTTTTAACAGATATTGATTTGTAGAGGAGAAAAATATGTCTCCATGACCATCTCCATGTTCGGATTATAAGCATATTTATGTATTAACCAAGTGTGTGTGCCATTATTAGTCATGATTCTTAAAAAAATATTGTCCAAACCTGGTTCTGGTATCAAGGCATCATTACTTATGATATCATTGTATTCTATGCGAAATGGTTGTATTTTGTAGTTGTATACATGTATATTGTATATTGTTTCAAGTTCAATACAGTTACATCAATAAGTCCAATACCTGGAAATGCTAATGATAGATCTACCAAGAGGTCCCTTAGTGTGTGTGTGTGTTGGTACAACAGATTAATAGGAATAATTATTAGGATCTATAGGAATTATTTGTAATTCGAAATGAGTATGGTGTAAACTGTATTTTGGTTATGTGCTGCAATGTTAGACATAAGCTGTTGGCCATAGGTCTGAGTGTTTCCAAGCCTTTATTTCATTTGAAAACATGAGGTTTAAACAAAATCAAATCAAATCTTCCAGTGTTAATGTACAGGCAACGTTATTTGAGATTTTCTCCTGACATTAATCTGTTCATAAGCTGTCATGAATCTAAAGCGATGTTACCCATGATATCATTGTATAGTTTATTTTACAAGATTTGGTTGTATCTTGTAAAGCTTTTTGACGAATGAGACATACTACAAACTGTAGAAATTCTGTTAAAAAAAGCTATGTTTGTTGAGCTGTTAGTCATAAACTTAGGCTATTGGTCTAAGTGTTTCAGGCCTTCATTTCACTTATGGTATTGAAAACGTGAGGTTTAAACAAATTAAAAAAAACAGAATCTGAGTTCACCCATAAATTATATATGATGGGTTTGACTCCCCTCCAAGATGTTTAATATTTTGTTGTGATATTGTGTTGCCAGGTTGTTCGAATAGGGTGGTATCTTAAGAAAAATCGATCTAAAATTGATTCCAATGTTACTGTTAATTTCAAATAAATCAAGGTGTTTCACTTGGCAGAAAGTGTAATAAAATAGGCCTGTATGTATATCATATAAGTGACTGGACTTTGAAATGAATAATAAAGGAGTAAAATGTATATAATGTAACCATTGTCTTATTTTCTCTTGCTTTAATTTCGCCGATAATTTTTTTTCATACAGCATGGTACAGTACAGTACATTAATTGCAATATAATATTGGATATAAACAAACCATTATAAAAGCAAATATTTTCCGTTTTCAACCCGCCACCCCCCATGAAAATTATGAACCATAGTAACACCATCCCCGTCCCCCCCTGAATCCTTGACCATGACGCTACCACCGCGATATAACCGGCAATAACGACCGCGCAGTGCGCAGTAGAATTTCGCGCTCCATGGAGTAACATCTGACGCTGTTCTGGCGCGCAAAAATCGCGGCCGATTTTCGCGCAATTTATTAAAGAAAAAACTGCGACAGTGTTCACTGGGATATAGAGGATATAATGGTGGTCATGGAATAACACAGAGGGTATAATGGGTGCCATGGAGCCCTATAGAGGGTATGAGGGGGGCCATGGAGCATTATAGGGAATAAAATGGTCGTTATTTAGCAGCATAAAAGGTATAGAGATCATCATGGAGCAACATTGAAGGTATGATGGAGGTCATGGAGCAGCATAGAGGGTATAACAATGGCCAATGAGCAACATCTAGAGGATGTAATATTGGTCAATGAGCAAAATTTGCGTCAAAGAATGTGTCAGATGTTACTCAATTGAGTGTAATATATGCACAATATTGGTTATACTCCGGCCAAGATCTAGGTTTGAAGCCACAACAGGCTTACAGGTGAAGACTCGCCTAGCAGTCATACTTACTCACTTGACACCCCTTACTCATAGAATCACCCTATGCTATACTATGTCATTAAAATGAGCGTCATTGATTGTCATTGAATAGATCCATGCAGCCAATCAAATTAGTGAAGTAAATTCAATGCATTTGAAAAGCTGATTCCTCTACTGAAATCTATCCATGCAAATGCCATAGGCAAAACTGGCCCTCTTTTTGTGGATACGCACACCTATCATGGCTTAAATACATCTTCTATTCACAGCTCTTGTGTGTTAGATGATTATTAGGGATTATAAGGGATTATTATTAAAAATTCAGATAGAAATCTTACCTTTGTCCTTGATAATTGTGACCTTATCCTTCATTGATTAAGGTTATTGACAACATGTCTTATGAAAATGCTGTTAGAGCCCTGTCGCATATTTTAATTGTGTACCCCAGGGAGAATAGTTCCAGAGAAACCTACCTAATACAAGAATTTGGACCAAAACTTGATCTTTGACCTTGAAATGTTGACCTTGACCGTGACATAGGTCATTGACAAGACATCTAATGCCTGTGCTCCCAGAACCCTATCAGATGTTTATATTGGGTAACCTAGGGATAAAAAAATCCAGAGATACATATACCTAAATCTAAAATCAAGAAAAATTTTTATGTTTGACCTTGGATTAGGTGACCTTGACCTTACCAAAGGTCATTCATATGATGTCTCATGGAAGTGATGTTAGTGTCCTATCACGTGCATAAATTGTGTACGCCAGTGATAAATAGTTCCTAAGATACATACATAATACTCAAATTTGAACCAAAATTTGATGTTTGACCTTGAAAATGGTGACCTTGACCTTGACAAAGGTCAATTAAAAGATATATTATGAAAGTTCACTTGGATCCCTTTCACATGTATAAATTGTGTAGCTTTGAAATAAATTGTTCAAAAGATATAGACTGCAGTATGTTATTTAGATTTACACAAAATTTAGCATAGAATGAAAAGTGAGGCTTGGTTACCATGGCAGCAAACATTCCAATGATACCAAAAATGGGTTATTTTTCTTTCCCCTAATGTCAGTTATAATTTTTATGCATTAGGTTACCATTTTCTTCTATTGCCATATTTTTATAAGAGAAAATAGGATGTCACATCCCAGAATTTTGCTATTTTTACATTTCAAGGTCATATTTGGTGACCTTGACCTTAAGCAAGGTCACTGATTCGAATGGAAATGATAACCCTTAGATACATCTGTAATGACCCGGTTGTATGTAGAGGAGGAGAGTTTGGTATAACATAAAAGACAAGAGCCTTAATATTATTACTCTGATTTATTAAGCAGCTTTGGATGGTACACATGAATTATAGAAGTCACACGAAGTGGTGTCTAAACACAGTTCACACAGTGTTAAATAATAGAGACACAGTAAATACTAGAAGTATACAGTAAATATATTGGATAAGATGTAATGTTGAGAACAGGTCCACCTAGTGGAAACCACGAACAACCCTAGGCTGTTATATGAGCCGTTGTAGTATATAAAGAGTGGTGTTTGGCACAGGCAACACTACACTCCCCCCTACCGGGTTAAAAAGAAATTCATAAGATTTCTTTACAAAATCATACATAATCCAAATATATTAATGTAGGTATGACAAACAAGAAGATATAATAAAGGGGACCAGCTTGAAGTATTTGTAGCGGACAACAAGAACAGAAATAACATATTCTGAGATAATATAATATAATAAGAAGAACTCTGCTTCCCTCATAAGAAAAACGACAATTATTTTTAGAATCACAGATAAACCTCGGCACAAACGTGTACCATGTTCTCTAGCCTCGTTAAGGCACAAACACTGGAATATAATGATAACTAAAAAATAAGATTAAATCGCTTCGGAAATATTATATTAATATTATATTGGTCGTAATATCATCTTGCCACGTGAACATCATCCAGTCGCTAATGGATCTGCTGTTTCTTATAAGCGCCCACGAATAATCTGCTGCTTCTTACATCAAGGATAGGAGGCCAAGGTACCATCACTGTTCCAGAGAAGAGTAGAGATAAAACAGATAATACATTCCCACAAAATAGTGGATATAGACATAAGAATCCAAGAAGGTATAACCATGATACCCAAATAATCACCATTTCAGGCAAATTGTAATCCTAAATAAAAAGGTATTTCGAGCGTTGGTATCATATTTAGAAAAGAATATTTTACCCACAATATTTTGCATAATAAAAGCAATAATTAATCATACATTAACTTCACGTCCTATCATAAGATCCATTTGAGTCATGAATTCAAGATTAGGGGATTTAGATGGACTGGCAAAATCCTCAGGTTTCTTTAAAGAAAGCAGATCATTTACCAATTCAGTTGCAACGGAAGCTGCCGCATCTTGATGACCTTGCTGAGGTATAACACCGGGAACAGACCCAGATATGGTCTCTTCAACTGACATAGCCACCTCCACTCGCTTGGATGTGTCGGGGGCCTTACTTGCTGCCACACTAGGCAACTTCGGTTGGGTCGAAGGAGGGTTTGACCTTGTCGACGATGTTCCCTGAGACGAAACAGATGAACTTGAAGGCGTTTTATCACGCGAATCTCGTCGTTCCATTTTCTTACTAGTACCAGGACTTGGGACAGTAACACTGCTCATCTTCACATTTAGCAACGCCCTAGTTTTCAAATTTTTCTCGCGTAAAATGTGTAAGGCAGAACTAGTAGAAGTTAATTTCCGAGGACTTGTACAAGTTTTCAGAGCAGATAACTCTGCTTTTACTTTCGCCAGTTCACTTACAAGTTGCTGGTTTTCATTCTCCAGGTCCATGACCCTCACTTGAAGTTGATCATTCAGGCTGGTAGTTTCCTCCAGCGCCTCTACCAAGGATTCGACTTCCTCTTGACTCTTCATGATTTTAGATACCTCTCCCAAAGGTTTTACCATTTCCGCCATAGCTACTATGTACTGCTTCTGAATTCTTCCCATCTCTTCATTATGGCGATATTTCTCTTTGTCTAGGCTAGCACCATAAGTATAGGTAGCCTGATGGTAGATCTGATGATAGTTATTCAAACAATCCTCCTCAACATGTACCGAAGGGGCAAGCTGAGAAGAAGAGGTTGCAGAACACGAATTTGCAGAAGACCAGGCATTTGTTGCCGGCAAAGGAGCATCACATAGCTTTGGCTTCTTTACAACAGAGGTAGAACGAGGAGTTCCAGAGGCCACACCTTGATACCTTTCATGTTCAGCCGCATCATACATTGTCTTCCACATAAACCTGGTCACAGCCAAACTATAGTGAAAAGTTGGGTTAGCCTGAACGACACGATTTTTACTGGATAGACCTTCCATATACTGCCTTGCCAGATTATCTGACAATCTGTGCCTATCTACCTTACATGTGAGATGAGTAAACATTTCTCCCCACCTATCAACAATCTTTTGACACAGATTGTCTGGGCATTCCCAGCCGAAGGTTAAAGGAGTATGTACCTCACACATATGATGGATAAAAGATAATTTGGTCATAAATTTCTTCACACCGTTTGGACACAAGGTTTTCGACCTACAACATGTGAAGGGACACCTCATCCCCGTAGTATAAATTGAGAGTGACATTTTTAACTTTAAATCCTGATCCTCTCTAACTGACAGGCCTTTCTCAGGCAAAGTCTTACACGGATCGCATAATTTAGGGAAATATGATTCATATAATCCCATCTGTTCATCATCATTTGACTCTTGAATGTCAATACAACCATCAGACTCACTTGTTAATACAGGTTGAATCGAATAATCATCTTTAGGCGACCAATTCCTCAGCAATCTTTGCATCATTTTATAACGCCTAGACAAACCATCGCCTCTAGTTTCTTTGTAGGAACTATCTTCCCTTCTTCTGCTTTGTCGGCCAGTATCCCTATTGGAAGCTGACGATGAATTACTTCTCCTTTCGGAGGTATTGTCATTGTTAGTAACCTCATAAGAGGCATTTTTGTCAGTATTGTTAGTATTTGCCTGTGAAACAGACATATTCAGGTTGGCGTTAGCCATTTTGTCAGAACTCTTGTTTATTCTGGATGCCTACAAATAAACAAGAAAAATTATCACCAACTTAAACAGTCAAAAAACAGCAACAATCGACAGGAAAATAAAGCTTATAAACAACGTTATACAGCATATAAATCCTAAAAATCATTCATGTTGTTCTTTCCCCATAGGGCTCAATACTGTTTGAGTTGTACAGCGCTTCCTCCGACGTCCGCGCCCTTAGATATACCGAGTAAAGATCGAACCATGTTGTATTTTCCCCATAGAGCGCAATGCTGTACGACTCGTACACTGCTTACTCCGACGTCCGCGCTTTGGAGATATAGTAACAGACCAAAGCGGCACGTTGGGGAACCCATAGAGTTCCCTTGGCGCGAGCCAAAACACACGGTGCCCCAAAAGCACGGTTGTACGTTCTAACTTTCAAGGTATAATCACATAACTTTACATATATTCACCGCGCATTGAAACTAAGCTTTCCAATGCTTCTTGGCATTCATTCACAGCAATATAGCATGATATATTCTCAGTCTATTTAGTCAAGAAAACAATAACAAATGGCAGCTACTCATCAGTACCGTAGTATAATGAAATATACACGATGCCCCGCGTGTATGCCAAGTGTGTATAGCCGAATCACCCATACCGGTGTCGACAAACATTGAAGTAATACAGGCTATAACCTCTACCATTTTTCATGAAATACATAATTTAGAGACTGGAACAACAAGTAAACAATATATCCTAAGATTAGTATTTAACTTACAGTTCGTCCAGATAAAATTCATGGAGATATACAAGCACGCTCCAACTGATGTGTAGCCTTCGAGCAGGAGTAGCCTTCTGCCTGGGATATATGAATACCCAGAAACCTCCGCTCAGGGCTATGACATATCCAATCTTAGTGTGATTACCATATTTAACTATTGTTTTGTTTATAACAATTCCATTGGTCAATAATGTAATGAGTATGCCGAGTCAAAAAGGCTTAATCCAACTCGTTATAGAGCGGTCTGTAGTAACAGAGCCTAACAAGGCAAATCACACATTCAAATATTAAAAAAACAAATTATCCGTCCGTACAGGGGTCTGTGACGATCCTTACGCTTCTCAGATCAATCAACAGAGACTTCTCGTTGTGTTTTTACTATAACTTCTCATCGACATCGGATTCCCAATATAACTTCCACCATGGGAGAACAATTACTACCAGACCTAAGCAATGATTACTATAACCAAGCTATAGGCATGATGAATAGCGATCAGGAATTTTTATTTCCTTTTTTCCTCCACCTCTCTTCTTAGGAATTATTTCCTCACTTTGCCCTTGCACAGGGTTAATTTTAACTTTTAATTTCCCATGTGAGATAGAATGCTTCTTACCTTTGCCACGAGGTTTCGCAATTTTCTTTTTCTCGATTCCCTTGGCCTTAGGCGGTTTCTTGGGAGGTCTGCCTCTTTTCCTGGCTTGATCAGGTTTTAGACTAGAAATATAATCCATAATTTCCTGGCCAGGAGATACCTTTCCTCCATCTACCTTTATAACATCTCGACCTACCTCACGTAGGTTTTCAACTTCAGGAGAATTTTGAAGATTAACTGTAGATCTCAATCCGTCCTTGGACGTAGGATCTACAGCTGTCTTTAAATAATCACCATTCCATCGAACTTCTCCTCTTGATGTTGAAAGGAGGTATGTATGATAGTTTATTTTACTAATAATTTTGAAGGGCCCATCCCATTTAGCCCCATATTTGTTACTGGCAATCGGTGGATAATATCTATACACCCATTCGCCCTCTGAGAAGCTTCTTAGTCGCTTGCGACGATCATAAGATTTCTTTTGAGCCAACGATGTTAGATTTAATTTATCACGAGCAAAAGCATGACCTTCTCTCAGTTGTTTTCTCAGTTGTTCGAGAAATACACTTGGAGAATTCAGATCTAAACCTCCTCGAGGAACTCCAAAAATTAAATCAGCTGGGGTATAAGCTTCATCACCGAAAATCAATGAATATGGCGTACAACCAGTACTAGCATGTACACTTGTATTAAAAGCACTTATTATACAAGGAATCAATGTATCCCATTTTTCTGACCCATAATCAATATAGCAAGATAACTGTTCGACTAAAACTCGATTTATTCTTTCTGCCTGGCCATTACGGCGGGGTGTGTACGGATTGGTGTGTTGCTTATTTATATCGAATATTCGACATAATTCCCTCATCACCCCACCTTCAAATTCTGGGGCCCCATCGGTATGGATTGCATTAGGAGCTCCAAATCGTAGGATCCATTCTTTGAATATAGTCCAGGCAACTGTTTCTGCCTTATGATCAGGTAAACAATAAGCCTCAGACCATTTAGAAAAATAATCTGACACAACTAAAACACAAATATTACCACTTGGGCTGCGTTTAAAGCCACTCAAGACATCCATACATATACGAGAAAATCTCTCACCTGCCAGATCCTTAGTTAAGGGTGAAGTATTCGTTCCTGATCTTGTTTTACGAGTTGAACAGGCTTCACACATCTTAATCCATCGACTTATAGAGCCTTTCAGACCTGGCCAGTAGTATCGTTGCTTGATGGCAGTATATGTCCTGAAATTACCAAAGTGTCCAACACAAGCTGGACCATGGTGTCGATCGAATACCCCTTTTCTACTGTCTATGGGCACAACTACTCTACTAAATAGCTTACCAGACGAGGGTTGTCTCCATCTCACACATAATAAATCATTAAATATAACCAAATCTTTCTTCTTCCCTAGCATAGCTCGGAAATCGTTACTTTCTGAACTAGAATCTTCTGGCCAAGGAAGGATATTATTCACATACATTATAATACGTTTAGTATCATGATCTAACGCTTGTTTCTCTAACAGACCCAATGGTTTTACTGGGACTTGTTCCATGACTTTAACAGCAGCTATGACAGCATTATGAGCACCACAATCTGTACAATCTTCCCTCTTACATCTACTATATGGTATTCTTGAAAGAGAATCTGCATTGATATGGCGACGACCAGGCCTATGCTGTATCACACCAGGAGCAGTGATATTATACAATTGTAATGTCATAAGCCATCTGGCTAACATATGTTCAGGTTCTTTAAAACCTATTAACCAAGTAAGGGAAGCATGATCAGTTCTTATAATAAAATCTCCCCCTAAGATATAATTCTTGAATTTTCCAGAATATATGACGACAGCCAATAATTCACGATAAGTAGTGCAATAATTCCTTTGTGATTTACTAAAAGAATTGCTGGCATAAGCGATGACTTTTTCCACCCCATTTTGTTCTTGAGAAAGAATTCCAGCCATACATTTACCACTGGCATCTGTATCGATAATATATCTGCCTTCTGGACATGGATAAGCTAAAACTGGCGAATTTGTCAAAGCCGCTTTTGTTCGAGCAAAAGCATCTTCACATTCAGGGGTCCAGTTTACCTTAAATTTAACCTTTTTAGACGATTGTTTGACAATGTCCTGAATAGGATATACTAAGTCAGCAAATTTATTAATGAACTGACAATAATAAGAGGCAAATCCTATGAAAGATCTAACCTCCTTCACCGTTTTTGGCTGAGGCCAGTTCAAAACAACTTTTACTTTTTCTGGGTCGGCTCTTATGCCTTCCTCAGAGACCACTCTACCCAGGAATTCAACCTTTCGTTGGAATAATTTACATTTCTTAGGTTTTAATTTTAACCCATAATCTCTTAGTCTGGCAAAAACACTGTCCAAATTATTTAACATTTCGTCCAATGTTTTGCCAAATATGATCACATCGTCCAAGTAGACCAGGCAGATCTTATTTACCAAGCCCCTTAACATTTTGTTCATCATCTTCTGAAAAGTAGCTGGAGCATTGCAGAGTCCAAATGCCATTACCTTGAACTGGTATAACCCAGAAGCAGTAATAAATGCAGTTTTCTCTCTGCTAGATTCATCCATGGCAACTTGCCAATAGCCACTTTCAAGATCTAACGTACAAAACCAGGTATTTCCACCCAATGATTCTAGACAATCGTCTATTCTTGGCAAAGGATAGCTGTCCTTCTTAGTGACACTATTTAATTTTCTATAGTCAACACAAAAACGAATGGTATTGTCTTTTTTGTTGACCATTACTATAGGAGATGACCAAGGGCTATCACTTTCTTCTATAACCCCCTGTTCTAACATTTTTTTAACCTGCTCCTCGGCGACTTCTCTCTTCTTAGGAGCTTGTCTACGATAAGCCTGCTTAATAGGTCTAGCATCGACAGTATCCACCACATGGGTAGTCATTGACGTATAACCTAATGTTTCTCCAGGGAGACGAAAAACATCCTTATTCCTAAGAATCATATCCTTTAATATCTTGATTTCTTGGTCGCTTTTTACATGTGAACCATTTATTAATTTTTCCAGGCTAGAAGTGTCTACTGGAATATTTTCTTCTACTTTGGTCACTGAAACAAAGCAATCAGTGATATTATTAGGAGATACCTCCTGTACTGAACTTTCATCTGCTTCATAAACATACCCAAT
This sequence comes from Sthenelais limicola, assembly GCA_942159475.1. NCBI lineage: Eukaryota > Metazoa > Annelida > Polychaeta > Phyllodocida > Sigalionidae > Sthenelais > Sthenelais limicola. The sequence continues at coordinate 108,373,244 of OW804097.1, read as the reverse complement.
GGGAACATTCTTCTTCAGACGAATTGGTAAGGCAGTGGGGTTGCAGATAGGGATCTTCGTAATTTTAGAGTTAAATAAATAAGTATTTAACCCACCAAAGGTCTCCCCATTTTCCCCTTCCACTTCTGGTTCTACCACGTAAGCATGATCGGTGGGCAGATTTCCCAAAGAAACATCTACAACCATAATGGCATATGCTCCTATATGGACCTCTTTTTTCACAATAGCTGTACCCAAAGCCCCTTTACGAAGGCAATTCACATTTTCCTTACCATCGTTCAAGGACAACTGACCAGGCCAGGCGATACCGCATTTATATCGCCAGGTAAAATCCATACCTAAAATAGCTTGGTCGCCATCAAGGTGGGAGACTACCAAACAGGCATTTTTGTATATTTTGCCTCCAATATTCAATTCAAATATAGCATAACCCAGTGTTTCAATAGGTCCACTTGCTAAAGGTTTAATCCTCATCCGTGAAGCGTACAGACAAGGTTTGCAAGCGAGCGAATCATAGAATTCTTTAGACACCAAGCTGGTTTGAGCCCCAGTATCGTAAAGGAATTCTCCTCGCTTCTCACCGATTGAAACAGGTACATACCATCTCATCTTTACCAATAAAGGCGTTATATGAATCAAAGTTTCAGATTCCTCACATGGGTCCATCAGTACAGATACCTTCACATCTCCATCATCGCTTTTTATTGCGCCGATTAGAGCAAGGTCACAAGCATCGTCGCCCCTCCTACCTGAATTATCCATATCCAAGATATCTGGTGGAGAAAATAACTTACTTCCCACTGTCGGCTGGGGTTCACACATAACATCAGGTGCTAGCGATTGGCCAAACGCTTTAACTTCCTTATGAATATGCCTCCCATTCCCATCAGAATCACCACTCTGAGGATGATATGTATTTTCTGAGCGATTTTCACAATTGTTTTCACAATTGACTGTCATTATAGGGCCCAGGGCCTCAGCTACGCTCCTCACTGAGACCCCACAGCTTTTCCCTTGTCCCTTTCCTTAGCCCTTTTCTCTTTACATTGCTGATGCAAGGCTATAACCTCAGGGCATTTCCATTTACCATGGTCTCTTGACAAGCAAAATTTGCATTTCCAACGAATTTTGCCCTGATTAGAGCTGCCTGAAGAATCTGACTTGCCTTCAGTATTACTGGGCTTGGAATAATCGCCAGTTTTCTTGCTGACAAATGATTGTTTAGGAATATAATTAGGATTTTGATAATTCCTATAGCCTTTTTGCTGCATTCTAAACGTTTTAAACGCTGCAACTTCGGCTTCTAGCTCTTGATCTTCCTTGGATGGAGAAGGCTTTTCTGTTTCTGTCGACACAGCAGCCAAGCTAACTTGTTTCGCCTCTTTTCCCTGAAAAGAAACTAAATTTGCTGGCATCTGATCTAACAAGGAGGCTCTCATCTCATTGGACCCTCCAGCACATCTCATCTGATGAGCTATGTCGACAGCTATTTGCAAGGTACTGGGTTTATAATATTTTACCCAGAAAGGAATGAACTTATCACGTAATCCCTCTCCAAAGAGCATAATAGTTTTTAGCCTAAGGTTCTCTGGATATTCATTATAGGCTTTTCTGCACAAATCGATCAAGCTCTCAGCATAATGCTGAAATGTTTCGTCTTTCTGCTGGACTCTAGTTTCATATTCCCTGATTCTATCTTCAGAGGTTTTTTCGTCAAGTTGGCACGAGAGCCTTCTCAATACAGCATCCAATGTCAATTCTGAAACATTCCCCCATGTTGTCTGACCAATATGACCTGAGGTAGCTATTATCAATTCTCTTACCAAAGTATCATCATCCCAGCCATACAAATTCGCCCAATTCATGGCCCCTGCTAGGTATTCACTCCAATCAGTACCCTTGTACTTTTCCAAAGGCTTGGGCCTAGGCACCTCACGAGGACGATTCAACGACAAACGAGGAACAGGTGTAGGTGAATTAACATCCAACCTGCTAATTTCTTGTTCCATTTCTACCATCGTCGATTTCCGTCGAGATTTAATGCCTTTTTCTACAGGCTTCACTACCATAGTTGTCAGAGGAACGACTGGTTTTGCTGGGCTACTTATTTTCACATTTTTCAATGGAATTTGGGTAAATGTAGTTGCTGAATCAACCGATTGGCCCATAGCAACATTAAATGTGGAATGTTTCTGTACATTATTCATAGCTGGCCTCCTCGGTATTACTGGAGACATTTTATTAGGCTTGGAAGGCCTTTTGGGATTAACAGGCAGTTGTTGTGCTTGATTAAATGGCGTTTTCCAAGCCAAACTAACATCTTCAACTTTCAGAGAAAATTCATCGAATTGTCCACCACCTTCTGAGCATGTTTTACCATAAGAATCTTTCGATAGCCTTTCTTCTATTGGTAGCAATGTCAGGAACAGAGCCCCAATATTTTAGATTTCTCGTCTTAACACTGTCGACAGGAACTAAAATTTCCTCTCCTTGCTCAGAAGGTACTCTAGGTCCCCCAAAAGCTTTTGGTTGAAGACCCAGTTTACTGCATTCGATCATTAAATGATCGACACGTCCCAAAGGTAATCGGTAAACATTTTCATAGACTGACAGAGCCAGAGTTCTTATATGGCCAATTCCACCAATTTGACAACATTTGGCCCCCTAGGCCCCCCCTGAGTACCCAAAAATAAATTTTACATTAATCAGTTGATTTGTTATTTTGTATCAACCTCATATATATGTGCATTGAACTACAAAGTATGGAACCATTCTGATTATTAGTAATTTTTTTACAGGGGGGTCGAAAAATAGATCCCAAATATGAAAAAAATGCCAAAAATAGCATGTCGAATAATGGTACATATTTGTACATAAATGAGAAATTAAATTAAAAATGAATGAAACAAATATATGCACATAATGTTTTAAACTATTTTGTACTTGATAGGCCTCGACATAAGGGTGACAGCACTTTTTAGTTTGTACAAATATCCCCATTAGAAGGAAAGTTATAGCCAAATAACCATTCAAGTAATGGCAATGATAATGGCAGCGGCAAGTTATATAATCCATTATTCCTGGCTTGAATATAGGCTTCATTGATACTTTTTCTTACAATCAGAGAGTCATTTTAACATATTAATAAGGTCTGAAATCATAATTTCGAAAGAAATCTGTTTATTATTCATAATGAAACCAATTTGTAAAAATGGCCACAAAATTTAGTTCATTTCTGACCCACAAGGTGATGTTAATAGACAAATAGGTTTCTTAATGGACACATATGTTCGTTAGTGGACACGTAATTTATGAGCGATTTCATAGAAAATAAGGGTTTCACAATGGTTTCAATTTCTATTTAGACCTACCTCTTTTACGCCCACCTGTTTAATTTCTAAGTTGAATCCAGCGAGAGAAAACTTACCTATTCTTTTGCCTTGCAAGTTGTGAGGGTCGAAACTGCCGGAGGTTCCCTTGAGTCTGTAGAGGTACTGCTTGTTAATTGTCAGGAAAGGCTTGGAGAAGGCAAAGACGGCAACTCTAGGCACTGTGGCAGGATAGCCTGTACAGGCATCAACCCACCGCTTAACTATGCCTGAAATTAAGTATTGTAGTGAATGAACACTGAGGTCATTGGTCCCTACCAGCTATCCAACTTTATTCTGCAAACACACCTTACACAATATACAAAAGAAGTATTAAGATAGAAACGAGTATAAAGTTAATACAAGAACTACATTTAGAGGTTTGTATTGTTTGGTTGTTTTTTTTAAGTTATCCACTTTAATAATCTGATTGTTATCAACATATGGGAGATCTGTGACAATAATAATAATGCCAAAACAAAACATGGCAGAAACTACTTTCTGTGAAACTTGAAAATAAATAACCTGGGACAACCTGCATGACCTGTCACTTCATAGAAGGTAAAGCGGATAGTCCCTTTCCGACTGAAAATTTATGCAAATGTGAAAACAGAAAGTAAAATATTACAATCCAATCCAATACAATGTTGAGCTGAATGATAATCTTAAATCTTAATAATAAATATATATTGTCCTCACTTTGCCCGCCTTCATTTGGTTTTGATTTTGATACCCAGCAATCGCTAGCAGGCAATACCACCAGGCGACAATCCATGTTGGCTTCTCTACAAACTAAAATGTAAATTATATATTATATACATAAGTAGGCCTACTTTTATTCATGTAAAAACTACAGGAAATGGTCAAAAGCTTCTGCAGTACAGTTCTTCCAGCTCGACCTTCAACCAAGTATTGAAAGAATAATTTCAATCAATAATTATTATAATCAGTTACAGATAAAATGAATGGCTAATGTGATGATTAATAGTATTCACAGCAGATGTCTTTAATACAGTTATGACTAGTGAAATCAGGTCCCAGATTCCCTAAATTCCCTAAATTCATCAACTACGGCATGCACAAAAGATACAAGAGACACTTCAGTTGTACAAGTGAATACAGAACATAAAAATTCTATTTATATAATATTGTCTGCAGCATGAAGTTGAGAATATAATGATATATATATTCAAATGTCAATTGGAAATAGAAATGACTATAATTCACTGCAAGTGGGTGGATGTAAATGAATGTATAATATAAAAAATATAGTACAAATTTTGTTGTTCATATAACAGGAGTAGGATGGCAATGTGACTTCCTCCCAGACAAGAGAATTTAGATGACCTGAATGTATAATTTATACATTATAATTAAGTGTTCTGATTCTGATTCAATTATTCTTGTTTGCGATATAAATGCCCAAAGCCTGCCTTTCATAATTTCCATTCAATATATATCTACAGCAGTAATAACCATACCCAACACGGTTAGTCTTAAGATTTTTATTTTTTTCGTTTTTCTCTATGTAACAAACCCATCTATTATTGTAACGACTAAATGCAAGTAAGACTGCATTCACAGGAAGACCTGGCTGTAAAGTCAGACCTGACCAACCAAGTTGTAACAACACCATCGATTACAATAAAAGAATTTTTGAATTTGAATTTGAACAGTCTGGACTCAAAGCCTCTCAGATCTATAAGAATATCTATCAGTGTTTGGATGGCTACTGCACTAATGGCTTTCCTGGTGCAGGACTAGGCATCCTAATGGGATTATAATGGCATTTTGTGGTCCTTTGGAAACATAATGGCACTTGGAGCAAGAGAATTTCCCTCAGCTTACTATAATTCAGTGTGAGTGGGTGCATAAGCAAATAATACAAACATACAAAGGAGCAACTATACTGGGTACATCTATAGCTCTAGCTGTGGTGAGGTCAATAAGAAGGACAATAATATGTTCTACGTCGCAACTATTTCAGGAATTAATAATGAAACCAAACCTGAAAGTAAGGATAAACCTGTGCTGTATGCACTACTTAACACATAATAATATGGGTCAGATTTTCAGAAAGTGTACAATTGGCAGCTGGACACATTTTGGTTAATTCTGCTAAATTAGGCTGCAATTTGGTCAATACTAGGTAGTTCGAGTATATATGGCATTGAATTGATCCTAGCAATCTCTTTGGTTAGGTTTAACTGTCTTTTGAACTTTATTTTCGTCTGAAATTTGGGTTATTTCAGAGAATTGGTGAGAGTGAATTGTACATTTTCTGAGGACCTGACCCATATGTGTCATATACATGGTCATAGAGTGATCACTAGTGCATGAAGGTTAACAACCTATACATGGTACAAACACCATCCAGAGAAGCATGCAGTGCTAGACAGTCCTGCATTAGTATATTATAGAGTGAATTGTACATTTTCTGAGGACCTGACCCATATGTGTCATATACTTGGTCATAGAGTGATCACCAGTGCATGAATGCTAACAACCCATACACTACTTAACACATATGTGATGTGTTTCAGGAAAATGAGTCATAAGTCGCAAAAATTATATTTTTCAAAGTGTTTATTTTACAAGATCACTTTATTGGAATGTTCAGATTTTTGGCGAGTTTATCACTTATGGTTGTATCAATCCATGTATCAAATTTTAGGACATAATATGTACTATATCTTTTCGTTTTAAAGGTCCATATATGGATTATATTCAGTAACTTTACTGGTTATTGTCTACCAGAAATATTACAAACTTTTTTGTCAAAAATAAAAATATCAAACTTAAAATATGGAAATACTTATTAGAATATTGGACTGTTTACTACCATTGGAACATTGATTGACATTTTTGCACTTGCCACTTGACATGTCGCATCAAACATCCTCATTCTCATTGTGATGAGAGGGAGACACGCTTCGGTTCATACACTTATACCAAATAACAGTCGCTTCTTCTGAGAATTTCTGTAGGTCAAATTTACCAAGATAACACTTTGAAACATAATGGCAGCAACATACCGATAAACCAGTCAAACAGCTAGAGTTGTCTTCCTCCATAAATATCGTTTCAACCTACCAAACTATTTAGTTCAGATTCACTCACCGACACCTAAAGTGGATAGAATCCATTGTCCTTATTAACCATGGAGTTAACAGTAGTCCTGGGGCTGTGCTTGGCTGGGATTGCCATCTACTCTTACTTTACATATCAAAGTAAAGCTTGGAAATTGCTAGCTAAAATCCCTGGGCCTCAAATATGGCCAATTGTTGGAAATCTTGAGTTTCTGAAGAGCAGTGAATGTGGTCCTTGGAATAAAACCTTTGATCTGGCCAAGAAATATGGCCCAGTTATGCGACTCCAGTTATGGGATGTGTCTGTTGTCATGCTCAGTTCATATGAGGCTATATTTGAAGCGTCAGTTACCAAAGGCAAGAAACTACTAACCCGACCACAGGCAGCAAGGGCAAAAGAGTATCTACATAACTACAATGGTGTGATCTTCAGCGGAAGGCATGATCGGTGGAAGATACTAAGGCGAGCATTTCTACATAATTTTAAGGTAAATTGTATACTATACATATACAATAATTGGAAGTGTCATTACAAAATTAATGACAAGATTTCAAGGATACTTTTCAATGGGATTTATTTGCAAGGTCCCTTGCTTAAAATGTCTTCAGATTTTGGGTGTTTAGTACAGTAAGTAGCTTGTATCATGAATATATCTACTAAATCGGATGACTAATTTAATTGATCTATGCACATCTGAAGTTATCCTCAAGAGTATATTGAACTAATTTACTAGAAATTAACCATAAAAAATGTATGAAAATATATACATATAGTACTTATTGGAAGTCATATAATGTTTATTATCATTAGAGCCATCTTTTGTGGCTTTGATCTCATCTTTTCATTATGATGGCATCTCAAAATTCATTTTGCGTCTTGAGATCAGACTCAACAGAAAAACAAAGGCAAAGTATGAATAGCATTGACAAATTTACCTGGTGGTTTGTCACATATTACATGTGGATGGGCAATTGCAGTAATAAATAATAAACATAGTGAACAATCAAAATCGCATAGCCCAAGAGCAATATGGAACTGAGCGATTTCCTGATGATAATGGTGTATTTATTACACTCTCCCCAATTTTTATTGGGAAAAAATAGTAAAAGTTTTATGGAAATTAATGTAGAGTTTTAGCAGATAATACACAGGCCTCATTAGCTGCTGTACTTGGTAAGTGCTGGGGTTGTAGCCTATGGCAATCTATATTACCCACTAGAAAAGTGTAATAAAGAGATGTTTTCCATTCTTGATATCAAACCCTTCAGTTGGTTGTATCAAGAGTATGTCTGACATTCATCTTAGATAGATACCACTGAATATTGCCAGTGGTGAAGGCAGGTTTTTGACCATACAAGAAAAAAGGTCATTCAATATCTCAGATCCACTACATATGAATATATATCTAGTTAGATGCTTTTAACCATCATAGTTCTGGTAGCATCTATCAGTAGCACAAGTTAATATCCCTTTGTTTTCTTGCAGTATTATGGTAGTGGAAAAAGCCATTTGGAACCTGTAATACTTGAGATGCTTCAAGACATGATTAACGGTTTCAGAAAGACAGCAGGTGCATCAATTGATCCGCGCAAACTGATCTATCGCTATTTTATCTCTGTGATCTTTGTATTGAACTTTGGGGAGAAACCTACAGATGAGACCTTCTTTGACACTGTCTCTGTGTTTGACCAGGAACTTGTCCAATATTTGAACCCTTTTGGGGATGGCCATGAAATTGATGTGTTTCCTTGGTATCGAAGATTTGGACTGGGGGGAAAAGTTGTTGCCCGCCTGCAGTTTGTCAGAAAACAAGCAAAATCAATATGGTCTACTTATGGCAGAAAAAAAGTTCCAAACCCAGAGAATGACACTTTTACATTTGAAGAGGGGAGAATTCGTGAATCATGCTTTGCAGCAACTGTGAATGCTATTGTGTCAAACAATAAGGACAAAGGCTTTGTTGAGGATGATGCAATGGCTACCACAAGTGACGCATTTGCCGGGGGCGGCACTACTTCAACTGTGAGTCTGCACTTCTTCTTCAATGCTTTGTTACACTACCCAGATGTTCAGACCAAATTGCATGAAGAGATAGATCGCACTTTGGGTGCCAACAAAGAAGCCCTCATTGTCACTAACATGAAAGATGAGATGCCCTACCTGCAGGCAACCTTGTATGAGCTGTTGAGATATGTGTCTGTTTTTCCCTTTGGGATTGCACATGAGACAGAGGAGGAAGTTGAGATCCAAGGATATGTCATTCCCAAAGGCACCATTACCTTGCTGCATTCCTGGTATCTTCATCATGATGAGCAATACTGGGAAAAGCCTTTTGAATTCAACCCTGAAAGGTTCATTGGTGAAGATGGCAAGTTGGTTCCAGCTGATCACCCAAACCGCAAGCACTGGATGCCCTTTGGTGCAGGACAACGTGTCTGTGCTGGTATGGTCTTGGCCATGAATCGCTATTTCTTAACGATAGGCAATGTGATGCGCCATTTCCGAGTTGAAAAGGATCCGAATGCAGCCTTACGATCATGCAGTCCAGTGGATGGTAAGCCAGGAATAATCATCCATGGTGTACCTTACACCATCAGATTCATTGAGCGTGAGCTGTAAATGCCATGTAAAAGCGTCTTAAAGCTGCTTTCTTAGCTATTGCAAAATGTTTACTAAATCTACTCATATTGTGACTTGTTGGACTAAATGTCTATAGAAGAGTTCTAAGTTGAATTGGGCAATAGAAAAAAAGCTCCTGGTCAGCCACAAGAAACAATTCGAGTGAATTAGTTTAGTTGGAAAAGAGTGGAATAAAAATTTGAAAATCATTGGGTTTTGACTGATTAATTGAATGCAGCTTTAAGGTATTTTAACATGCTGGGATTTGTACTTTGGACATTTACTGGATAACAATATACCCATGAAAGTCATCAGTGAAATTACATGACACATTATATACTTGCCTATACAAGGATATATTTTGGATAGTGACTAACAAACAGCCTAAAAGACTGTATATCTAGAAAAAGAATGAGGTAAACATTCCGTGATGTGTCCCAATGTTTTAGGGTACACTTCAGTTGATATGTTGTTTTAAAGAACATAAGACTATAATCATGCCATGTGTTAATCTGTAAACAATAAAGAAATATAATACAATAATATAAAATTAACATTATATACAAAACTGAATTAAAAAGTGGACCATGAACAGCAGACTCAACATTTCCACAAAGGATTTCACTGCATTTTGGCGGGAAATGGCCAGATATGGAAACGATCAAATATTGAAAAGATGTATCTACCTATTAATATGAAAAGAACCACATAATGATAACAAAGATTACTAACAAGTTTAACAAGTTGATATGCTAACATTTGGCAGATTGATTTATGATATTGTATACAACATTTTTTAAAAAGTTGATATATCACGATGTAACCTTGTAAAGGGTCTACCTGACCTGACTGTGTAATGAGTCTAAATGCTAAATATTACTATGTATACGCAGACCTGGAATAAACCAGTAAAAACAGAAATGTTCTCCTTCTTGAGAATAGTTACTTTGTTTCAATTTTGTATTATTATTATTTAGATTCAACATACAACATACAACTAACTTTACGCACTTGTACAAAGTGGAAGATAAAACATAGCCAGTTAATTATAGGCGGATATCTTATACCCTATCTGCTGCTGTGTATGATTCAATTGTCCAGCCATTGTCGATTCCCAGCCTAACAATATCCTCTAGTGAGAGCATATCTGCCCAAGCGGGATTAGTAGAGTGGCTGCTAGCCTTTTCACTGAAAACAGATCCAGCAACAGATCTGACCTTGGTAGCGCCCGCAGGCTTTGTTGATCGACGATCGCGACGTTCCATATTAACACCGGCGTCGATTTCTTTTCTCCCAAGCATATCTTCCCGATCTCGTTTATGATCAGGGTCCGCTTGGTAAGTACCTCTATCCATACTTGTTAATGAAGAATATCCAGCAAATCGTCGATCAGGGCCGACAGGCAATTTAAAACGACTGACAGAGTCGTCAAAATGGATGCTGGTTTCTAAATCAGCAGGATAGGCATTTAAAGCAAAGAATTGCTCATTATATACTCGTAAATTCTCCTCACTAAGAGTGGGAATAGTTAAATGTCCATCTGTAGACATATGAATGATCGGTTCCTAGGAAGGAAAATTGTCTTACTCCTCTATTGGTCACGGCACCAAAATGTAATGACCCGGTTGTATGTAGAGGAGGAGAGTTTGGTATAACATAAAAGACAAGAGCCTTAATATTATTACTCTGATTTATTAAGCAGCTTTGGATGGTACACATGAATTATAGAAGTCACACGAAGTGGTGTCTAAACACAGTTCACACAGTGTTAAATAATAGAGACACAGTAAATACTAGAAGTATACAGTAAATATATTGGATAAGATGTAATGTTGAGAACAGGTCCACCTAGTGGAAACCATGAACAACCCTAGGCTGTAATATGAGCCATTGTAGTATATAAAGAGTGGTGTTTGGCACAGGCAACACTACACATCAGTATTATTCTCAAGTTTGGTTACAATACTGATAAAAGTGTAGAAATGGGACAATGAAAACCTATTTTTTGCTAAAATACACTAGTTTCCATGGAAACAGGCCATTTTGACAATGTTCGCCACCTTTCCAGCAATTTTTTTCTTCAGATTCGGAAAATTCATGAAATTCTACACAAAATACCTCAAATTTAGCTTGTTATACGGTGGGTAGGGGTAACTTCTTAAATAATGGCTTTTTTGGCCCTTGGCCGCTGGCCTACAAAACAATACACAATTTTCATTTCAGATTCAATATACAATACGAGTATTTTTAGTCTTAATAATTTTAATATTTAATATTTAATAAGTCATTTGACACAGCTAGCCAGTTTCTTATTACTGACATTTGGTTTTAGTCAAAGCAATCATAATCGTTAGACCCATTGAGAAGGGTAATAACTACACATCAATATTTTCCCCCATATACAGCACGTATACTATGCATTGCACAACTTGAACTGGTGAATACACGATGACTTAGCTCTTATTGTAAAACAGCACCAACGATGTTTTCATCCGCGCAAAGTAGCGTTTCCTGAATGTCACACACCAAGGGATAGTTTGGTATTTGGCTCTGCCTCTTCCGGTGATCCCAGACTAGTCCAGCACTTATTTCTCTCCCGCCAAATTCACCATAGCGAGGCCGCAGCGACTGTTAGCTAATAAATGTCGTCTGACATGTATGGTCTGTGGTAAGATGATCTACTTATCCTGATAATGTCAGCATACCTACCAAGGGTTGCTCCTGTCTTGTTCCATTAAAAAACTAACTAATTGTTGTATTATATTAATTAGCACAACAGGAATCTCTGCATGTCAGACAAGGGGGTTGATAATGGGCTATGAAAGGAGACATGTCCCAAAGGGATACAACCCCATCGATAGGTGATGTAGGTTGGACAGGGAATGCATGAGGAAATAAGCCAGCTGCACCTAGAGTTTCCCTAATTAAAAATGACTGCAACAGTGGTACAGTTGGAGAGTGGGTTGGGGTTGGGGATGTCAGTAAAAGCAAATACAATGCAAATAAGCTTAGATGTATCCTGAATGTGCACAGAATCATGCTACCAACAATGATGTCCTTCACCAAAACATGTGACACATAAGTTTCATGAGTTTCTCCTGTAAAGAAAACAATACGAAATCGATCTATGTCTGTGAGAGATATCAAGAAGTGTGTAGCCATACTTAAGTATATCTGTACTTTATTCGACTTCAGCATAGAGCTATAATACCAAACTGTACTTGTGTTAATGAATATGGAACATCTACTTCAGGGTTATCCCTACCGATGTTGAAGAAGTATAACTGAAAGGTTTATTATTTATGGGACTAATCAAGAATTAGAATTATATCGCTTCACAAAGCGCTCTGTCTGTGCTCGTCTACACGTGGTAGGACTACTTATATAGTATCCAACCCCGATTATTACGATACTACAATCGGCCTGGGGAGGGTACACCTACCTTACTGATGATTGATAGTTAATAACATAAACGTTTAAGATTTAAATCGTCTGCTTCTTAAGAAGGACATCACATGCATTTGTATATTTAATGGTAGCCTCTCCCCTTACATCTGGCAGCATCGCATTTGTATGAAAAAACACACATAGGCCTCCAGTCTAATTAAATATAAGAATTCCGATGCCAGCTAGGATTGCTTAATGCAAGTGGCTATCAGAACCCACAGCAGGGTAGGTCACCATGGGTGAATATGTTATACTTATTGTGTCATATCTATGTAACCCTAAATTTCATTTCATCAACTCCTACTTGTGGGTCACATCGTCAGAAAATGCACAATTCGCCTTCACCAATTCTCTCAAATAACCCACAATTAAGACGAAAATAAGGTTCAAAATACAGTTTAACATAGCACAACAGATATTTCAAACAAACACAATACCAAATATACTCAGATATACCCGGTATTCACAATTTTTCAGTCTAATTAAGCAGGATTTTCTAAATGTGTAGAGCTGCCAGTTGTAAATTTTCTGACAATCTGACACTTGTATGGACACCACACTGATTAATGCTTAACTGTCATTGGTCGTCTCCCACCGCCCAATGAGGCAGAGAGGCTTACCTGGCGGTAAGCTTTCCTCCTATATACCTCGGTCTTGACCCTCTAATTAGTTTGTTACCACACACCTGTATACCACCAAGGTCATTATATATACCTGTACCAAGAATAAACCATACTTTTATTTCATATGTACTCGGATTCATCGTTTCCTTTGCGTTACACCACTTGTAACAATTGTTTCCATCTTTCATTCTGCTGACTTCCTTGAGGACTTAATTAATTCCTTGTTCATAGCTACTATCTCTTGCTAAGCAGCTGGCAAGGCATTTTTAGGGAAGGATTTTGCTATACAGACAATGTTTTTTTATTTTTACAGTAGGAATTTCCTTCCTAAGCATGGGAACTTTTTAAAGAAAGAATTCCTTATGCAACAAGCTCCAGATATTCTGTAGATCACTTCGAAGAAAACAAACCTGAAGCTCATTGGTCGATAGTAGACACTCAAATTAGGGTAATGACTTGAATAGCAATTCTCATTTTCATGCTGTTGCATAGCATCTCTAGATCATCAGCAGATGTTATTTTATTGAAAAAGATAGTTTCAACTATTTCCGAGTTAATCTAATATTATTTGTCATTCGTGTTTAAATAGCATTGCTACCATAAATTAATCATTACAGAATTTGAGGAATTGAAGTAGATTGACAGATGGAAGTAGAATTTATTGTAATGGTATCAACAGCAACTTAAGAACTATGCGTTTTTCACTATCACTTTTTTAAATATTACTTGGCTGATCAATTGAATAAAATTTCTTTTAAAAATCAGGCTTTAACGTATATATATTATATTATATATAATATATATGGTTGTCCGAGATAAAGGCTGCCATTAGGCCTTAAATCTGTAGGCCACTTGGAGTGAGAAGCCTCTGGTACTGGCGGATGCAGTACCCCTACATTCCCCCTCTCCCCACTGCTTATGCACGACAATCTGGTCCACAGTGGAAAGGCCTCCACCACCAAAGACAGAAGCAGCATAGGGACTCCTTGGATAATGCTCCAGGCACACTTCTCCATCTTGACCGACGAATCTGCGAACAGGACCAGTTGATTAGTTTTATCTGTATAATTTACATGTTTTTGAAATGATCTATTATGAATGAATGCTGTTGTTGTCTATCAATATCTGACTATGTAGTTTTTATGGACTTCTATGTCATGTAATCAATCATGTACCGTATATATAAGGGCCTAGTCCACTAAGCCGATTCTCATGCGATTTTGCGCTGCAGAGGACTCTTTTGCACTAAATTTTGTGAGAATCGGTTCAGTGGACTAGGCCCTATAGTTTATATTAGTTAATCTGAGAAGCACTGATTCAATCTATATATACCATTTGCATATTAACATACATATGACACATGCATATATACACATGTTTACAATCACATACTTCAGCATTCCACATTGGCACAGAAGACACAGACAGACTCACACAATAGGAACATTTAGCAACCACAATGCACCAACACAACACTAACGCATCCACCAACTATTTGTACATTACTACCACTGTGCAGATATCTCGAGAGGCGCTAGGCCAAGGGCATCTGCATTGCAGGGGGCGTTTCAGAAGTAACGCAGCACGCGTTCGTTATGCTAGCGTAACTATCTTCACAATAACGATAAATATAACACGCATTCGTTATTCCTGTTTCATAAAGCTAGCGACAAAGTATAGCATGTGAAAATACTGCGCTTTAGTAACGCAACGTTGATCAGCGATGCATTAGTTAAAGTCGAATATGGCCCTTAGCGCGTGCTGTGTTAAAATATGTTGTTCCTTATTTGGTAATGACTGTCGTTAGGTCCTCTAACGCGCGCTGTGTTACTTATGAAACACCCCCATGGCCTCTCGAGATATCCCCACACCCACAACGGTGATAATGTACTAAAGGTTAGTGGATGCGTTAGTGTTATGTTGGTGCGTTGTGGTTGCTAAATCTCTCTAGTATATTGCTCCAAACTTCTCTTTACCTGAACACGCCATAAAAAGCGGTGCGACCACTGGGCAACGTCCCATGTGGACCTTCAATATCCACCTTGGCAGTAACGCTCGTAGACAACCAATTTAAACCACGACTTTCGTACCTGGCAAATCCACTGTAAGAGCTTACAACAATTTGTGGCAGGTCCTCAGGCTCCCCAGTGTCCCATGCAATCCTAATGTATTCGTCTTCATGGATTTCAAAGGGGTTTCTTCCGTATTCAGTCAAGTTAAGGTTGTAAGTTCTTTCAAAATAACTGATCATGTTGGCAGCGTGGTCCTTTAACGATATGCATCCTCCTAAGGCGGCTTGGGCTTCTTCCTTATCGTGGGGTTCCCTAGGAAATGGTCCATCATTAAAGAGAAGTATAAAGTGTCTCTTGAATTCTGGTGTCTGTCCCTGATCACAATCACTGGCAGATATATCATCCATGTGGGTGCAGAAAAGGCCCATCCATAATACGAAAAGGTATCTGTGAGTGTGAGGTAAAGGATAATCAGTGGAAAACATGTATTGCTGTATCAAATATGAAAAGGTAATTTATTTGAGAAATATTGACCTTTCGACATCAGGGATCAATGTCATTACAGTGTGTAGCAATAAATTGATACATACATATACATACATAGAATAGAATAGAATAGAATAGAATAAAAAGTCTTTTATTTGTCAAAAATTAGTTACAGTGAAAGTGACAAATGGTTCGACATGCTTATGTGCTGAAATTGATACATACATGTATGTATACATGTATACATTATACACATATACACATGTATACACACATACGTATATATAGCTAGGGGATATATTTGTTTGATACGTAGGATACATTATGTAGACGAATATCAGGAATATAAACAGTACAAGATGATAGGATAGTCAGACGTGATTTTATTCAGCAATTCAATACTTGTGCATCCTCATCAGTGGGATAAAGTATAATATATCCATCCATCTTGGAAGCAATGTTGAACCAACCAACCAAAGATTTGGTAATGTGTATGTATACACAGAAGACGAAAATTTATCAGTTTGGTCACTTTTAAACTTTTAAATCTCCTTCCTTATTCAACTTAAATGACAAGGTGATAGAAATAAGCACCTCTTTACCTCATACTTCTGATTCACGTCCTATTCAAGTTGCCACAAAATCTTCCGTCCAGCAGGCACATGCCAAAATAAAGAAAAGTCAATGCTTGTGTCATGTATTGCGATTGCTTACAGCAATAGAGGTATATTGGATTACATCAGGCCTTAACATTATGTTCACATATTCGGATTACGAAAAAACCGGATTCAGGGCATGAACACACGAACTTAGCTCAGAGAGGCTTTATAGGGGTCAAAAAAAGGGGTCGTGTGAAAATGTACAATTGGCAACTCTACACATTGAGTAAAATCTGCTAAATTAGTTTACAAAATAATAAATATCAGGTATATCTGAGTATATTTGGTATTATGTTGTTTTAAAATATCTGTGTTACTATGTTAAACTGTATTTTGACGCTCATCTTGTCCTAAATTTTGGATATTTGAGAGGAATGGTGAAGGCGAATTGTACATTTTCTGACAGATAGAGTTTAATAAATCTTTTTGTATAGCAATACAACTCTTAACAGCAGCATGATTGTGATTTTGCCTCATGTTTAATAATAATTATTGGCAATCAATTACCTGACATGCTCAATGTCCCACGATTATAGGAATCTGTTTTCTGTGTCTCGGTTACTCATAGCTATCACTGTGTAATAGAGCATAGACACATATATACCAAGATAAAAAGATCCTCAACACGCACCAGATATTTTGTTCAGTTGTCAATGGAGGAGTTGCATTGCAATGCAAATCATCATTCACATGCATGGGTGAGAGTTGCGTGCTTAACTAACACAAAGTATGTTAAGTAGCTGATCACAGTGTCACATTTTCACTTTAGTCTCTGCCTTGGACAGTCCAGGGACAATAACAACATATAACAGAGACTAAAACGATTAATAACCTCCATTTTGGGCTTACTGGTGCACTGTTTGTGTACGTAATTACACATCAAACATTGCACTGGCAGCCCCTCAATGTTGGTCCTTAATCTTTTAACAAACACTACAGGTCATCTGGAGCTACCAAGGGTAGGTGAATGACTTCAGAATGAAATGCAGATCTAACATGATCCGGTGGATAGACTTGATGGAAGCATAGTGAATGTCGTGAAAGAAAAACGTGTTACATAATCTAATTTACTTCTACACCACACACTCTGTACCATATCATAGGGGTCAATACTTTGCCAAAAAGGATAGATATGATAATAAGTTGGACTTCAATAGTTTTGTATAGTTGGGGGCGTGTCAAAAAGAGCGTAGACTATTATATGCAAATCATTGTGGTCTAATCCGTTGTCGTAATTTTCATTCTCACCGTTTGGCCCACTAACATCATTTGAGGCTGTCGATGGAGCACCCTAGTGTAGAGAAGCGGAACAAGTATACCCCAGGTGATACAATAAAGAACTGCACATAACGCTTGTAGCAAGGTTTGCAGGAAAACATGATAAGAGTAAGATTTTCATAAAATGTACAATTAGCAGCTGTACACATTTAGTAAATTCTGCTAAATTAGCCTGCAATTTGGTCAATACTAGGTAAATTCGAGAATATTCGGCATTGCATTGATTCTAGCAATCTGTTTGGCTAGGTTAAAGTGTATTTTGAACTTTATTTTCGTCTGAAATTTGGGTTATTTGAGAGGATTGGTAAGGACGAATTGTACATTTTATGAAAATCTTACCCATATAAGGGCCCTTTTTCTTTTATAGAAGTGACAATTTAAAAGGAGAAAATATGAAATAAAGTAATATAAATCATCAATGTGGTCTCTTTTCTGTACGTCCAATGAATGCAGAAGAGGTGCAATAGTGATGTCCTGCATTACTTCCGAGCACCTACATGGTGGATGCCTAAAGAGAAATATTGCTATTTAATGTTGAATATATTATCATCGCTAAAGGACTCTCAGGTGGTTGGAATTGGCAAATCTGTGTACATAATTATGACTAACCTATTTGTATTATTCTTAACAAGAGACAACTGTCAGCCCACTATGTATATTTTTAAACATGAAGCTTTTCCAATGCCACCAAGGTCACTGGCTCTATTATATATCTTGCCCACACTATAGCAGCATATTCAGAAGACGAAACATTTGGAGAAGTAATGTATCAAGCACTAAGTATTTCAGTCAGACTCACTTACTGGAACATATAAAATGAGCACATATACATGGAGCGACTGTGAGTTTTTTAAGTTCACACATTAACAGAGATTTAAATTGTTATTCTATCATTGACCGTAAAAATACGGACACATTGATCAGTGAGCCTTCCTTTTCCAGATTCTTCCGCCAGCTGTTCCGTTTCTCCACATTTTCTTTGGCACTACAATGCGACTCTACAACCAAGGCTAATCATAACTAAACAAATTCGGACATATACCAGAACCAGCCAGGTCTGTATTTTCACAGCTGACTGTATAATATTTAGTTTGGCTGCGGTAATGAAATAACTATCCCACAAATCAAACTATTTCTAAAGGATAAGATCAAATTGATCCAAAAGGTGCATAGTTTCTAGAACAACTGTTAAAAAATAGTAAACTAAAAGACCCCTTAAGGTTCCCAATCCGTACCCTTCCTCGACTATAGATTGCACCCCATAACATGGTTTTTGATATATTTGTGATCTCATGATCTTTTGTCTTTTTAATGGAAAATCAATATTGCCAATTTCATTTTCCCCCCAAATTATTCATGATCTAATACATGTATATGTCATTTAGCTGGGAAGCATATCTTTATGACACATATCATAGGAAAGTAACTACCATCTTTCTAAATTACTCCCTATAGTGGTGCATGAAGGCATTGATCTATAACAAGTTTGGCAGTTCCTCTGGTCTTACAATACAATGCTATAATTACTATATCTCACACTGTTCTCAGATCACAGGTGTGAAGGATTCCCCGTAGAGGCCAGTGCCAAGCAAACGATGAAAGGGGACCATACCGCAAACATGAATCACATATTTTATTGGCATAATGTGTATGGTGCCAGATATACCTCCCTCCTCCTCCTCCTCCTCCTCCTCCCAGACCCTGCACCAACACCATGCTTTGAGCCCTGACCAGTCTCCTTTCATGTCCCTCTCTAAGAACCTGCAGGGTCTGGCTCTTTAGAAATTCTTATACTTAAAGTGTTTCATTACTTGGCTATGTATATAGACAGGGTGACTATAATGGACATGTTTAGAATTACTTTAAACATGTGCAATGTTACGATTAAGGTTATGAGCTTTAATAATTGATAATTTGAGTAAATAAGTGTAAAGTGTATAAACAATAACATATCTCGATGTTAAAAACGTTCAGATAAGCAGCTAAATAAGTTGATAGATGTCTTACTAAAAACAAACAAGAGCTTAGCAAAGGCACTCTTGGAAGACCTATGTTCTCAAAGACAGAGACGGACCTTTTTCCATATATTGCATGTAGTTGTATTACAAATGAGAAATAAAACCACTTATATTATATATGTAATGGTTCCTTGTGTATAGCTGCTAGTGAAGAGATTTGAAGGAAGGATGTTGCAATACACACAATGCCACTTTATATTCCTATAGTTAGGAAATTCCCTACAAAAGCAGGGGGAAATAGCTACGCAAGGAACATTTTAAGTAAGGTTTTCTTATGAAACTGACCCAGCTGAAGCTGCATTAAAACCCATTGAGGTCATCACTTCCACTGTTCCAATATTTGTGAGGTAATAATTATTTCCCCATGGCCCGGCATAGTTTGATATATATATATATATATATATTAGATATATTTTTTTTACTATACTAAATAATCTTTCTTACTCATCTTCTTCTATTTACTATATCCTTTCTTCTATTTTTCATTCTTATTTCCCTTTCATATAAAATTTAAACAAATGTTAGTGTCGAATTGAGATACTGTTGAATCAGAATACAAGTATCTTAGTTGTATCCTGGATATAGTTGTGTTAATGAAGCAATAAAAGGAGTTCATCGACTCCACTGAAAACGAATTCTTAATACTAAATCAATAGCTTCAAATATTGGTCAAGGGGAAAAGGCAGGGGTAGTGAGAAGAGCAAAACTATTTAATAAAAGAAAAGTATTTCATTTTTGCAAGCGTTGACGTTCAGGTAGCATAAACCCTACGTTCCCGATAAAACATTTGTGCTTGATAAGGGAAAGAGAATTAAGTTACGAAAGTTAAATTTATATGTAAAAAGGATCTACCCTTATGACTGTATGAATACAACTCTGAGATGGATTTTATTTTTTCTTCTCTCTGAATCTTTTTTCACTGCTTAAATGCGCGGTTCTTACCATTATTTAATATTACTGTTAGTATATAAATGATATTTGATGTGTGCATTTTGTACGACTAGAAATTGTAAATTAATATTTAGAATTATAACAGCAACGTGTGGAAATATTGTAAATGTTACATAACGATTGCTGGCTGAATAAAAATCTTCAAATACAAAATACAATTGTTTTAAAGGTCAATTTGTTGCAGGCGGGAGAGTATGAGAACTTATTAGCTTCGAAAGGTTTTTGATGATCTCATACCATCTCATACCACAGGTTAATTTTAGATCTTACCTGTACTCCTCATAATTCAGAGATGGTTGGGTGATTTTCTTTTGTCCAGGAGGAAATGCAGAAATAGACCTATTTGATATATGGAATAATTTACATCTATTACCAATTCAACTGAGGTTTTTAAAATAAGAGCATATTTGTTAATTATCTTAATATTATTCTAAATCCATTTCGGTCATGACTTACTGGGCCATATTCCGGCATTTGTCACAATAACCTTTTTTACTTTTTAACGTTTTTATTTTTTCAAAACATATCATGAAAACTTGTAGAGGAAATACTTGTCGCTGAAATTCAGCGTTCTTCTAGCTCGTCTACAATCATTGCTATGAGGTAATACTTGGATATTCTATCACCTTACAAAACGGTGAAAACCATTATTATGAATCAAATATTTAAGAAGAATGACAGAGGTTACTTTTACAAGGAAATACATTAAATAACGGGATGATGAAAGCAATTAACGTTAAAGCAATTTGTCTGGAATATTGCATCTAGTGAATGAGTCTTTCAATGCCCTTAAATACAATCCAAAGAACTTGAAAAACTGTAACAAGTGTTTAAATGGTTCAAGGAAAGGTAAGTTAAATTGGACCGATCTTTTGTCAATCTTACTATCAGGATCAACGTAAATTTGAGTGATAACTGGCCATTAAGAGACAATAATAATAAATGATCAGATAAGAGACGATTTTTTCGATGATTTTTCGAGGAATGCTGCTCGGAATGAACATCAAAAGACATTGATCTATATATAAATGGAGTGATCCAAGCATACGCTGTGTATATTGTTGGTATAATATTAGGTGTGAGTTGTGTTGTATTAAGGGCTCTTGCACGCTTCAGTGACAACTATACGAGACACTGGGACACCGTGACTCATCCCCATGGCAACCTTCCCACCATCCACGCAGCCGGACACTTTCGGAATTTCTCCAATACAATACTTAGCAAAAGGACTCAAGTTTATAACGTACAAACAACGTATTTTTACCTGTGTTGTATATAGTGTTTATGTGTTGGGAAAATTGTTTTTTATGCAATATTGAGATATGTAATGTAGGTAGTGTCACACATTTATATTAAATCCTTTTAACTAGCTGTTGGTGGAATATTTTGCACAACATCTACTGAGTTTGTCTCTCGGAAATCTAAAAGTAGTTACATTTCTAATGACGCAATCTAGTAATTTTTCAACGTCGACTTGGTAATCAATGTAGTAGAGAATTTTAAAATGAATATATTAGCATGCTTTCAAACGCACGATTTCAAGAAGATAAAGGAACATATATATTTCCAAAAGAATATCCAAATATAAAGTTCCCCCATTTATAATGTTCCCGGACCGAACCGAACAGTGCCTGGTGCCATCGTTCCAACCACAAAGGGAACATGTAGCACCTCTCTTGTAGTGCCAAATTCTGTACCTAGATGGCGTGACTCGCTTTGATCATTACACAGTTGGATCTGTTGTGGACAAGACGTCCTGACTAGAGAGACAACGCAAGGGAATACTTTCATATTACCTAGGATATTCTTTTACCATTATAATACTTCCACAGCAGATATAGAGAATTTACAATATCTACTTAACACTGTTGGACTAAGAGATATTGGGGATTTTGTACATCGAGGGAAATCTAAATATAGAAGATTTTTCAATTGATTTTTTTTCATAAATCTAGTTAAACAGGAAGTATTTCAAAACATCTCGTCCAAACGGAAAACATTCTTTTTTCTTGAACGCACTAACCGACGAGTAATACCCACATATATCTTCGTGAAAATTCCGAGAAAAAAATTCTTTACTCTGGACCTATACACCAGAAAGTATATTTATTGACAATACTTTATTTATTTTATTTATTTTTACACATTTATTCATCATGGCCGCTCTGGGGTATAGATATGCACGCTTTGTTCTAAGAAATTTGCTCAAGCGTCTCAAGTGGAGAATCATCTCCAAAGTTTAACCATTGCTCACTCTGAACCACCACTACCCAAAGAAAGCAAACACATTCATTGCAATGGAGCAATCAAGGACATTTCTGCTTTTCAAACATATGACTATCTCAATCAAATTGAAATCTTCTAAAGTATATATATCTGACCACAGTAGGAGTAAACTATAGCAAAGTTGTTGCTAGGACTGTTGCTAAGCAACAATTGTTATCGCGTGAATCTGAACGCTCTCGCGAGAACTTGGTGGTTGGGGGAATTCGAGTCGCTCGAATAACGAGTGAGTAGACTTGGATATCACTCAATAACATTTTTGTTCATATGAAAGCACTATACATAACGGATATTTAACTCGATACAACACTATTTAGGACATCTAACACACCCACTGGTCATACTCTTCGGATACTTTTGGTATTCATATAGACCATAAATAAACGACACGTCTGGGCTTAAGCAAGACTATTGACTCTTCTAGGAGGGTATTTCTTGAGCGCCTCCAAATTTACCCGAGTGTGAGCTATCGTGTTTCTTATTGGAGATCCAGAAGCAGAAGGAGTAGGGGTGGACATACACCTCCATCCAGTGCTCCTCCAGTGCTCCTCCAGTACCCTTACCACCGCGCCCCTCAATAACTCCAGGCCGGACGCTGGAGAAAGCAGTAAGCATAATAAAGCGTGCCTCCTTCCAGTAGCAGATGCTATAGATCTTCTCTCGGCGATATTAATGTTAAACATAACTTTACATAACCTTCACTTACTTATCTAAAACAAGTTATGTGTATTGAAATATGGAAGAAACATTATCAGTAATTTAAAAACTTCAATTATTGTGGGAAGGGTTAATAGGTAGCAGATATTTTCTGCGAGTCTTTTTGGCAACAAAACACAATGAAATTAGAGTAAAACAAAGTCTTTTTGAGCAACAAACATATGAGAAACAGCACAGCACAGGGCTACAAACCGCATACAAATAAAGTTTGTGAACTATTTTCAGAAGGGAGACCTATAGGTGGAAAGTTGGGCAAACCCAGGAGCAGCCGCAGTGAGCAGACACAGGAGTTTTCCAGGCGGAGCAGGAGGAGAGGTACATACAGCAGGAGCAGTAGCAGCTGGAGGTACCATAGAGAAACATAGGGAGGGAGTGCATCCTCTCCATACACTCCACCTCTCCCCTATACTTCCAAGTCACTTCTAGGAACTTCTAGGGAAGCTTCCCCTATATTCTATAGAGAACCTCATATTACAACTCGGTATAATCCAGGAAGCACAGGATTTACAGTGTCCTGGATTTGTCAAGCAGTGTCCCGTTAACACAGGATTTTATCGACCAGGATTGATTTCTGATTTTGGTATTTCTACTATTACTACTACTACACATAGACCGGCAAGATGGTGGTGAAAGTGTTCATTTCGACCAATCCGGGCAATATGGAGGTAGGCTAGAACTTCACCTATAGTTATATATATACATATATTGGGGGTCTAAATACTGTACTATTGTTTATAATGACTCAGTTCATACTATACTATACTATGCATCTAAATATAAGGAGCTAATATATTACTGTTTAAAGGTTAGTAGTGTGAAAGTGTCGTCTATGGAATGTTGCTGTATTAGCTCCTAAGATTTCTCTTGGGATGTGCTCAGTGGTTTATAAATCCTCTCCTTAGTTTTCTAAACAAGTGTCCTAAATTATATCAAGTCAGATTCAACACTTGTTTGAGTGAAGCATTTTAAGGGCAGATTCCTTTCTGCCGATCCTGCTCAAATGATTCGATATAATAATGATTCCCAAATTTAAGAATCATATGCAATAAATCATGGTTCTTTTAAATAAACGACCATATATGTGCCATGTTTCCATCGATATATTCAACCTAATGAAGTGTAGGCCGATTTCAATGGCAATGTACCGTGTATACATCCAGTGTGAGATGTCAGAAAGGGTCTCCAGGAAACCCACTCACAACTGCTGTCAGTTTTCCCCTAAACACTATCATTACATAACCCACGTGTTATTGGATTCCAACTCAAATCTTTCTGATGTGTCATAGGGCTAGCTTCATAACTCTTTTATTGTGGGATCAACTAATTAACGTCAAGATATCATTGTAATGTCTAACCAGTAAGTTTCACCCACAAAACAACCTTGAAGTGAGGTGACAGCATTAACATTCTGGTGAAGTTCTCCCTAGATTATATCGTCCACTCTAGGTCCAAACTCTCAGATCAGATAAGAATGGTATGTCAGCCTACTTCACTAATCACTTTCCTGGCCTAGGACACGGCGTCTCAATGGGAATATAATAACACGGTCCTAATGGAATTATAATGACACTTTGTGGTTAGAGGCGAGAGGCTTCCCCTTCGTTTGAAGGGACTCTCTCAACTTTGGGCCTAGACTGATCATCACCCCGAGTATTTCAATTGGTAGTGACGTCGATTCATCAGAGAAAATTAATCACATTGCTTGGAATTTATTATTGTATAGAACCAATGCTATTATTAGCCCATACTGATTTGTAATATACCTGGTCAGAAATATGATCCATCACTGGCAGTGGCATGGTCACTTACAGGTGAGGTATTTGCGGAAGCACCCCTTAGGTCAGTAGTAGGGGCCTTAGGACAACCTCAGCAATGGTCAGGGATGGCCAGTGTACAGTTTGGCAATAGGCAAGAGTAACATTATACCATGCACTGATTGATCAATGAATGTTAATAATTGTAGAATCTGTGTATCAAGTCGGGGCTGATAATCGGTATGTGTCGGGGAATTGGAGGCTCCGATTGCCAAATTACTGATGAAGCTAATGCCCCGTTTGAACAGTCCTGATAATTATAGAAAGAAATTTGATAATTTGATAATTTTGATTTGATAATTTGATAATTTTGATAATTTGATAATTTGATAATTTTGATTTGATAATTTGATAATTTTGAAAGAAAACACGTAGCAGATATATGCTCGCGAATAAAGAAGGGAATGAATGTTTCAAAGAATCATCACCATTGTATTGAATGTTTGTGATAGTTTATTTTGGGCTTTCATAACAAACTTGGGGGAAAAAGAAAGTGAACTTGCCAGGCGTAGCTGCGTGTCTGATAGCGATGGGTGAACTATGAAACAAAATCAAGTTGATAAAAGAAACAACGGTGGAATTTGAATAAGCATATCGTTGACATACATTGACAGCCATTTTTTAAAGCTGCGCATGGTCACGATAGAAGAAAGACTGGTGGAATTTGAATAAGCATATCGTTGACATGTTTACATACATAATTCTGCCATGCTGTGCGGAATCTCTTTGTTTTTTTAGCAGTGCGTGATCACAAACAATTTTACCAGAACCTTTCGGAACCCCTATAATATCATCTGTGTTACAAGAAGCAAACATATCATTATTATAGGCGTGTCATAGAACGTGTAATATGTAATAATCTTAACTCATCTGGTCAATTTCTTACAAATTATTTTAAAACTAGCCTTGCATTCGAGTTTTGATGTTCCATTTCCGTGCCCGTGTAGTCATCTATAATTTTTAGTTCTAATTGGACTCGTCACTAAAACATGTAGGTATCCATGTCGTTTACTACAATCATAGTAATTGAATTTCAATTATCTAAAAATATTATAAGATTTTTTCTCCAACTGTACATTCCCTGCAGTTCACGATTGAGACACATTTTGGAATTTAGAAGAATTATGTCAAAACACTGTACGTGGACGTCTACATTTCCATTCCCTCGCATATTCATATTACTTAGGAATATTCTTGTATCATGGTACCCTGGCCGGTCTCGTGCATACCAAACAACAATCAGTTATCTAGAAATCAGCGTTCCTGATCTAGGACCCACTCTGCTATGTTACGCAGGGCACCAGTAAATGAAGTTATTTTTGTTTTAGAGTAGATACTATACTTTGGTAACCTTGGTAACCCTAGTGTGGGCGTAGGTGCATTGGGTAGAGTGCAATGGTCTCGCGCGAAACGTGAATTGCCGAGATGTAACCCTAGCATAGTCTTGCTACAGCCCCAGGGAACGTTAAAAATGAAGAATTGGAGAATTTACAGATCGTCAGGATCTAACTTAAGAGTAACTTGAAGGTTAGATTAGATTAGAAAATTGTTTATTCATCACCAAGGATACAGAAATTATAAAATTAATGTGATAAAAAGGTCGACATGCTTATGGAATTAAATTCCATGTACACTGTCCCGCGCACCGTACCCGCGCGATACGAAATTGGATACGAAATTCTTGTACCCACTTTTGATACGAAATTTTTCGTCTCAGCGTATTCGCTGGGTAAATAATGACCTGGGAAAGCTACATCTCTTAATCCCTGGTGTGCGGTGGTGCGTTAAGAGTTGGCGCGCCTGGCCGTGTGCGGCAGTGCGTGAAGGAGTGTGGACTCACCCATGACAAAGTGACAAAGCAGAGAAAAAAAACTTGCCCATACTTGGGTTCGACCTAGCAACCTTGTGATTTACAATCAAGTGCTCTAACCATTACCCTACCGAATCAGCTATCAACATGGCCTCAACTAATCAATGTGAATGCTAATAGTGTGTGTGTGAGAGAGAGGGAGAGAGAGGGAGAGCGAAACAGAGACAGGAACAGAAAGTGAAAAAGGGGCAGAGACAGACAGGGAGATTGCAATTGAAAGAAAGTAAGAAAGACATGGGCTGGAAAGGTGATGAAGAGCAGGGAATATTTTTTCTCAGGAATGTATATGAGTAATTCTCCCAAACGGGCAGCATTTGATTTCAGGAGGCCATTTTTTTAGAAAAAATAAAATTCGTTCAATCTCTACAATTTTGTGCGTACATATAGAAGGGTATATCAGCATTATACAGACAAAGTTTGGGTAGGCTGTGGTAAATATTTCGATCCCTACACCTATGCTTCAGAAACCTCCATTTTCGCCTATTTTTTGCCTTATTTCGCCTATATTAAACCAGATTTAGCAAATAAAATAATGTAAATTTGAGATGAGATACCCAGTAGTTGTGCCAGTATTATTATATGACAAAATAACAGCTAGGATATCGATGATGGCCGCCAACATAGGACCAGATTGTCACCAAAGCTTGAATACTTTTTTGTCAAATTGTCTGTGCTAATACAGAAGGATCTCTTTATTTCTATTAATTATGGCGTAACGGCGACATTCCAACATAGGCTCACTGCATCTGTATTCATTCATATCTATATCTTTTACCAAATTCAGGCAGGCCTAAAGAATTATGATAATAAGTGAAATTGCAAAAAAATATATTTCATTCTAAATTATGGGACTTCCATTCCAACATCAATTCAATGAATTTTATTTTAGAAAATAAGAGAGTTCATACACATTGTAGGCTAATAACTTTTATTTTACCATTGTGATGGGCTTCTTGAAGGTGTTAAAGCATTGCTAAGAGTTTGTGCGTCAACATTATGGTGTGTGCATGTGAAAATTCGCGTGAACATTCGCGGGAACATTCGGTGACAGGACTGGCCGTGTGTGTTGTCTTATTACGTAATAACACCCACTCAAGCGTGGTGCGTCCAAGCATGACCAGACCAACAGACATTGAGGAGCCATGGGCTAATTCTTTAGACATTTCTGCACCTTTCTGTTCTCAAAACTCAATACGAAAAACGGAGCGCGAATACGGAGCATATCATATTTCGTCTCCGTGATTCAAACCACTGTTTTTCGTATCAGAAGTTCAGGCAATTTCGTCACCACTGTTCACCAGTAGCGTTCGCGGTGCTTGGTAGACAAAAATCGTCACACTGAAGACGAAAAAGCTCGCCGCTCCGTATTGCCCGGGTACGGTGCGCGGGAGAGTGTATTCCCGCTGTTATACCTTTACTTTTAGTGAGGAGAAATTAGGTTTAAATCAACTAATATGAAACTACACGAGCGTTAATTATTTTGTACTTTTCTTTTCGTTAAACACCCCTCTCTGAGATATTAATTTCGGGCTGATGGTTATTAAACTAAACTGCGTTGATATCTTTCTCTTTAAACATTTCAAAAAATGTCTCCAGATACAACAAGCATTTAGAAATAATCGGGAAATCACACCCTCAACATGGAGAAAACTCCTGGATTTAAATAACAACATTGAAAATATTCCAAGGACATATTGGCCTTACTTTACATACTCTCTAATAAAACGGACCACAAGGTTTAGGATAGGTATCGATACTCAATTACCGCAATTCAATACAGTAATTAGTAGTATGTGCGAGGAGGTTTTTAAACAATTTTTCGAAAGTCTTGCTGTATTATATATAGGTCTTGGACATGGTCGTAATCCTGTAGCCACTCATAAGAGTTATAGGGAGTAGTGTCCCTCACTGGGGAGAGAAAGCACCTAGAATGTACGTCTATCCTCGCATCGGATAACATTGCAAGTCTAGCTTTACCTCTAAATAGGTCAGAGCGAGGACATCTTTGTTGCCATTCACATTTCTAGGAGGGTCGGCTAGTAAACGCCCCTATCGAAACCTGCTAGCTCTAAATGCCATATTTTAAATCTTTAGATATCTTAATCGTCCGGAGGGATACACATACTTGCTGGGAATTGCTGAAAGTCACGAGCTTAGTGACGTATTGGAACTGTTTTCCAGAATGCCAGATAATGTGTATAAATTTGGAATATTTGAGAACAAATCTCCACGATTCTCTCTCACGATTTCTTTGAGGAAAATCCCAGTACATTTTTGGTGAATTACCCAGCCTACATATAATATTATGCTGAAGATATTGGTCCTATAGTTTTGGTATTCATGTATCGAGTCAGTACATGTAGCAGGTGCTCTGAGAGGCTGAGGTGTGATTCCTTATTAGTAGAGTTAGTAAGGTACAAAGAGTTGCCCTTTGTTTTTCCTGTTCTTTAAAATTCCCAACAATACATAAGTAATCCGGAATACCTATGATAATCCCTGCTGTATTTAACTTGGCTAATATTAGAGCATTGGTTGTAGTGTATCCTTTAACTGTTCTACACAGTTCTAAATAGTTTTACTGTATTTCGTACAATTATGTTTGACTATATTGACTGTCAGAATTGCACCATTGAATGATTTAAAAAGCTTAATAAAGGGAGTTGTATGCTAAAATGAATCAATGTAATCTTTAGACATTAATAGACGACCTACTAGTATCAGCGTAAATCAAAAACCACTTGTTATTTCCTGAGTTATGATAAAACTATTATGCTAAACTGCTTTTAATGTGTAAGCACACTGTTCCGGAAGGAATTCCAACATATCTCACACATATGTGAACGTACACTATGTTTCTCGCTGAAATGTGAATCAGGAGAACTATGGAGCTCCTCTCATTTTGCAGTCCTGGCTATTTGCATCATATAAGATGCAATACATGCCTATAATGCAATGAAAGCATTATGTTGATCATCATTGTAAAATTAACCTAGGATTTGGTAGACGAATTTAGAAAACGTAGAAGATGTAGCGGACTAATGGTTAGAAAGAGTTAAACAAACACTGAGGTAAACAAACAGATACATGTTGACATTTCCTCAGAGACAGTTCCGACATAGCGAAATTCCAAGAGCCACAACTGACGTCTGAGGAAGACAATGTTGCCAAACAATAGTCTCGAGAGGCCTTTCTTACAATTGAAGATGGGGTTGCCCATCGGTTCCAGAGTAACTTTTAGGTGGGCAGGAATCATAACTTGACAGGAGATTCGTAAACTCGAAAATTCGAAAACGATTCATCCAAATTGAAATAATCGTGAATGCTACGTTCTTTACCTGATGCTTGTTTTACAAATATTCTAAAAATGAAATGACATAATATGGAATTTCTGAGAATATACAGAGTATAATAGAAGATGAATTAGCTTTAATTAGCATTGAACTAATTTCTGAAAGCTTCAATAATATGTACTGAAAAGACTTGGCCTGGTCGTACCATTTATTCAATACCTGTAGACCTCGAATAATCTGGAAATTACCATTATTTCTATCTAGTCCTATCCGGAAATAGGAGGGCCCCGCAATAGCTGCAAGGTAACTGTAATAACTTTAAACCACCACTACTAGGTAACCCTAGCATACATTTAACATGACCTATTGTGGGAAATGTAACCTCCACATACTATGAGTATGACGCGATCATATACTCATCCAAGAAAAGTATTGCATGTGGTACATGTACAGAAATTTAATTCCCATGCGATCAATTCCCATATGTTCAAGGCAGAATACGATTCCGAAAGGGATTCCACACAGGTGCAACTTTCTCCCGGGCACTTCAATATCCCGAAGGATAGTTTGGTTCAACGACCTTTTAACTTTTACAGAAAGGGGGGAAAAGTCAAACTCTCGCTTCAAAAATCGATAAGTTCTTTATGGCGCAGGATAGAATCTTTGAATAACCATCGGCTAATACATAGAACGTTATTCACACCAATAGATTTGACATCATTCGAAATGTCAATGAATTATGTGTGAGTAAATACATAACATCTTATGTGCATGAAGTTACCAGGGTGCATGAGTGATTAATTGCTGTGACTAAGGGATCAGGAAGTTAGGGTTAGCCACCGGAAGATCTTGTCATCATGTTACCCAACGTTTACCTGCCTTATATTACGCATTGGCAAATCTCTATGGTTCAGATCCAAGTATTTTGTACTATTAAGAATATACCACCTCGTAAGCAAAGTAGTCCAGGGAACCTATGCATCTTTTACGGTAGAATCCAGAGCAGATCTTTACAGACATCCTCTATAACATATCAACGATATACATTGATGTAATTGGAATTGGAACAGTTGGCGTTGCTAGGTGATACAATATTGAACCTATAAAGCTTAATGCATTCAGATCATTTGTAGAAGATAAAACTAATTTCTATCGGTTTATGACCAATTACTGTACCATATATAGATCAATAGGTAAATCTTGAGTTTCAGTGGAAATGTATACATTTTGGTCGGTATTTATCATTTCCCAAGGAGAACGCTGATACAAATATCTGTCTGAGAGCTAAACCATAAATTAAATCAACTATGAGGTGTAATGTATACTTGTTGAATATGAGGTATTGAACAATGAGGTATTTAAGTAAATTAAAGGAGGTATGTGACTGAAATTGAAGCCAGGACAAGCATTCATGTACAGCGATACTTTACTGAAACGTATATATATAGAGGACACACAGAAATAACTAAGATATCTTATATATGTGAACTAATTGTTGAACGCTTTCCCGCCTACCAATAGTTAATTACTTTATAATTTGGGGTATTTAGATTGAGAAAACCTAGGTCACACATCTGGTTATATTTACTAGCAAGAGTTAACGCACTAGAATGAGCAATCCATTGAGCGAATGGTTCAAGCTAGGCATTATTCTTTTTATTTTTTCCTATTCTAGTTTATTTGTACTGTTTATAAAAAAGTCTTCTATTTATTCTCCATTACCTATGTGGGTGGACCCACCGTAAATAATCAGATTTAATCATCCTATTACCCACTACAAGAAGGCCATCAAATATCAGATTAGTTTAACATACATTGCCTATTTCATGGATGACTGACAGGTATGGTCGGTATTGCAAGAAATGTTGTTATAAATATGTTCATGCATAGTAGAGGTCGTAGAAATAATCCTTCAGTCCACAATGTTAGAAAAAAGTTCGTTGGAGCCTCTTCTTGAAGGGAGGAGACTCAAACGTTTCTATGGGAAGCCTAATTTAAGTAACTGGGTCGACAAGTGTTGAAGATGAAGGCTTCTGTAGAATATATTTAGCATCCCCTCCTGAATATCTATCTACAGCCTCACTGCTCAGACGATAACATCGATCTCAAATATATATCAGGCCCTACATTATTGTGAGGCAAAGGCCTAAACAGTCCATCATTCAAATGATCTATATTTACATGTTCTTTTCAATTTCTGTGGTTATCTATAAAATCACTTTGTCCCCAACTTTCTACAACATTTCCCCATACGGAACCATATATGGGTCAGATCTTCAGAAAATGTACAATTCGCCTTCAGTAGTTCTCTTAAATAACCCTTATTTAAGACAGAAATGAGCTTCAAAATGTAGTTTAACATAACAGAAGTGATACTTTAAATCAATGCGATACCAAATATACTCAGATATACCCGGTATTCATCATTTTTCAGCAGAATTTAGCAGAATTTTCTAAATGTGTACAGCTGCCAATTGTACATTTTCGGAAAAATCTAACCCATATATAAAACCAGGGATTTTATGAGAGGCACCATTTCTGTTGGCCTTGGCAAAATATGCTGTATACATGTATACATAAGACCTGGCGTCTCTTTAACCTGTACACATTGTAAAAAAAACTCTTTGTAGACTGTTGTCCTGCTTGAGGTGGTTGTGTTATGTTTTGTAATCGGCAGACGGAGGATAGATGGAGCAGGTGTCACCACTATCTTGTGCCACTTGGTCGCAACTTGGTGGTACTACAGATAAGAGGGCTTGTTCTCCAATGGGATATTAGTTGGGGAAGACATACTACAATTTCTTAATATAATTGTCTTTTACGATGGCCAGAAGGCAGTTTCGTTGTTTTTACTTCTTTTGCCACCATCTTTATGTAAACAATAGCCTAAAGGGCCTAGTCCACTAAGCCGATTCTCATGCGATTTTGCGCCGCAGAGGACTCTTTTCCACTAAATTCTGTGAGAATCGCTTGAGAATCGGCTTAGTGGACTAGGCCCTTAAGATCCACACTGTGTCTCTAACGTGCAGTGATTCATAATTGCCTTCGTTGTGCAATCAAACGTCCTTCGCCATACTTTGATAGAGATGCATTTTACAGTGTGAGTAGTTTCAAATTCCAAAATGTTCACCTGGTATCAATTTGAATTGGCTAAGCACAGTAATAGTCAAATAGGCAAGGCAACCAGATGACATTATACTTCCCTGTTTATAAATAACTTCATACAGCCTCATCCTTAATAAACCCCGCGCTTTGATAGAAAAAGTTGTGATTGTTTGCCGAGATATGATTGTAATAAAATAATATTTCAAAGAAGTGGTGCTGTACTCCAGACGTAAGGAGAATGTACAGTCATAACTGAAGAAATTCCATGAAGACTTGCATGAAGGGGGAGTGTACTTCTGTGGCTGTGTTGTGAAACCTGATACCAATGCACACTGCCGCGAGCAACTCATAAAATCTAGGTCATTTCCCACCTAGATATAGGTCACCCTTCCTAGAAGTAGATCAGCTCAAGATAATCGGGGCTTTAAGTGGGGAACAACAAATATGACTCAATACAGAATGTCTAGCAGATGGGGTGAAAATATACCCAAGCTTATTTTCTTAACCAGGTGGTTTAGGAACATTCAGAGAAGAGAGAGCCATGATATGTGAAATAACTCTCTATGTAGATTGTAGTTTG
This sequence comes from Sthenelais limicola, assembly GCA_942159475.1. Taxonomy (NCBI): domain Eukaryota; kingdom Metazoa; phylum Annelida; class Polychaeta; order Phyllodocida; family Sigalionidae; genus Sthenelais; species Sthenelais limicola. Next base: position 108,339,034 of record OW804097.1, on the reverse strand, counting down.
TTAATTGATTTGAACCTTGAATCATCAGTAGCTACTGACCCTAAATATTCATCGGAGAATGACCCTGAATTCTTCATTGTGCCGTGTTTAAATATATATTACTCTATATGCATGCATCTGATATTTACATCACAATTATACTGAGGCCGCCAAAATGGAATCAAGGACGATTCTCATGGTCCCATTTCGATTTTATGTATCTTTGGGGTACCTTTGGGGTCAGAGTTTCTCTCACTCTGGGCTTTGGAGTTCCTTACATCAAAAACCTACCAATTGACAAACAGCCCTTGAAAGACAGATTGTCGAGGCAATGTTGAAAGTAATAAGCTAAGCTATCTGACCTTTCCCAAAATAAATTCTTTCATCTTTTTATTACTGACTACGAATTTCTGGTGGCTATATAGTTCATGGAGGACCGCTCATATGTGCGGTTATAGGTGAGTATTTATTATGGAAACATCATAGTCAATTATGCCTTACTGACATAACGAGCATAACAATCTGAGAAATCCATTTTGTATTTCTTTCTTTGCAAGCTATCAGTAACTGTAAGCAGGTAAATGTGGGCAGTATGTGGGTAACCATTGATATGGAAGAGTCTATTGAGAATCAAGTAAAACGATCAGATGTTTATGAAGGTTAGTTATGACGAAAAATAGTCGATGACTATATGAAAGAAAATAACTCTCTTTCTTTGGGGTCTCAAAGTGTCTTTCTTCAATGCTAATTGTCATATATGACAAAACAACCAGACATGCTAGGGCCTGTTGTTTAATAAATCCATATTCAAAACGTTCCCTTTTCTTTCCTTAGGTAGGACATTCCTACATTTTATGCATAGCAAATTCCTTCCGTACAGCTTTCTTACCAGCTGCTTAACAAGGAAATGTAGCTAAGGAAGGACACTCTTAAGTAAGGATTTTGTATGCAACGGGCCCCTGATGTTGACCAGATGCGCATTTCTATTTGTACCAAAATAATTTGTTTACACAAATGTAGCACACCAATATACCCTTATTATAACAGGGGGTCATAAATATAAACCATCCGTTCCGCAGTCTTTATTACATGTTAAATGTAAACCGTACCTTGACATTTCTTTATATTTGTATAATGTATCGAGAAACTGAACCACTGAGCATTACGCACCACATTTATGCACATGGCTAGTAATTTAGAACTGATTTACTGGTTTTATTATCAATCTTCTTCTATGGAAGTGGGTGATATATGAATGTCTTATATTGGAGCTCCAATCCATTTACACCAACATAACTTGCAATCAATGTGTTGTTGGTAATACTTCAATACATTTAAATCAGACATCCCCACCAAACCTTGACTCTATAGCTTTATTCTTGGCCTTTGGCTGGGCTAGTCGACCTCCTTCCTGACAGCCATTTATCTTCCACTACGCCCTCTATCGCTTCACACTGACCCAAATACTGACTTCAGGTCGAGGCTCCAGACGACACCTGACGTCGTTTTGCCAAACTAAACAGCTGGGAAGTGTATCAATAACGGCGTAAAAAGGTGGGGGTGGAGGTTGTGTAAAAATGCCACTGATATAGGCTCGTAACCGTATCAACGGGTGAGGTCATTGGCCACCAACTGAGCACTTTTCAGCCAAATAAATAGTCGATCCATTAGTCAGTTGGATGCCTCTACACGTATGTATAAATTATGAGGCTATGATAATGACCATGTTTCCTAACCTTCTAAAGGTTGCTAGGGTGAAGTATTATTTCAGGACTGATTATAGTTGATTAGTACAGATTACAAATTTGATATTGCCCCGAAACAGTTTTCGAACCATTAGTCAGTTAGATGCCACGTATATAATGTATGTATACATTATGAACAGAGGGTATGATGATTACCATGATTCCTAGCCTTCTAAAGGTTACTATGGTGAGGCATTTGAGGACTGGTTGTAGTTGATTTGTGCAAATTGCAGACTTTATATTGCCCCAAAACAGTATTCATCCGAATGTAGCTATTCTATAAAATCCATTACAATACTCGTAATTAGGAACGGCTGGTTATTTCCCCTAACCTTCCTTCAATCTTCCGTATTTTTAACTCCTCTCTCTGATGTTACATTCTATCTTCTGTTTAACAGACCTAGGAAGTAAAATCCAATGGTTAAAGACACTATTAGGCGTGCCGTGCTAATAGATATAGGGGAGAAGTCACCAGAAAATATACAATTCACCCTCACCAATCCTCTCAAATAACCTAATTTTCAGACGAAAATAAAGTTCAAAAGACAGTTCAACCTAACCAAACAGATTGATAGAATCAATGCAATGCCGAATATACTCGAAGTTACCTACCATTGACTACAATGCAGCCTAATTTAGCAGAATTTACTAAATGTGTACGACTGCCAATTGTACATTTTCTAAAAATCTGACCCATATATATCCTTTATTACAGACAAAGAAGATGCAGGACCACATTCTGTGGACCCTGGAATCTAAAGCCATAGAGCACCAGCCTGTGGACATCTCAGATCACAATAGAGCACATGACATAAACCTGTTCAGGACCAAGGCTAAGGTGAAGAATGGAAACAGGGCGCCCAGACCTCCTCAACTGTTCAACGATGATGACTATATAGGGGTAAGTAATGGGAGAGAGAATATATTCATCAACCTGATGACACTACATCTAAAATTCTTATGATATCAGTATAAGAGTATATGAATTATGCTTATACTGAATACTCATTTAACTGTAAACCTATGCTAGTTTTGGAAACTGCAACCAGGCTTATTTGTATGTGTCATTATTCTTATAATGGTTATAGCAGATCTTAACGAACTAAATTATGATCACCTCTCCATCTTTGCAGCTTCGGGTGAACTTTGTAATATCTGTATTATGTTAAAAGATGGTGCTCTATGAAGTCTTCAAATGAAATTATAACATTGCTTACTAGGAAAAGGGGGCCGGGGGAGGGAGTCTTAAGGTTTCATAAAATCAAGAGCGAAAAAACTGTCATGGCAGATGAGCTATTTTCAAGTGAAATAATGAATTATCATGAAGATTTTCTTCATGGGTTTGGTGTCATTGATAGTTTAAAGTACATGCATAGTGGGTGAAACTTCCCCAAATCTTCGCCAGAGTTCCTTATGAGGGATCTCGCTGACCATCACAAAAATTCCAGTCGTCTATTGGTTATGCCTAAAAGCATATGTTCACAATGCATTCTTAACTTATAGGATTACGAGTTATTCTTCGAGGCGGTAGAATGTGATACATTATACGAAATGTTAAAGATAAAGGTGCCAAACACAGAGGTGGAATTCATCAGAAAACAAGAGGTGCAGGACGAGGTAGGTTCTCTTTATAATTATTTTTGTTTCCTTGGTTCCTATTTAATCTTAATTTAACATGTGCATTTTTTATGACCGTATAATCATCTTTATTTTGCTCAAACTAGAAGTAACTGAGAGTGACAGACAAAGATCTGATTGAATGGTATTCTAGTAAATTCATGTTTTGAATATTATCACAGTAGCCATGTGGCAGCAAATAAAGTCTTAACATGAATTGCTTACAGCATTCCTCGAGAATGTGGGAAGAGAGCAAAGCTGGAATATTAAGCCTACAAATAACTTGTAAGACTACTGTATGGAGTGGCTATTAATAATTTGTGTTCCAGTGGGCAATACTTTCTTGGCAAGAGAAGAAGGCATGGACCGTGAAACCAAGCAATTTCTTATTCTTCAAGTTTATATTTTTTCTTCTCCAAATCTTTGCAGTATTTCCACCTGTTTGTCACGATTCAGCGAGAGTTAATGTTCCCCTATACTGAGTACACATACGGGGCATATCCATATTCTGATGACGTCATTAATCTCCCATTATTCCAGGTTGTATTATTTGATAAATAAACACCAGGTGGCGGTATGGTGGTGGATACGTAACTTGTATAATGTATAGCTTGGTGGTGGTTGGAGGGGAGATGCAACCAGAAAATACCACTCCACTCCTCTACATATGTCCTATTTGCCACGAATATCAGCCAAATATTTGCCAGTAGTTCTTGTTTTGAAAATACTCAAACGATGACTTTTTTATAAAAAAATTATGAACTTCATAGGGCATTGTTTATGAAGCGTTATTTTCCAAGGAGTTTATCTATTTAATCGGGTTTACATAATTATGGTTAGGATTTTTCACATGGCCCAGGAGAATTGTGAAAAATACTAGGATGACCTGGGATTCACATATATATCGGTCATAACATGAAAAATGGGTCCTTTTGTCCTTTTAGTTGGGTTAAATATGACTACTACTAGGGAGTTTCGACACCGCTCACCTATCCGCAACCGTATCCGTATCCTTATTACTTTAGGGATGCGTGGTCAGGTCGGCACCCAAGGTGGCGGTCTCTGACTGGGTCTCCAACGCTATAGTAGTGTTTTTTTAACCATGCTTTCTGCGATAAAAGTGTTAACTATCACCAAACTTGCTAGGTAAGGACATCAACAACATGTTTAATATTGTTCCCAAACCTTTTTTTTAAATGTAAAATGGCTAGATAGTTTGTCATATACTTAGGTATAATCCCCGCAACAGGTCCCTTTCTTACGTATACTCCTCAGCAGAGGCCGGTATTGACCCTCATTACCTATGCACAACCTGACATAGTGACCTAATTCCGCCCGATAGGTACGGGTTTGCTCCTGAGGAGCGTCTGTCGAAACTCCCTATTATCGGTACAATACTTCCGTAGTATCTATAACTACTTTTGATCGGTTCGCATGATTTTGTCAGATAAGAAATTCCAATCCGAACATATATCTAGATTCTGTTGCATCTTCACTGTACAGGAGCATCTGGTATTTGGTTCAAAGCAAAACACCGGAAAGTAACAAAGAGTTTACGTACGAAGTATGATGAATTATGTTTCCTAAACGATGGCAAAATGTTAAAGGTCATAATACTGGAGGAATTCCACTTGTCGCAATCATTCTAAAATCGTTTATATTGCTATTAACATGACGTTTCTATTAAAATGTGGTATCTGTAATATATAATGATTAACAAAATGTAAACTTTATCTCGTGTATGTATTGAGTTGATTACCTGTCTATAGAATTGACTATCAAGAACTTTAAGTTGCTTATCTGTAGTAATATCTCGGTCGGAAGGACAACTCACTTGAAATAACTGTTTGAATTGATTTATTTCGTAGAATTTGTATGTCATTGAATGAAACGTATCGCAGTAGCGAAATTTCTATGTCAATAAACACGTCTTAAAGAAAAAAGGTTGCAGGCGAATTTACAGTGAACTACTAAGGTCAAATGTTAGTCAAAACTCTGACCTAAATGTTAACTTTCGGACATTTTCTGGCGTGCGTCGCCAAATGTACTTCTTCAGGGGTCTACGTACCTGTTGCATAAGAAATCGTTACTTAAAGTGGGGTCTCCACTGGCAGCGGTAAGCTCTGCGGTAAGCTCTGTGGTAAGCCTTGCGATGGTGGTGTGATGGTGAGGAGTGGCGAGGTCCTGCCTACATGGCCAGTGAACCATGTAAGTAATTAAGACCTTGTCATTCCTGTCCACCTACAGAACCAGCTCAAACCATCGCAAAGCTTACCGCAGAGCTTATCACAGCCAGTGGAGACCCCCCTTAACTGTTCCTAGCTAAGCTATTTTTCCTTGATGCGGTAGGGCATTCCTACTGTAGGAATACAATTTAGTATTCCCTAAAAGTTCCTTACCAGGTAATTCTAATCAGCAAGGAAAAGTAGTTAAGGAAGGAAAGCATGAAGTAAGGAATTGTTAGGCAAGGGGTTCCAGTCCTTCGTCTCAATTTTGAGGATATCTTATAAAAGGTGACCCTTCCATTAATAGTCAGACCACCTTCTCTTTACCTGCCCGACTAACAATCCCATATGTACTTACAGGAAGCAGCCAAACTCAAAGCTAAGAAAAAGAAAGAAAAGAAAAAGGCTGAAAAGGTAGCGTAAGAATGTTCTCAGATAAGCACGATCTAGTGTATAGATCTCTTCATGCACAAATCTATGTCTTCACTGCTTTGTATATTGTGATATTCTTCTACCACTGTCCTAGCTCTTCTCTTCCTGTGTTCTATATCTCTGTATTCTATTAAATACTTTTCTCGAGGATTAGAAAGAGATAAGGATCATCGATGCTCGAAACATTTTGATGAGAGATCATCAATTAGATATTAAATATTTCCTAGAAATGTGTCGAAATGTGTTTGTGTGCTGTAGGCGGTAGAATTTATTAAACATTAAAATACCATCTAGAACTAGTCGATAACTACACATCCTTGAATAGGGGGAATCATGTACAAGCAGTAGTTCTCATTGGATATTGCCTCTTCTCCATTTGGCGTTTTTGAAAAGAAGAAGCACATTTTGATCGATTCAGATACTAATTATTCATGTACAAAATCACACGACACATATTTAAAATGATTATTTCTTGCTATGATTTTACAGCCGAAAAAAGGCTTTCATGAATTGTTTTCTAAACGCTACACAATTCCAAAAATCAATGACATATCTAAATCAAGCGACTATGGGTCTTGCTTCTGACATTCGCCAAGGATGAATGTATCAATTCCAATAGGAAACTAACTGCTTGGGAGCATTCCCTTAACATGCCAGGGTGACCTATATTGACAATAGATTCTGTTGATCTACCTAGAAAAAGAAGCAGAAGAAGAAGGTGAGCAAGTAGTATAGATTTCCATGAGTGTGATTCTAAGTTCGTTTCTCTGGTTTACGCCATTTTCATTTGTAATTTACTTTGTAGTTTTCAGATAAATAGAACTTGTTTTTCGTGATTTTCCAATGTATATTAGGTCTATCATTTATGTCGGTCAATCGGCCATTCTTCTGATTATATTTGATTGTCTAGTCACAATCAAGTCAAGTTGAATTAGAGTTTGCATGATTGTGAATATTAGCTAGACGCGCGATGTCTAAACGGATGAATTTGATAAATGTCATGGCTCATCTATTTTATCCAAGATAATTTATAGTTTCCATTTGTTTTACCTTAGTTAATACATCATCCACGATAAGAAGGCATAATGTCAATTATTTACCGTTCTAAAATACATTTTAACCCACATGTATCAGACACAAGATTACTATGTATAATATTGGTCTTAATATACAGGACTTATCCTCCCCACAATAAACATAAGTATATTGATTTAAATTGAGTCACAATCTTTTCAAATTATCCGTTGCCACTTGTTGTTTCTAAAGACAACGATGTAAATCTCCACATGTTCAAGGAGATATTTACATCGTTCTTTTTGTGTGCGGTCGATTAGGCATACTGTTCTTTTTTATTTGTACAGCTATAATATGATACGTTCAATTTTAAACTTTCAGCGGTAGTACTGTCATTTTACATTGAAGCATGGTTAGAAAAGTCAAATAGTGGTTCAAAGTAACGGGTACACATTTTTCAGCGGCTAATAACCTTGACCAACACTGAACAGATATATTAATTTCAATTTTGCAATTATATTCTCCATGCAATTTTGCTTTCCTCCTTCCCCTCACTATGCAAGCGCTGCGAAAAAAGTACTTAATTTCCCCCCTCAGATATTATAGGGGCCGAGTGTCGTTCTGACACGATTTATACCCCTTTTTAAAGATTCATCTGAGAAATATGGTAGAGGTTAATTCGTAATGTTAAATTCGACTCTGTCGCATCAGAATGGAAGGGTTTTTATATTCTTTATATCTATGTCTCATCAAATCTCTTTTACCGCATCTGATCAGTCCTAGAATCCCCCGTCACCTCCTCCGTTTGTAGAATGGGCATCAGTAATTTACAAAGGCGATTTATCAATCGAAAACGATAGTCATGTTTCAATAGCCAATTATTTTAGCATCCTGAATAAGACAAGCACTCTTATAGCACTGCTAAACATCTATTCTCTTCTTCCTTTTTCCAAAGTTCGTAATTAATGAAAATGCAAACAAATATTCACCCAATATTTTCCGTTAAACCTTTTAAAAAACGCAGCCGAAGGCAGTGAACATACTTAACATAAGCTATACTATAGAATTGATTGAATTTCAGGGAAGCGAAGCGGAATCCGGAAGTGAGGCTGATACTGAAGAGGAAAAGGAGGAGGCTAAGAAGAAAGACAAAAAGAAAAAGAAAACAAAGAAGGTAAGACCTATTATTTGTCTAACACATTAATATTGTTATCATGTTATGTTTCATCATGAAAAGCTTATTTCCAGGGGATCATTTTGCAGGTGGATTACAGAACCGCCAGTGATTTTCACTTCACCCTCATGATATGTATTTCTAGCAGACCGGTAATGCTTTTATTTCTGCAAAGACATAATCATATACGCAATTTTCAATGTCGAAAAATGACAAATCCTGTATCGAGATAGGTTCAAGAAAGCTTCCTCATAATTCTAGCATACCGCTACTGCTTTTATTTCTGCACGGATTTGTAATTGACAAGTCCGTTACAAGTCCGTGATTTCTGCAAAGACATAATTATATACTCCATTTTTAATGGCGAAAAATGACAAATCCTGTATCGAGATAGGTTCAAGATGGCTTATGGCTGCCGTCTATTCAGGAAGAAATGTATAATTTACAAAAAAATATATATCAGTAAATAGCATAGCAGTTGGTCTCTGTAACTTGATGTCAAGTTGTCACGTTTGAATTTTAGGTAATAATTTGTCACTATCACATAGATATTAAACAGACATGTGGTGTCTTTTTGCTCTTGGAGTATATATTCTTCATGACTGCATCCCATTAATTGAAAACTCCGGTAGACAGCATAGATACACATTACTTGATACAAACATGTAATATATGTTAGCTCTCCTAAAGTTTGTATTCTGATCCATAGTGTTGCAACATATACAAAATCGATTTAGAAAATATATAAGTATGAATATTTTCAGGACAGCCTGATTTAAAAAAGTAGAGAAAAAGAAGATGTTAAAAACACATGAGGAAAATCATTATTATTATTATCCATTATCCCCCTACTTGGTAACCCTTAAAGCTATATGTTTAATGGGTGCAAAAGCTGTGTTGAGGTAGCATTTTAATTGTACTGAATTTCACGAAATGTACCCACCATTGAAATGATGGTCAGGCCAAAGAGTGATATCCCTAAGTGACTTTCGCAATTTCCTAGCTTGTAATAATATTTATGTGAACCTGAGTCCCTAGGAATAGATACAATTTTAATGTATTTTAATAGAAACCCATAGCTACAGAGAAACGATTTCACATTCTTTATTATAGGCGTTCAACTTGTGCTATGAATCGTGCAACTTGTGCATCCTCAAGTGAATGAACTCGTATTCATACACAAACAATTATTTTTAGTGTAAAATAATCTCTAGGGAAAATAATCGAAGGCACACGCCTTTATGTACGTCAAACTTAACCTTGAGAACACAAGTGTCCATCCATCATCCACCTCCCACACCGGTCTCTGCATGGGTACCATGTAAGCCTCATTTGTCTTCCTATCATATCCACCGTTGATTTAGCGTAGAATTCTGTTATCATGTACGTCCATGTTTTCTTTAGAGTCATTGACAACATGGCAAACATAATGTTCAACATGGAGTTATCATTATTACATAAATACTACTAAGTACAAGTGGAACGTGAATCTTATTTTTCTAAACCGTTTCAACGATAGATGGGACAGATCGTCAGAAAATGTACAATTCACCTTTACTAATCCTCTCAAATAACCAAATTTAAGAAAGAAATTCAAAATACATTTCAACACAACCCCCGAGATATTTTGCATGAATACAATGCCAGATCTACTCAGATATACCCTATATGTATCATTCTTCAACCTAATTTAGCAGATTAATTAAATGTGTAGAGCTGCCGATTGTACATTTTCTGATGATCTCACCCATATAATGTGTATGAGATGAGGCAATAGGATAAGATATAAATACATGCACAATTAAAATGCTAAGAAATCTAGCAAACCGATGAATAAATTGATGAAAATTAATGTAAACGTTAAAATAGGATGAAATATGTCGATTAAATATGCTGAAGTTTAAAGCTGTATTGGGGCTCTGGGATGTGCGTATTATCACTCCAACCTTTGCATAGTAGTAGTCTATAGCTATACATCATAATACCAACTAGTAGCCCCCCCACCCTCCAACCATAACAATCAATATTGAAGCCAACTGGGGGATAATGATAATTTCGAGGAATTGTCTCAATTCATATCGTCAGAAACGTTTTAATTACCGTTCACTGAAAGTAAAAAGAATGTTCTCCGTTTGTCAGAGTTGAGGGTGATATATGGATCGACTTGCTGAACATATATTGCAGTCGCAATGAATACTGTAAGACAAGGAATGGCCTGAAACCACATTATTTCTAGGAATTGTCTCAATGTATATCGCCAGAAACGTTTTAATTACCGTTCACTGAAAATTGAAAGCATGTTCTCCTCATGCCAGAGTTGAGGGTGATACCATGTGTCGGCCTTGAAAAAAAGCTTTCATGTATTGTCCATATCCTGAAAAAAATTATTTCTGACAACTAGTTCGCAAATGTACATTGGGAGATTGTGCTGCCTGACGTTTATGCACTCATTGATTATAACTGAATTTTTATTGGTGCTGATATCGAAGTAATTCAACCAGCTTCGCCAGGACAACCTTTGAAAAAACGATGTTTGGCACCTACCCTAACACAAGGTGGTTTTGATAGTTGGGTACATTGGGAAAACGATACCTTGATATCTCTCTCAGACTGTTTACTGGTGAGTGAGATGTGGGCATAAAAATAATTAATCCACCTCTACTTATGCCTCCCCCACTGTAAACATGTATTGAAGGTAGCATTTCCAACTGCTCTTCTTACTTACCTCACCCTAAACTTGCCTATGGCCAGGTAAAATGGGGTTGAATTCTGACTTGATAATTCATCTAAACTAAGTTCTCAGTCATTGTTTTCGATTGGGATATGAGGGGATCATCCCCAGGTAATAAAATACCATTTGCTGTGACATTATTAGATTATTAGATATTTAGAAAGTGAAAAGGACGTTGTTGCTGGCTTAAAATGGTTGCCACTTTCAAGTCCCGATCGTAGATATTTCATAATGAAAACTGACACCAAGCTATCACTATTGCAATGTGTCAAGAGCTAAAGTAAAAAGAAATGTTAGCTGAGGGTTTAGCTTGGGTTGTCAGCACGGCAAAAAAAGTAATGATTCCGGCGTATACATTTTTACATAAATTAATCTTGAGTCAGCTTTCTATAATTTTTTCATCTTTCTCGGAAATTTACAATTAGAACCGTTGCCACAAGTTTCAAATGTTTATGACGTATGTGAAGTTATTTTGGAATAGGTGTTTTAATCAAGTCAATCGTACCAAATTACCTAGAGACATTTGTAACCCAAAGAACTCCATCTGCTCATCTGGTAAATTCATCATAGCCCCAGCCTCTAAGAATGATAGGGGGTTTGCAACCGCCGCAATGTTAGTTTAAAATGATAAGGGTTTATGGATCATCCATCATGACAAATTATCCCCAATATGACACAAAATTACTTCTCATTGGAAATCTCATATCGGAACAAAATATTAGAAATCAAACTAGTTATTGTTACAAGAATGAAATCGAATTTAGAATCCACACACAAGGGCGTTGATACAACTCCCCAATTAGAGATAAGAAATGGGAGGTATATTTTGGGTCCAATGCTAGGTTATCAGGGGGATATATTGGTTTCAACTATAACAAAGTAGTTGGCAGGATGCTCAGTACTCGCAGGAATACAGCGATTTGCTTCTTAGAGACCCTCAGGCCAGGTCTAAATAAGTTATCCAAATACTTCTTTCTACAGAGGGTTGGGAGGAAGGAGGACATTTCATAGCTTGGCGGGATAGGTCTCGAAGGAATAGGGCAGGAGGGACTCACTTTTGAAGTCGGCATTTGATAGAAGACAGTTTAAGACCTGGACTTACATACTGGATTTATTATTTAAGTTATTTCTGGGGTTTTGCTGCGGCTAGGATTTAACTTAGAGGAGTATATCAATATCAGTGCCGCAATGGATCTTAAGAAAGACGAAGGCCCACTAGAGCCAATGATAATTATAGAAGAGGGAGTGAAGAATTTACAAGCAAGTGTTACAGATTTTGACCCCAGTATTAACTTCAATTTATCGTATAATTCTACAGATATTCTTTAAACTAAGTATCATCTGACAAACCTGTATTAATACGATAGCTTGAATAGGTCCCAGTGAATGTACATCATTGCTAGTGTTTAATTTTATTTCATTCTTTTACATAATTATTGAGATATCTTTTCAAATTGATATTCTAGTAGTTGCGACCTGATTAGACTTGCTTAAGTCTTTGATTTTTAAACAAAAAAATCTCAAAACAAAATTTGAAAAAAATAAAATCTGCCATATCAGAATCACTATTTACTAGGGCCCTACAAACAACACTGTCTTGGGGGCGAGAGCTGGTTTAATCGTTGGTTTAATCGCACTGATTGCTGCGCGAAAACATTGAAGTGTATTACATTGGCAGGTATATATATAGCTATTTAATTATAAACAAGTTCATATATACGGCAATTGGTAATACCAGGAGAATAGTTAATCAAAATGTTCAATGTCCCACATGCCTTGACGAGATAATATCACAATTTGAAAGGTTAAAAAAGAATCGGGATCCGAGGCGGAATCCGAAGAGGAGGACATTTCTGACGCGTCTAAATCTGAGGAGGAATCTGAGGAGGGGAGTGAAGCGGATGAAGAAGAAAAAGAGAAAAAGGAAATTAAAAAGAAGAAGGAGAAGAAGGAGAAGGTTTATCAAAGCTTCTTTAAAATCTATGTGTATACCTTCACCCGCCTGTTCTCCATTACAGAAGTGTATATTGAATGTTTGTCTGTATAGTACCTTGGAGTGAGGTCCTCTCATGTTCCATTACCCTCCGGCTCTTGGGTTGTCATACAGTGGGTCTGGTCTAAAAATATGTACAATTGGGATAATTTCACATGCCATGATATCACCTAAATTGAAGGGTACAATCAGGCAAGTATTTGAAACGTATCTGTTTTGGACATTTACTTTTACAATCGTCATTAGAAAAAGGCAGTGTTAATCTTCATTTACACAAAATATAATTTAAGGAATTATATCTGTTAGGATAGTAAATATTAGGCAAAAGACTCAGTTGTACATAATGTTGTGGCCAAAACCAAAACTCCAGTAACCTTTCTTCCAGATCTCATAATACTATGTTCTAGCACCTCAAAGTATTTGTCTTCATTAATTCTCTCATCTGAAATCTGACGTAGTTCTGCTACCTCTGGAGAAGTGGTCTAAACGAAAAAATATGTGTTACGTTTTACGTCTGACTCAATTGCGACAGTTTCTGTAACAAACTTAACGTCCTCCACACCATTCCCATTTGTGTGCGATATTTTATTTTAGTAGATCATATTTTGTATTATTGTATTGTATCATTGACCAGTACCTCAATATACTTGTTCCGAAATAGTTTTGAATTTAATTTGAGCTAGGATATAGAATATGCAATTCGGACCAAAAATCACAGATATAGCTACGGGTAAAGTATTTAGTTTCATTTAATTTTTGCATACATAATCAAGAGTTCGTGAAAGTCAAAACATGAATCGATGGGCCTTGTCCAATTTTGTTGGCACCTACTTCTTTGAGACTCATGTGAAGAAATCAGAGGGGGTAGGGTTGCCAAGATTAAAAAACATAATAGATAGTATCATGTTAATCCTTAGTATCTACTCCCTGGCCTGCGCAGTGAATAATGGTCATAATCATGATAGACACTATTCTCCAGACAATATTCTATAGGCCTAGATCTACTAGGTCTAGGGCTCACATGCATGTCCTGACACTCGTCAAGGACTTAGGGGCAGGTCACTGGTAGGCCTATTTAGTAAAGACAAACTTATGCGCTTACAGAAAAAGGCAAAGTCAGGTTCAGAGTCTGAGGGAGAGGAAAAAAGTGGAAAAGAAAGTGATGAGGAGGAAGAGTCTGAAAGTGATGAAGAGGAATCCGATGAAGAAAAACCTAAGAAAAAGAAGACTAAAAAGAAGGAAGAAAAGAAAAAGAAGGTACATCTTATCTCCGAACCCAAAGGATGCGGAAGAACATGGGAATTCCCCTGTGATTTCCTTGGAATGCTAGATTGATCTATTAATTCTTGGTCGTTAGTTGTAATTCTTCAGTGTTGTTTTGTTATTTGTTGGTGTTTGACTTTGTGTCTGGTATTTTTTTTATGCGACCTAACATAATATTGGTGATACAGGGTTTCTATCATGTATTGAGCTATTCCTGTTTTATAGAGAAACATTCGGGTGGACTATCAAATTACTTGCTTTACAGTCAGGAAGCATAATTATGTTTCTATTCGATTCATTAAATCATCACCACATCTCTGTTATATACTAAATATCCTACTTCATTCAGTTCTTCTGGAAAATAAGTTGGAATTCCTAATTCACAACCCTTATTAAATTGAGACGTTTGATTTCCGTTTAGAGGGGAAAATAGACGTAGGAAGGTTGCTGACGAGACGGAGTGTATTAATACTTTACCCCTTTGCCATCATTTAATACATTTCTCGTAGGGCAACCATAATGTTATGGTTTAAAAACTTAATTATTCTTGGGGGAATATTAATACGGACTGCGTGGTGTAGAGCCCTGTGTGTAGTCTTATGTGTTTTTGAGAGGAATGGTGACCGTTTTACTATTGTGACTAATTTATGCAAACGAAATATTTATTTACTTGAAACCCTAATCCTTTAACTTTATGATTTACTTTTTGTGGTATATCCTTAGAATAACACAATTGACTTTGGGTGTTTTAGAATCAGTCACTGATTATAACGTGGGGCAGTGAGGTTGGTTTCAAATGTATTGTAGCATGCTTTCTAGGAATCACCGAAGAACATCTAATAGTATTATTTGTCTATATTACTTTTAATATCCATAGTGTTTTTGTGTGGTTTTTGATTCCCTTTTAGCCACAGAAATACACCCATATTTTGCGTAATCATTTTTCATATTTTTATTTCTAAAATCTCTTTAATACAGTTTTTTGTCTATAAAACCATTATCTGACATTAATATTCAAGATAGATAAGGGAAAATCTGCTGTTAATGCAATTGTTTGTTTAGATTATTACCATGTTCGGATATGGATAATAATTCACAAAGCAGGGCAATTTCTTTTATTTCGGGATTGAGTGCAAACAATTAAAGATGTCTACTGATGTGCTCTCGTGCTAATCTCCGATTCCCTTTCAGATGAAGTGGTGTTTGAAAATAATGCATGGTGTTTATGGTTATTGAAAAAGCGGCAAAGTAACTGCTATAATTATTCACGAGAAAATATTTATGGTTGACAGAAAGAAAAAGGTTCTGATGATGAATCAGGATCCGAAGAGGAAAGTGAAGAAGAGAGTGAAGAGGAAAGTGAGGAAGAGAGCGAGGAAGAAAGCGATGAGGAGAAGAAGGAAAAGAAGGCAAAGAAAGAAAAGAAAGTAAAAGCCAAACCAGAGAAAAAGGTAGTTTATACTAAGTGACTAAAAAGAAGAGACTGTCCATCAAGTATCGAATTGCATTAATGGGTAAAATGCCTCGTTTTTGCTAGTGATATAAACACATTTTCTTGGCTTGAATCTGTGTCCTTCCAGGTTTTCCGGCTCTGTGTCAGTATGTTTAAACATTACCTGTATTTCAAATTTACAAAGAACTAGCCAAGTTAATATACCAAGTGGGGAACTCAGACAAATTGATAAAGACACATACAAGTATTGTGTGTTATCCATACCCATGACAAACTGGGGGACGGTTTGTATTAAGTAACAGGCCAAGAAATACATGTCCATTATCGTCAGTAATTTGATGAAGTAAGCACCAACAGTTTTTAAATGTTGTCAACCCGCTCCATGTGTACTTTGCAAACATTGCATTGTATATTAACTGGAACGTAACATGAATACTTATTTAAGGCCTCCATGTATTTTAAACTCGAATTACCGTTTTGTTTGTGTAATTAGACCTATTCTGAACAGGATAAAAGCTATGTTTTACTTCTACATACGGATAGAAGTCCATTGGCACTTTCTAACATAACATATTGAGTTGACGGTTGAGGTCTGGTTTGCAGAAGAAGGAAAAGAAAGAATCTGGCTCTGAAGAGAGCAGTGAAGAGGAAGAAAGTAGCGAAGAAGAGAGCAGCGAGGAAGAAAGTGAAGAAGAGAAAGAAAAGGACAAAAAAGCAAAGAAGGAAAAGAAAGAAACGCCAAAGAAAAAGAAGAAGGTACAACAGACAACCCTGCATGACCCCCTATACTTTACACAAATTTGAGGATTTTATTTGCAGCTCTTATGATCTTTGTTGAAGCCGCTAGTCAATATTTTCTGCTTATATGATCGCCATTTTGCTTGATAGTTAGTATTCATATTATTTGGATTTGAAATATGCTGCTTTCATGGAATTTAGGATTCAGAGTCGGAATCAGAGGAAGAATCCTCAGAAGAAGAATCCTCTGAGGAAGAGAGTGCAGATGAAAAGAAAACCAAAGCCAAAGCCAAAGCCAAAGCAGACACAAAGAAGGTAGAGAAAGCGAGTGATCCACACTAGTGAATTAACGTATCTAAGTCCATAGATATTAAGAAACTGAAGATGCATGCCCATGTCTTATTTTTATGTCCCGTTTGTAAAGTACTGTAAGTTCTACTGTAGCGCTGTAGTCATATTGTTATGTTGCTATCGTCTTTTCTCATTTCCTCTAAATCTTTTGTACTATTTTATGTGCGTCATAGCGTTGCTATGATATTCCTTTGGCTATACTTGCTAAGCGATATCCCTTTTGCTATATTTTGAAAACAAAAGCTCAGCTTTAGCTATTTGATTTTTGCCAAAAAACGGCCAGATGCTGTTAGTAGTTTTCTTTTTTTGGTGAAAAGTCATTCATGCCAAAAAATGGATTTACAGAAAACAAAATCCTCATCATCGGAAGAAGAATCCTCGTCAGAAGAAGAAAGTAGTGAGGAAGAAAAAGTAGAATCTAAATCTAAAACACAAGCAAAAAAGAAAACAAAAGATTCAGAATCAGAAGAGGAGTCATCGTCAGAAGAGGAATCATCAGAGGTAGAAAAAAGATAAACTGTAAATATGGATGGAGAACTGAACCGCGCACAAACCGCATGAATCTTTCACGCTTTTTATTTTCTTAATCCACTACAGTTTTATTGATCTTGGATACCATCGCATTTTGCGTTCTCTGGAGCTAAAATGTCGGTGTTGTGTTTCCATGTTGAAGTTGTTGTTCGTTTGTTTCTGTACGGATGTCCCTTGAACCTGTTGTTGCTGGTCTGTTGAACCTAACTATGTTTGTAAATATCTTATTCTCAATATTAGTGTTTGTAAATATGAATATGTGTACCCTCATAATATGTGTGACTCTCTAACAGGAAAGCTGACAATATTCCCCCCTTAGCGTGTAAAATTACTATAATTTACACCCCTCATCAGTTAACCCGGAAAATCACTTGTATTGCAAGCACATCTCTAAAATTCAGTTCGGGTTTACGTATACAATCCTACCTCATAGGTCATTAAAGGATTAATAACCGATATTGAGGGGCTGCTGATTCACCTCGGGAGTATCTACATAATAATTATAGTGCACCAGCAGGCCCGAAATGGAGGTTTTTAATCTATTTAGTCTCTGCCTATGGTTGTTATAGCCCCAGGTCTGTTCAAGGCAGAAACTAAGAAGTCATAATAGACCTATCACGATAACAGAAATCGGTGTTTCATCTTCAACAAGACATGCATGATTCAACATTAATATCCGTCTATAATCTCATGTACATACTGCCTTGCTCCTATGATTCATCTGTCTCATATTCATTCCCTATGGAACTTGCCATCTAGTTTGAAATGTTGCCTGCACTAAAATGTATTGCATTTATTGTATATATATTATATTAACTATTCTCCCGTTTCAGGACAGAGCCTAACACCTTTTCATGTTATTATATCCCTGCCCTCTTCTTGGTATTACTATTTGACAAAATAATTGTTTTCTGTATCTGTGTGATGAAAACATCTCTTTCAGGGACAGGGTCTTACATAATTTTGATACAGAAGACCCAGCAACATAGTATACATTTATATAAATCAAGATTCAACTGCCTGTTTCTGAACTGACCTGCCTGGTGTCTAATAGTAATTTATTGGGAGTAGTGCCTCAAGATATTTTATCGTACCTATTCTAAAACCCCTGATATATTCTTGAATTACATTTTTTATTTGGGATTTGACTAAAACTGTGGCAAAATTCTTTACCAATAGATTTTAATGGATTAAGACACTTTATAATGATAAGTGTAGCTCTAGCTGTTTAGAAAATACCATCACTAGTTTAAAAGTGTCAAAATGTAGAAATATGTTAATTACAAGAATGTTTTCAGGAGGAATCTGATGAAGATGACAAAAAGAAGAAGGCTGTGAAGGAAGAGGTGAAGAAGTCGAGCGCTACCAAGGTCGAGGCCAAGAAGCCTGCAGTGAGTATACCATGCAACATAATATCGTGTGCTGTGATAGAAGTACATATTGTGCTATATTTCTTTTTTATGTGTATTATATAAACATTAAATTCAATTATTATCAATGAAACGCTCTCAGGATTGTTCCATCGTCTGTCAGACGCCCTCCTTCACATCCCAATTCCACCATATTACCACCTGCTGCCTTATAATCAGTGTATTGTCACCACGTATTTGTGAGGTGTTTCAGGAAAATGATTCATAAGTCGCAAAAAATTTGGTTTTGAGATATCATCATATTTGAAAAGATGAGATCAAGCCGATTCTAATGATAGTAAACAGTATGGCACAGATAAAATGTATTTCTATATGTTAAGTTTGATATTTCTATGTTTGAAAACAAGTTTACAATAATTCTGGGTGGGTAATTACCAGTAAAGTAATTAAATTTACTCCATATAATGACCTTTAAAATGCAATGATTTATTTGATACACTATCCTGAAATATTGTACATGAATTTACATGACATAAGGCGCTAAGCACCCTATCGAATCAAAACATTCCTACTAAGAAAACTTGTAAGTAAATCACTTTGAAACATATCAATTTTGCGACGTGTGACTCATTTTTCTAAAACACATCACATTTAGTGTTGGTTTTCGAGGAAAAATATGGCCCAATACCAGGAACCACCTTTAAATAGTGGTCTCTAAATGATAAACCTGAATAACTATGTAATATTGCCTCGCCTACCAAGTGGTGTTATGATCCTAATACTGATTGTAATCTAGTCACATACATTATTTACAGGCCTCAACTGCGACCCCTATGGTATTTAAGAAGTCTCGTCCGGTATGTCATCCTGTGGTTTTATGGTTGGATAATACATTTTTCAAACTGTGTTAAACAATTTCAGCCTTACACATCGATTTAATAAATCTATCCATATTTTACAACATGTATTCACATGACCCTTGCCAAATATATTCTTACAACACATTGACTTTAAGATGAAGTTGAAAAGTGGTGGAGAAGTTGGATGAAGACTACAACAATTAATGATATCTTTGTATTTAGGATTCAGACGAGGAGAAAGGCCTATGGGTATGGGAAGCACATAGATATGCTAACAATTAATTATATTACTATCAATACCTTTATCACGGTGAGACGATCAGGACATGTGCAACTAGAGTTCTAAATTATCTAGTAACTAAAAGTGAAACAACTAAATAACCTATTACATCAATATATCGGGTGCTAACGAAATAAATAGCCCATGATTATTCATTTATTATCTGGCCTAATTGAGGCTTTACTGATTTTGACTATTTAAGAAGTTCGACTCAATTTGTACATAAAATTATTAGCCTCACCGGTGTAAACGATGTGATAATTATCTACGTACTTAGGAGAAGGAATTAATCGTACGCCTCCTGCCTGTATACTAGTCTATATATACCCTAGATTGTATGCAAGATTTATAAATGACATTCATCATGCGTGCCAAGGTTGAAGGTACTGATGATGGGAGTATCGCAGGTAGCATTAAGGGTGGTCTCCACTGGCTGCGGTAAGCTCTGCGGTAAGCCTTGCGATGGTTTGTGCTGGTTCTGTAGGTGGGGAGGAGTGACAAAGTCCTGCCTACATGGTTCACTGGCCATGTAGGCAGGACCTCGCCACTTCTCACCATCACAACACCATCGCAAGGCTTACCGCAGAGCTTACCACAGAGCTTACCGCAGAGCTTACCACAGCCAGTGGAGACCACCCTTTAAGGGACAACTCATTTTGATGTGCTGATGTATAGAAAATCAATTCAGTACTAAAGTTGGCAGGTTATGTTTGAATAAAACCTTTTTAAAAAACAAAAAAATAAAAATAAAAACAAATTCAGTACTAAAGATTGTAAAATTATATAAACAAAATCAGACATGGGTTGTCATGAGTACCTTCTAGCTAGCTACACTCGTTATGAATGCCACTTTATAAAAAGATCCATTCGCTTATTGGATACATTTTGGTTTAAGGTATATTCTCTGCTCCTCCGTCTATCGTAAAATGAATAGAGAATATAAACATATTTCTCTGTTATTTAGGCAGGAAATATGCACCATGCCAATGTAGTCCTGTAGTATTTGATTTATATGTTCACATTGAACACCAACATTAATACTAGCGCACTACCAAACAAACCACAACATTCTGATAGAAATGTTTGTCACAGATAATAGGATAAATTCAATGATGTTTTTTTATAAAGTAACTCCAAAAAAGAGCTGTATCACAATGATGTAATGACAGAACTGTAAATTTCATCTATCTTTAAAATTTATTTTCCAAAATGGTCAAGAACCACTTCCTTCTATTGTGTAAAATAAGTTTTTTTCCAGCTTATTGTCACATATAGAAAGGTATGATATCATCATTCTAGACAATTACCCACATAAGCAATCGCACATATGTAGGCTTTTAGGGCCATGAATAAGAGTGCGATTCCATATAAGAAATTCTGCCATAATGACACTCAGTAACTTACATTTACAACAAATACCAAATATACATCCCACACTTCCACATTTTGCTAATAGTTACATTTTCTTTTCGCGAATCTTTCCGCACAGGATGACTCAGATGACGACAAGAAAAAGAAAGAGTCTGACAAAGAGAGTTCCTCCTCTGAGGAAGAAAGCAGCTCAGAGGAAAGTTCTTCAGAAGAAGAGAGTGAAGAAGAGAAGAAGGTTTGCTCCTCCACCTGACGAAACCCTATGTTGTTTGTCCTATTGGTCCTCTGCATTCTTTATCACTCAAAATACATATTTCATTGGATCAGCATTTCGTACAAATATCTTCTCAATATACGATCCACGATGCTAGGAAGGAATAAGGAAGACAGTCATATTGAATTTGGCCAGAACAGCCAGAAGCTGTTTATTAATATAATACCCTATAAGATATCCACAGATACAAGTGATTATGAATCAATATCACAGAAGCAATAGCAATAAATAATACCGAACAGACAATATCGGATACATATAAACAGTAAAGTTAAAAAATTTTCGGCGATGAGGGACCCAACGTCTACACCGACTCGGTGAATGAACTTGAATGACGGTTGGGAGAATGGAAGGGGGGCGTGGCAACCCTAGCCCGCCTGTGATTGGCTGAGGCGCCGGTGACGTCATAGTTAATTCCCCTAGCAAAGGGGGCGTGGTCGATATAACCACTGAGGCTTCAGTTGCACATATCCTATGTATCTCCAGTCACTGCTGGTGTGGTATGAGTCTATATACTTTCGATGCCATTTACTAGACACTTGGTTTACCGATTTCTGGATTTTTCCACAGAGTTTAGGGTAAATCATGGATGGTTTTCTGAAAGGAATTTCGCCAATAAAATCCATGCCAAAAGATAAATAGAATGGGATGATCATTAATCCAAGAAACGAAATGTTTATTTGGTGGTAATAAAGGTGCAGAATCGTTTGTTCGTGTTTAATGTTGGTCCTCCCTGTCCACTGTAACTTAAACATACTTCCAACGTTTATTAACTTTTCTTTCAGCATAGGTCACTCATATTTGAACTTGCAACCTGTATATATGCATCTATATGTATGCTAACATTTGATTGTTGCCATTCTTTTGCGTCAGATATGTAATACCACGAAGATATTGTTGCCGAACCCAAGAGAAAGAAAGGCCTATTTCAAAATAATTTCGCAAATTGTCCCAAGGCTTTGCATTGTACTACCTTCAGTAAACATGTTTTTTTCTTAATCTATCACCGAACGCATGGGTTGAGGTCATTTGCGAAATTATTTTGCGACGCCCATTGTTGCAACAGAATATAAACAAATCGCATGTTGGAGTATGAACTGTATCAGGCTGTATCTTGTTATAAATGATACAAGGTACACGAATGCTTATTGTATTCAACCATAAAGAATTACAGAGAATTCTCTATAGTCTGCAAAAGATTATATAACCGTCAGGAATCATACATGTAATATAGACAGAATGATTTGTAGGAATTTTTCGTGACTTCTAGGAATTAAATTAGAATTTTCCAGAAATATTTCGAAACCATAATAATTTATTATGTAATTGATATTTATAATAAAACAACTAAATTAAATTGTCAATGGAATATTGGAATACAAAATTCTAAATGAGTAAATCCCAATTTTAGTTGTCGAGGCTATTCTAAATAGTTGCGCATCAGTTTTATTGTATTTCACAATTCGCATCTTATGTGTGTTGCTTTCATGCAGTAACCGCAAGTTGAACAAACGGGCTTCTAAGGCATTAGTTATGATCCATTGTTACCGCGCGCTTGATACGCCTGCATTCAACAACCCCTCCCCCCTCTGCGCATGTCTAGGCCTTTGCAATTGCTACCATAAAATATTATTCATATGTTATCACCATTAAGTTATTTGTAAATATCAAATAACTTATCTATTCATATACCAGAAATATATTGACGGTATATATTACGGTTTAAAGCAATTCCTTTCGCTCGAATAGATTGATCTTATTTGACCATTTTTGCTTATTATTTAGTCTATTAGCTTTAAGCATACATATTGTTTTATTATCGTAATGCTATATACTTTCGCTATGAATTCAGCTATTTTATTTGTTGCGCCAATAATATACGTTCTGTTAGGTACCTTTTCATTTGTTTTTCAGAGCCGGATTGCAAACACAGTGTTTATATGTAACTGTTACCAAGTGTCCTTTACTAATATTTTTGTCTCTCCGTTGCCTTCTAGGGAGCTGCTACGAAGAAAGCTGCCAAAAAGGTTTGTCATTGGCCTTTTCTTACATCCTACATACTATGGAATCTCGTATTAAATATACCTCAACCTAATAGATACAATGAAAACGAATAAAATTCCATATATAAAACCACTGTTAATTATCATAATACATTCAAGTCAATCCGAAGAATAACGTTTTTTCATCCTATTTAGTTTTCATGCAACCCAATAGCTGCCTTCAAATAAATTTCCTCAGTGAAGTCCTTGTAAAATTCTAATGGCCTTTCCAGCCCTTGCAACATTCTAATGGTTTTTCCACTGACCAATCTTTTTTTTTATAATTTCAGGAGTCGAGTAGTGAGGAGGAGTCGAGTGAGGAAGAGTCAGAGGATGACGAGAAGAAAGCAACAGCAACTAAGGTAAAGATAATAGAACTAGAAGAAGTCAATGAATGAAAACTAGGTCTAACCAATACCAATAGTTATAAAGGCATACTTATATTCTAACCTAAATCGCAGCTCGTGTGAACTTTGTCTGCTATTGATGTTGACTCCCCCAAATGTGTTGTCTCATCACATTCCTCATTCCAGGACAAAGGAGAGTTCGAAGGTGACAGTGTCTACACCATTAGTAAAACTAGCATGATTGTTGTATTGTATGTATTGCGTTACCTTCCCAGTCTTTAACACTTATATTAGGGGTCACGTCGAAATAAGGTCGCAATGGTCGCGACGGTCGCAACCCTTTTGGCACATTTTCAGTGACAGGACCGCGACCTGGGTGGCCAGATAATCAAGCTGATTCCAGCCTTCAGACTGTCATATAACTTCATAATATTTGGTTGTACGATGGCTGGAATGATAATACAATGAATGAACGAAGACAGAGGTTGGCCGGAAACCAAGCAATGCTAGGTTTATTATTCAGCAATCAGATACAATCACAAGTAAAGAAAAAATAATAATTTTGAGTTCAAACACGTCCAAGCGGTGCAGCGATGAGGAGAGAAGTCAACAATAGAACGTGCTACTGTTGATACACGTGATGTGCGCGTCATAATAGCTGAGCGCGACGAATGTGATTGGTCGAGAAGGAAGGGGGCGTGGTCAATGTCCACGAATCTGCTCCCGCCCAAATATGAGCGTCGATGTGTCGACTGTGGAGACTCAGCAACTCTGGCTGCGACCTGGCACACCACCTGGATATGACTTGGTTGCCACGTATATGTAACTCAGCTGGATGTGACCATGGATGCGGCAATTGCGGTCGACACAACCCTATTTTGACGTCACCCCTTAGTGTATATGTATGGAATCTGTTAACCAGGATATATATAACGGCTGACACAAATCTCACACTATATGTTTATTGTTTAGGTGAGGTTGTTGTACAGTCCTATTGTCTTTCATCAGGAATCAACTACAACCTTTTCTGTAGGGAGAGCATTTAGTTTGCTGATTGATCAGTTGCCTTTCTTAGTAGAGGCCAAACCACGTTTTTATTGTTCAGAATTTAATTTAATACTGGTTAAAGTAAAACACTGGGCTGGAACACTTGCAGGGCATACAGCTCAATTATGATTTATAAGTGGGAACTCACATTATAATACTGGTTTCTGGGCAATGATATTGTCAGAATCAATCAAGTAATTTCTTTTCCGCTCTCCCAAACCCTTAGACTGGGTGCCTTCATATTAGTAGCTGTATGACACTAACTAGGGCTGAATGAGTTCCTGAGTGAGTTAGGTGTGGTCATGGTCTAGTGAGTCTGTAGTAAACAGTCAAAGTGACCACTTTACTTCAAGGTCAACTTAGCTATAGGGCTGCACCCCAAGTTAGGGACTTTGCTGTATTAGCCATTTTTTTCTTAATCCTTGGGTATGAACATGTTTTCTTTGTTTATAAGTTCATCAATAGGGGACTTGCATATGCCACTGCGCATGTCTGGTACAGTGCATCATGGGATGGATTCTGATGAAATCTGACATACAAATATTTGGGAACATTTCTATAAATAATTGTAAGAATGTTTTCACGAATATCACAGCTTTTATAAATTTTCTATGAAAACCAAATGCATGATGGGAACAATGGAGGCTTGTGTTGTGGAAACATGTATAACACATAGATATTGATATTAGACCATTGATAAATAGTCCATGCTGAATATGACATGATTTCTATAGATTTTATACTGTACCATTAGTCCCATAATGCTATGTGAATAAGGATTCAAAATGGCGGCCATGCAACTCCCCTATTGTGCAATAGGGATTTTCTCTGTACTTTTCTAAGAATAAAAGACCATCATTCCATACCTGCATAATTATAGTGAAAAATTTGAGTAAAAGGAGAGAATTAATTGATATAGGTAGTCTTCACACAATATGAAAAAGAATTTTTGGAATTGTGCATGCAACAGTTTCAAATATAGACTGCCCTGAATCTCTGCTTTTGTTTCACATATGACAGTAACATTTAACAGAAAAACTCTAAAAACTAAAAGGAACCTTATAAAATGAATTAAGGCAATTAAAGTTTTAGTCCCTACCTTAGCACACACCACTATAGAAATACTACCTTACACTGGTCACGGTCTACTGATCCACTTTCCACTTGACCTCAATTCTCAAAAGTATATACATAAATATTTAGCTGTGTTTTTACTGTTGAAATCAAATGAAAGAGCTCCCTGATGTCTTTCTGCTGCCACTATTTGTTGTTATACATCCATATGCTTTATAGGTTTGCATTTCTAAAGCAGGTAGAAGTCAGGGACGATAGATATTTAGCTTAGATTACAATATATAGTGTCTGTGTGCATTCACTTCCACTGAAAAGGAAGTTTACCAGACCTCCCAGCTTGTCATTTATGCATAGCACCCTGGTAAGATGTCAGCCTTCACTATCCAAATAGCAGACAGAGTCTCCTCTATTAAATGGTGCTTTACAGCCACACACATTATTGGGTTATTCATTATAGTGTGCATAACATAATATCTTAGTTTTCCTCAATGTCTGAACAGAGGATATAGTCAGTCCAGTGTCCCCCTTTAACTAGATTATTCAATAAAGACCAACAAGTCTGTTCAGTGTAACACGGTTCAGGATGAAGTGATATTATTGGGGCTATTGTTGACGACTTGCATACAGGTTCGCAAATAACCTTTTGAGCTCAGTATTCCAATTTATATTCTCGAAAGCATGTATATGATATCATTAGCATACTAAAAAGTATAGAATATACTGTGACTATGATTCTTCCCCATCTGAGAACCCCCATCCCCCCCCCCCCGATTATTAATGTGAAAATGATTACTCCAATGTAAATTGTATAATATTAAGTGGGCTAGCGAATTAACTCTAAGTTATCTTCACCTTTTCCAGGCACCAATGACCTTCCGGCGTCGCTCTCCGGTACGATTGCTATTGACTTTAAACAGTAACAAATTATAGTTATTAATTGATATCAAATGAAAAAGGTGTAGTGTAACTTTGGAAAGTCCTGACCCCTTTCCCCCAAAAATAAAGGCTAAATATTCTATCAAATTAATATGCACTATTAGAAATGTAAATACCTGATAGAAATACAGATTCGATTTAGATACCATTTTTCGATATTACCAATATTCTATTATGGAAAATATTGGTGACTATTTGAAAGAAATTTCATCACATATACTGTGGGACTAATACAATATAAAGTTGATTCTCAAATGAGGAGTGTTTAGTAGTCGCTAATTAGTCTTCTTGATTAAAGAAACTTCTTTCACAGGTGCTACTCATTTGCCAGATTCTGCTCCATTTTAAAACAAAATCAACATTCTTTTTCAGTCTGTAGATAGTGATGGCGGTTTTGATTGGGTAATGTCATTTCCTCTGAAGCACATAGTATTTGCATTGATGTTTTTCAAGGATATAACCGGATGCCTGAAAAATGTACAAATCAATCCTGTATTAAGATTCCAAGAGGCAAACCATCGTCTCCTTTTGTCGTTACAGCTATAAATCTCTAATCTACCTATGAACAATACAGTATATACTGATTCTATGAGGATCGGGAGTACATAGTTATCAGCTGTCGGTTATATCCTTACTTTTCTACCATTTTGTGTTGGTCATCATCTCTTTCTTGTATTCTTCCCAGCAGCGCTACGGATCCGGGACATTAATGTGTGTTGTTTTTATACATACATTGATGAATTCAACGGCCCTCTTAAGAGAATTCTCTCTTTTCTTCTTTCTGATATACTTTCTCCACCGAAGTATCACCATTTATGCAAAACGGTGATTCTTCGAATAATCCTTATGGAATGTCTTTTTCTTCGGCTACCTTTAAATTATGACTCAATTCTGAGACCATAATTCATATATAAGATTTGTTCAGATTAAATGATGCAGAACAATAATAATTTCTCACGGCAGAATCCATGATGTAATCTATGGCCTTATTCGATTTCAGGGTGATAGCAAGGACACAAAGAAGAAAGAGGTAAGAATAATGGAAACATTGTTTTTAGTATTTAAACACTCAAGGGTTTGAAAATCTACGGTTGCTGGGCTATATGGTTTTGGGGGAATATTTAGACCATAAATTTCGCTTTGGGGCGGAGGGGTTTAATCTTCTTTACAAGCATTAATTGTAACAATCAGCATCACTCTGCACCTTAATCCTCAGTGATTCTCATTCATGGTCGTAAGGACGTACAATGGCCTTAATATACTCAACACCTGGCACTGACTTTCATTTGCACTTTAGCTGGCACATTCAAACTATTTCAATTTTCAGTCAAGCAGTGAAGAAGAGGAATCGAGCGAAGAGGAGTCCGAAGATGAGAAGAAGACTGCCAAGAAGGTCAGAGTGGGGCCTGTACTGTTAGGTTCTAGTGTTCCCTGCACATGTTTCACACACACTCTCTGCACCATCTTGACAATGACTAAATACCATATTTCTTGAACCCTCCCTCGTGGCCAGGCCTCCCAAATTATGACATTTTATCCAGGGAAAATATAAGGAAAAGCACCCGAGCAAACATAAAAATGGTTTGACAGTAGATACTTCCATAAATTTTATTTGGGAACAGTTAAGGAAAAGGCGGTTTTAAATCTCATTATAGGGTGACACATTTTGGTGGCCTTGCCAGGCTAGATATTTAGTCATCTCTTTCTAGAAAATTCTATAAAACCTCTTTCACAAGAACTCTTATTCATTTACGTACACTTTGTTCACAATTAGCTTTTATTTTCTATTTTTATCATTATTATTTAGCTTCCTAAGATATTTTCAGAAAATCAGCATCTTTTGCATGATACCATTGTATACATAGCTGATTTTAATAGAACAATTTTATATTTGAGTTAAAGTTATATTATTATTTATATTTCGTAGATGTCATAATTTTAATTACTATTCATGCACAGGTTGCTTCATTTCCTATTCCAAGTACTTTGCGGCTTCTAATGTAACTGGCTGATTATAGCTTAACTGTTAAAATAGCGGTTATTTGTTACATATGTCCAAGTTCGCGCGCCATATGTATTGTGCAACGTACGTATAGTGTCAATGGCCAGATTTCTCAATGTTTCTTTCACAAGCGCGCATCAGACATCTTAATCGATCAGATATTGCCCCTTAATACTTCGCAGAACATTGGCGTAAGTATTTAAAAAAAACCTAATCAAATCAGTACGACAAAAGTAACGAATAATGAAGTACGGTATCTAAAATTGAGAGACGTCCTTCATGAACCAGTGAATCCTCTTCTTTGTCTTGGCTCCTAATAATATGGAAGGACTTGATGTCTAGATTCATTGGTTGCTGCCCAAAGCTACGCGAAAAAGGATTCAATTTGTCGTCTGGGAAATTAATGATGACTATTTCGAGACTTCATATATGTGACTTACAAATTTAGCAAGATAACATTTAGAAATGGCCAGTGTGTATGTAGGGTGTGTCTGTATCTTTGTGGTGTCTGTGTGAACTTAGAAATGTCAAGGTACACAAGGTATAGGAGCAGGTTGCCATAGAAACCATAGGAACCATGGATACCTAACCTAATGATGCTTTCAGGAAGTAGCAAAGAAGCCAGCTGAATCTTCGTCGTCCGAAGAAGAGTCTTCATCCGAAGAGGAGTCTAAGGATGAAAAGAAACCAGCGGCTAAGGTAAGGTTACATACATAATGTTGAACCTCTGAATATTTGAAATATTGGATATTGAATTAAAAAAACTATTACTTGGGTAATCGGATGTATGCCAGGATAACTAAAGCTACAATATAATCAACATAACTAGATACTTTCATACAATTTTAACCTTAGACATATACATACAGAAATGTGTTTAAATGTGCATGAGTGAGTTTCTTTGCATGGTCTGTCGAGATAACTGTTATCCAGGTTTTATCATGTAATGTAGTGTATTTATGACTTTTCCCATCAATTGTCATCGAATTTATGTAAGTGTAAAAAAAGGAGGTACCCTGCACCAATTGTGGACTTGACTTAATATTTACAGGAAAAACTCTCACATTGAATTATTGTTTGTTACTCCATGTAGAGAGGGAAGGAAGGACAATACACTTCCTATAGCAGCTATGTACTGGTAAAGCCTTTAATTTGACATTTTTTGGTGGTGGTGGACATGCACACATTATTTGTATGGTGAAGCTTCGTCCATGTAAATATGTTTAAGAAGAAAGGCACACCGATTGTATATATATCCACCTGGTGATCGGAACTTATATTTCATAAACTGACATACAAGTAAGGATTATGGTAACATCTATAGGTGCTTATCTCATATAAAGGATGAATAATGTTATAATTAGATACTGACACATATACACATGTATACATGCATGTATACGTACCTTAAAAGAACACTATTCAGCAGTTGGGGTTTGGTGGAGGTAACATTGGAAGAGCTAATTATAGGTTCAAAGAGTGAAAGTTGGTGTACTCATTCTTCTGTAGGCCGAGAGAACGACTTCCCATTACTCTTTTACTACTGGGGAAAGCTACAAAGGGGGTGTCAGAAGGAGCGATGTGCAAGAGATCAGGGCCACCGTTAGACTGCCTATTCGAAGTGGCAGGGTGCTTAACCTCATCCAAACCATTGAAACCCACTCAGGTTTTGAAGGCACTGAACAAGGCGAAATTGAAACCGAAACCTCTGAATACATCCAGGAGACGACAGTGGATCCATTGAGAGATTATTGGAGGGAATCCGATAGATATCAGGGTGATAGGAGTAGGTCACAAGGCTCAGACCGAGCAAGTTCCTATGAGAGGGACAACACAATCGGATACATTGAAGTTGGAAGAGTCAGGAACTTTGTGAGAGCTGTTGAAGAGGATCAGAGTTTTACTGGTCGAAGAAAGTCACATCATCACAAGAAATCACATAGAGTGAGAAGTGATTCGAGGCAATATTCCCCAAGTTCAGCGGAAGATCACAAGAAATCACATAGAGTGAGAAGTGATTCGAGGCAATATGCCCCAAGTGCAGCGGAACGAGCTAAGTACGAGTATTGGAGCGATGACGGAGAACGATTTGGTACTCAGACGAATGCCAGTAGCAGTCATCAGAGAATGTACACGAGATCTCGTCATGCCTCACGAGATTCTCCAGTTCTGGCTATGAAGATGAGAAGTAAACACAGAGCAGGGGCAAGCTCCCGTTACAGAGACACAACCAACAGGACCTTCAAAGACAGCAGGCCCTCCACTTTTGTTCAACCTGAATTTGAGAGATTACCTGACCCCAATACAATATCAGGTCGTTTCACTCACTCTAGGACCTCTGGTATTTCCACCACTGTGACACCACAGCATTATATCCAACATACTCTAGAGCATAGACGTAGACACAGGACTGATCTTGCCAAGGAACAATCAGAGTTTGAATCAATGAAGGGTATGTTGAAGAGGGGACAGATCTTATCTAGGGAACAAACTTCATTCAAAAGTAATGAATCAGGTTCTGTGTATTCCAAATATCAGGATACAAGCACATATCAGGCACAACAAAAGATTGGAGCAGTTAAAAAAGAAGAGAAAGAAAATCAATCACAGACTGAGAGAATGAGGTCAAAGTTGGCAAGCAAAAGAGCCCGAAATAGGACCACAGATATAAGACATGGAACATTACCTAAGACAGAGGTAAACCCATTGGAACAACCACCTCCTTTGAGTCCTGTTGAGGAGAAAAAAGAAATTGAATCTATATCAGAAGTGAAGAGTACGGCTTACACTGGACCTAGGCAGTGGTTGGTTAACCCAAACTTGACAGGTCCGGCAGGTACTACAAGCCCAGGGAAAATCAATACAGACCTTCATATATCCCAAACATCAAGTAACATAAACACAGAAAGGTCTGAACCAGATTATTCTGATGATGTTGATAGTAGGAGGAGGGTTGGTTCACTGCATGAGACAACGTGGGTATCTGAGACAAAATATGAGGGTATGTTAGCTCGTGAAATAGTTCCTCCCACTTCCACTTCTGTTGCCACACAGCCTGAAATGCTCAAACTAAGTCAGTCACAAATACAAGAAGACGTAGAAAGGACCAGGGCTTTAACGTCAAATGATAATTCTCCTGAGCAATCTGGAAATGATCTAATCTTTACCGACGAATTTGGAAACCCAATATTCACAAATAGGATGTCTTCTAAAGTACTTGATGTTAAGCAAAGCCAGAAGGATCATGCATTGCTAGAAGAAGATCGAAATAAGATCACAAGTAGTACCACTGAAAAGGTTGATCAGTCGGAAAAGAGTAAAGCTTCATCAGAGTTTTTGGACCCACAGATGTCTCCTGAGGTAACAGTCACATCGGAGAAAACAAGGCAAAGGTACTTTACCATTACCCATAAAACACATCAAACTACGAAGACAAATGATGCTTCGGGGTCAAATACTGATGCTGATTCTGGGAGTGATCTTATGTTTGTTGATGCACATGGTAATCCAATGTTTCTTGATAATCTAAATAGGTCTGCTCCCAGAGACGGTAAGGGCGATGAAAGGATGAGAGCAACTGATGAAATGGATCAAGACAAAGTGGCAAGTTTAAATTCCGAATCATCTGGACAGACAATTACTCAGTCAACACAAGATGTATCCCAAGAAAGGACATGGTCATCCCAGACCAACTTCACATCCACAACCGTTACCAGACAGGGATCAGATGAAAAGAGGAAGTATTTTGTAATCAAACACAAAAGTGATAGGCCTAAAGATCTTGACTTGATGCCACCCCCAAACGTCCCTGTGGAAAAAGACAATATCCAGAATTCAAGTACAAGTGAAGGCTTTGAACATGCTGAAGATATTCAACAGGGAGACATTTTTGGTGATAACCTAACAAGAAATACTTCAGAGATAACTATAGAAGATCATGCTATGACAATCGGAGATACTACACAATCAGAGGATTCCATTTCAGAGAAGGAGGTACAAGAAGTTGAGTTTAAAGATTTGAATTCACGCCAAAACCAGGCTTGGTCACCTAAATCTAGGTCACCTAACCAAAAGTCACCTATTTCTCCACAAAGTGTCAGGAATATAATAAAAGCAATTGAAGGTAACCAGAAGGAAATTGAAGATACTGCCTCACAAAGCAAAATATTGGCAACAAAGACATCCCCAATTGACAGTCATACCCACATTACTACTGGCTGCATGCCAAATCAGGATAGTTCTTATGATAAACCACTATTCAACACTACTACCACAGAGACACAGGGCCAAACAAAGCCAATGAACCAGGGAAGAATAAGACTTGGGAGTGTAAGAAAGTTAATTGAGTCTATTGAAGAAAAGAGTGATTCATCAGCAACGAATGAGTCATTACAGAGTGATATAGTAGGAGCAAACATAAGTAATAGTGAAGGTATGATGCTGGAAGAGATCTCTGCATCTAAAGATGAAGGTAAGATAATACCAATTGTTGAAGAAACTGGAACAAAGCATACAGTTAGTGTACATAAGGTAAAAAACATCATTCAGGCAATTGAATCAGGGCAACTGACAGATTCAACTCAAGATGAGAAACGAGATACAGAATCAAAGGAAACAACCATAGTATCTAAGCAAGGACCAATGCATGATTTACCAGAGAGTACCTTGATAAGCACCTCAACCAATAGGGAAAATAAGGTTGATGATACAGAAGAAAGCAAGGTATCCCAAGTCAAGGTTTCACATGAATGGACCTTAAAAGATGTTGTTGAGGAATATGTTGCGAGAGAGGAAATAGAAGAAATAGAAGAAATAGACTCAATAGAGGCCACAGAACTTCACAGTGAGGAGAAGGTGGTGCTTTCTGGTGAAACTGCCACTGAGTCAGTCCAAGAAGACACAAGCCTTAATCATCTACTGCAGATATTCAGCAATACAGTCAAGGTGAAACAACAAAGTGACCAGTTAGTGATTATACCAAGTGGGACTACCAAATATAACATCTTGGAATCCTCCCAGCCTCTTGAAAGTTATTCTGAAAATTTTAAACCATCAGAAAAACCAGCGGGAGAACAGGACTTGAAAAGGATAGAGAGCTATGGGGATGAGCAGCAAAATATGGTTGGATTGACATCAGACCAACCTTCTGAAGAGACTGCCCTATCATTGGAACTGGATACCCAGGTCCCAAGTTCTGTCCAGGATCTAAATAATATCTCTACAGATCAACATTATGCACTCAGTACCCTCAAAAGAGAAGAAATGCCTCAAAGTCTCAATAACGCAAAACTTATGGATGACTTGACATTAGACGATTATAAATCTGAGACATTTGTACAATTAGAGGAAAGCCAGATTATTACAGAGGATAAAGTCAGTCAAGACTCACAAAGAGCATCTGTTGGGCATGATATACTAACATATGTGCCTAGTAGTAAAGATAAGGAAATGTGTAAGCAAGATGGGACTAATGCTGGGAACAGACTTATAAAACATGATATTCAATCAAGAGAAGGATCATTTCATTCAGAGGAAGAACAGGACAGTGTGTTCCTAAATGCTGGGGATAGAGTAGCTACTAGCTCTGTAACTACTGATAGGACACATGGACATGATGAAACAAATATAGAGGCTTGGGATGGCACAACAGGCATACCCCATCCATCAGACACATTCAATAACCCTGTTTCTGTTGTTGACTATACTGGAGCCACAGGAGAAACAACAGAAATGCAACAGAAATTACAATCATCAGGACAGCATGAAGAACATACAGAATGGACATATGATATAGAAGAACATGATTTAGCTGTTCAGGAATCAATTGTAGAGCACCTTGATGAGGATGTTGATGAGGATGAGAACTCCAACATACCAACAGAGTCACGTAAGAAAATGGAGGGCAGCATTCATGATAAAAAGGACTATCCAGAAGAACCAACCAAACCAGATGATACATCAGATGTGATGGAAGTTGGTCAAGAATACTTGGAAGGATGGTATGGTACAACAAGCATCAGTGTCCAATCTAACACTTTCAAGAATCTTGTATCTGTGGTGGAAGAAACAGGGGTAGAAATAAAGACTAGTGAGCCACAGCCAGAAATATCTGACAGATCAGAGAAAGAGGAAGAAAGCAGTGACGACAAAGGGATATCTGTTCTAAACACCAATACACCAGTTCAGACTGAAGACAAGGCAGTTGTACAGACAGGTCATGGTATAGATGAGACAAATACAGATGTACTTTCAGCTGAACCTGTATCTGCCGACCAGGAGTGGCATGGGGCAACAGAACTAGAGCATGCAGTGGATGTTAGTTCTCAGACAAAGACACTTTCTAGTAAGGATGACTCAGTAACTGAGGTTACACAAGCTGCCCATGAGCAACTGGTAGATACATTTGATGAGGACATTGGTAGGAAGATGAGTGATTCCTCACAGCAAAAACAAGCATTAGAAAGGAGAGATGATGATGAGAGAGCCCTAGATGAAAACAGATCATCTCCTTCTTATGTCCATGACCATTCAGCAGTCTTGGAGGATTATGTAGAATGTATTCAAACAAATGAATTAGAATCAGATATTACAGTACATACTCAGGTATCCTACAATGAAGGAGGGGGATATATCATTTCAGCAGAAGACATTTCAAGTGCTCTGGATGTCACTTCTAAAGACGATAGATTAACAACAAATGTATCTTTACTCAGTCATATGGAGCAGGCTAATGATCAGTTAATACCAGAAAGAACATTTGCTAAAGCAAATCAAGACATTGCAAGGAAAGGACCATTTCATTCAGAGGAAGAACAGGACAGTGTGATCCTAAATGCTGGGGATAGAGAAGCTACAAGCTCTGATACTACTGATAGGACACATGGACATGATGAAACAAATATAGAGGCTTGGGATGGCACAACTGGCATACCTCATCCATCAGACACATTCTATAACCCTGTTTCTGTTGTTGAAGATACTGGCGCCACAACAGAAATGCAACATGAATTACAATCATCAGGACAGCATGAAGAACATACTGAATGGAC
This sequence comes from Sthenelais limicola, assembly GCA_942159475.1. Lineage (NCBI taxonomy): Eukaryota > Metazoa > Annelida > Polychaeta > Phyllodocida > Sigalionidae > Sthenelais > Sthenelais limicola. Next base: position 108,303,136 of record OW804097.1, on the reverse strand, counting down.
ACATGATATAGAAGAACATGATTTCGCTGTTCAGGAATCAAATGTAGAGCAAACTGAAAGAGACCAGGCTCATCATGCAGCACTCAAAACTGGTAGAGGGCTGGAGTCAAGTACAGGAGACTTCTCTGGCAAACCCACATTTGAAGAAACAAGTCCACAGGAGTATCCAAAACTGGAGTCACAGGAAGGTTCTGATGAGGATAAATACTCAATCCATGAAACATTAGAAAGTAGAACTGTTTCTATTGAACCTGACAAGCAGTATGCAGATGAACCTACTGAAGGTACCATTGATGACAATTTCCAATCAGAAGCAAGATATGAAAGTACTGCATTATCAGTTGATGATGATGAGAACTCCAACATACCAACAGGGTCACTTAAGAAAATGGAGGGCAGCATTCATGATAAAAAGGACGATCCAGAAGAACCAACCAAACCAGATGATTCATCCGATGTAATGCAAGGTGGTCAAGAATACTTGGAAGGATGGTATGGTACAACAAGCATCAGTGTCCAATCTAACACTTTCAAGAATCTTGTATCTGTGGTGGAAGAAACAGGGGTAGAAATAAAGACTAGTGAGCCACAGCCAGAAATATCTAACAGATCAGAGAAAGAGGAAGAAAGCAGTGATGACAAAGGGATATCTGTTCCAAACACCAATACACCAGTTCAGATTGAAGACAAGGCAGTTGAAAAGACAGGTCATGGTATAGATGAGACAAATACAGATGTACTTTCAGCTGAACCTGTATCTGCCGACCAGGAGTGGCATGGGGCAACAGAATTAGAGCATGCAGTGGATGTTAGTTCTCAGACAAAGACACTTTCTAGTAAGGATGACTCAGTAACTGAGGTTACACAAGCTGCCCATGAGCAACTGGTAGATACATTTGATGAGGACATTGGTAGGAAGATGAGTGATTCATCAATGCAAAAACAAGCATTAGAAAGGAGAGATGATGCTGAGAGAGCCCTAGATGAAAACAGATCATCTCCTTCTTATGTCCATGACCATTCAGCAGTCTTGGAGGATTATGTAGAATGTATTCAAACAAATGAATTAGAATCAGATATTACAGTACCCACTCAGGTATCCTACAATGAAGGAGGGGGATATATCATTTCAGCAGAAGACTTTTCAAGTGCTCTGGACGTCACTTCTAAAGACGATAGATTAACAACAAATGTATCTTTACTCAGTCATATGGAGCAGGCTAATGATCAGTTAATACCAGAAACAACATTTGCTAAAGCAAATGAAGACATTGCAAGGGAAGGATCATTTCAGCCAGAGGATGAACAGGATAGTGTGTTCCTAAATGCTGGGGATAGAGAAGCTACAAACTCTCTTACTGATAGGACACATGGACATGATGAAACAAATATAGAGGCTTGGGATGGCACAACAGGCATATCTCATCAATCAGACACATTCTATAACCCTGTTTCTGTTGTTGAAGATACTGAAGCCACAATAGAAACAACAGAAATGCAACAAGAATTACATTCATCAGGACAGCATGAAGAACATACAGAATGGACACATGATATAGAAGAACATGATTTAGCTCTTCAGGAGGAATCAAATGTAGAGCACCTTGAAAGTGACCAGGCTGATCATGCAGCACTCATAGCTGATAGAGGGTTAGAATCAAGTACAGGAGACCTCACCAACAAACCTACATTTGGAGAAAGAAGTCTGCAGGAGTATCCAAAACTGGAGTCACAGGAAGGTATTGATGAAGGCAACTACTCAATGAATGAGAAATTAGAAAGTAGTACTGTTTCTATAGAACCTGACAAGCAGCATTCAGCTGAAAATACTGAAGAAAACATCGATGACAATTTCCAATCAGAAACAGGATATGAAAGTAATGCATTATCAGTTGATGATGATGAGAACTCCAACATATCCACAGAATCCCTTAAGCAAGTGGAGGGCAGCATTCAGGTTAAAAAGGATGATCCAGAGGAACCAACCAAACCAGATGATACATCAGATGTGAGGGAAGATGGTCAAGAATACTTGGAAGGGTGGTATGGTACAACAAGCATCAGGGTCCAATCTAACACTTTCAAGAATCTTGTATCTCTGGTGGAAGAAACAGGGGTAGAAATAAAGACTAATGAGCCAGACCCAGAAATATCTGACAGATCAGAGAAAGAGGAAGAAAGCAGTGATGACAAAGGGATATCTCTTCCAAACACCAATATACCAGTTCAGATTGAAGACAAGGCAGTTGTACAGACAAGTCATGGTATAGATGAGACAAATACAGATGTACTTTCTGCTGAACCTGTACCTGCTGACCAGGAGTGGCATGGGGCAACAGACCTAGAGCATGCAGTGGATGTTAGTTCTCAGACAAAGACACTTTCTGGTGAGGATGATTCAGTAACTGAGGTTACACAGGCTGACCATGAGCAACTGGTAGATACATTTGATGAGGATGTTACTAGGAAGATGAGTGATTCATCACAGCAAAAACAAGCATTAGAAAGTAGAGATGATGATGAGCATGATGTGAAAGCCCTAGTTGAAAACAGAGCATCTCCTTCTTATGTCCATGATCATTCAGCAGTCTTGGAGGATAATGTAGAATGTATTCAAACAAATGAATTGGAATCAGATGGTATGGTACCCACTCAGGCAGCCTACAAAGAAGGAAGAAGATATAGCATTTCAGAGGAAGACTTACAGAATGCACTGGGGGTCACTTCTAAAGAGGATCGATTAGCAACAAATCTATCTTTACTCAGTCATATGGAGCAGGCTAAAGATCAGGCAATACCAGACACAATATTTTCAAAAGCAAATGAAGACATTGCCAGAGAAGGATCATTTCAGCCAGAGGAAGAACAGGACAGTGTGATCCTAAATGCTGGGGATAGAGACACTACAAGGTCTAATACTACTGATAGGACACACGGACATGGTGAAACAACTTTAGAGGCTTGGGATGGCACAACAGGCATATCTCATCAATCAGACACATCCAATAACCCTGTTTCTGTTGTTGAAGATACTGGTGCCACAACAGAAGCAACAGAAATGCAACATAAATTACAATCATCAGGACCACATGAGGAACATACAGAATGGACACATGATATAGAAGAACATGATTTCGCTCTTCAGGAATCAAATGTAGAGCAAACTGAAAGAGACCAGGCTTATCATGCAGCACTCAAAACTGATAGACATTTGGAATCAAGTGCAGGAGACTTCTCCGACAAACCCACGCTTGAAGAAACAAGTCCACAGGAGTATCCAAAACTGGAGTCACAGGAAGGTTCTGATGAGGATAAATACTCAATCTATGAAACATTAGAAAGTAGAACTGTTTCTATAGAACCTGACAAGCAGCATTCTTCTGAACCTACTGAACTGAACATCGAGGATACTTTCCGGTCAGAAACTGGATATGAAAGTAATGCATTATCAGTTGATGACGATGAGAACTCCAACATATCCGCAGAGTCCCTTAAGCAAATGGAGGGCAGCATTCATGATACAAAGGAACCAACCAAACCAGATGATACTTCAGACGTGATGGAAGATGGTCAAGAATATTTGGAAGGATGGTATGGTACAACAGGCATCAGTGTACAATCTAACACTTTCAAGAATCTTGTATCTGTGGTGGAAGAAACAGGGGTAGAAATAAAGACTAGTGAGCCACAGCCAGAAATATCTGACAGATCAGAGAAAGAGGAAGAAAGCAGTGTTGACAAAGGCATATCTGTTCCATACACCAATACACCAGTTCAGATTGAAGACAAGGCAGCTGTACAGACAGGTCATGGTATAAATGAGACAAATACAGATGTACTTTCAGCTGAACCTGTATCTGCTGACCAGGGGTGCCATGGGGCAACAGAACTAGAGCATGGAATGGATGTTAGTTCTCAGACAAAGACACTTTCTGGTGAGGATGACTCAGTAACTGAGGTTACTACACAGGCTGCCCATGAGCAACTGGTAGATACATTTGATGAGGACGTTACTAGGAAGATGAGTGATTCCTCACAGCATAAACAAGAATTAGAAAGGAGAGATGATGATGAGCATGGTGAGAGAGCCCTAGATGAAAACAAATCATCTCCTTCTTATGTCCATGATCATTCAGCAGTCTTCGAAGATTATGTAGAATGTATTCAAACAAATGAATTAGAATCAGATATTGCGGGACCTACTCAGGTATCCTACAATGAAGGAGTAGAAGCTACAAGCTCTGATACTACTGATAGGATACATGGACATGATGAAACAGATATAGAGGCTTGGGATAGTACAAAAGGCATACCTCATCAATCAGACACATTTAATAACCCTGTTTCTGTTGTTGAAGATACTGGAGCCACAATAGAAACAACAGAAATGCAACATAAATTACAATCATCAGAGCAGCATGAAGAACATACAGAATTGACACTGGATGATAGTTCTCAGACAAAGACTGTTTCTGGTGAAGATGATACATCTGGTGATGATCTATATGCAATAGATGTGTCTCATGATGAGCACCAACCATTGATTGGTACAGAGAGCCATGACAAAAGTAGAACAACAGTCATACAATCAATAAAAAATGATGAACCTGATGAGGGTGAAAATGTTGCTAAAACTGTCACCCAATTAGGAACAGTCAGTGAAGCCCAAACCAGCCAGAACGAAGGAGAGACTAGCCAGACTGATAGTGCTTTATCAGATGAATTATTAAAGGATCCAAATGCCAATTTACTTGATGCGATAGAATCAGATTTGTCAGGACATGAAGAACACAATATTTTGGATGAAGCTGATATTGTTAATGTCAGTAAAACAGATGTATTGGAGGGAGCCTCTGAATACCAACAGGCATCTAGCTCCTCTGAGGACTACAAGGATGAAAATCAGGAAATTATGAATATGGGTCATACTGCAATACCAATGAAAGTTTCAGATTATGAACATGCTTCTTACTCAGTAAGGTTAGGTACTGAACAATCACCCATAGTTAGTGAAGATTCAACCAGTGATAACATATATGACAAAGAGTCCCTCTCTATACCACAGGCTTCTGGTGACACACAGTATAATCAAAAAGAGGAATTAGTTTTTGATACACAGAGAGAAATAGAATTAAAGGATATGGACTCGGATACTTTCACCAAGGACAGTATACAAGACATAGAAACCACAGAATTGTTATCAAAAGGTGATAGCTTTGAAGGGACCTCTTTAATTCATAGCGCCATCAATGAGGGTGAGATTTTAGATCCTCCTGAAAAAACTTCTGAACATTATCATTATTCATCTGTTGAAACACTTCCTCTCTCAGACAATGAAAGAGATCATGATGAGCCGAGCAGATTGCTACGTCAGAGCTTAAGTTGTGAGGAAAATATTGACAAAATGTCTGACCTTGAAGAAACATCAGAAAAAGCCATATTTTGCAGAGCACATTCTCTAGGAAATCTTGCCTACAGTGACGTAGCAATGATGCCAGAAAATGACTGGAATATTTTATCTGAGGAGAACGTTGTAGTTGGTGAGAACATGAATGTTGAGCATGATGCCGAGATTTCTAGATATATTGACATCAAAGACCATGAGACAATAGAAATAAATATTGTCATTCAAGATATAGTAAATGTAATTGCAAGATCAGTTTTGTGCAAGGAGAGGGAATCAGAACGTGAGGTTATGGAAGACATATTTGCAGATGTGCAAAATAACAAGCAAAGGGTAGTGTCTGAGAGCAATATGGTGGCAGAAATGAGCTCCAGAAGACAGAAGTCATCATCTAGGGATTCAGAAAGCAGTTGTGATTATGCAAAATCGATGGAACATGCAATTGCTTTAAGACCAGCTTCACAAGACTATTCTGATGTAGCAGACCTTCATGGTCGGTCAGGCCCTGATCTTGAATCCACCCCCAGAGGAGAATCTCAAATGAGTCGTTTCAGGACATTCCACAACATATCCAATGATGAAATCCTTGAGTGTTTCATAGAAACCGAGATAGATCCTATGCTCTCAGGATCTAGTGATATCTCAGATAGATATTCCCAAAGTTCAGGACATCTATCATCTGAGCTGCATTACAATTCAAGCAATAGGATGTCAGAAGCTGGAGCATATGCTGATGGTGAGGGTGACAGCATTGAGGGCCCAATAAATGTAATTGTTGAAGACATAAGTGATATGGAAATGGAAATTAGTGAAGGTCTCATGTCTAACTCAGATGTTGAAATGATGGATGAGATAAACTATGAAGATGGTATAAACCTTGCTCCCTCTATTGAGGACATGAACAGTGAGGATGACAGTGTATTTCTACCTGATATCAGCTTGGAAATAATAGATGATGCTTATCCTGAAGAACCACTTGATTCAGCAAATGCTGATTATATGTCCATTCAAAAGGTGGAGGAGTTTCTAGGGTTTTGCTCACCAAAGTATGATGCAGACCTGCATGAGCCCTTTGAGGAAGTGAATTATTTGTCAACTCTGCAAGGCATTACTGGAAACTTTGAGGAAACCAATGAGGTAAGCAATGAAGAAGGGGTAGATGGTACAATGGATACAGAGGAGGAACAGGAAATAGACTTTCTTGAAGAACAAAGAGGTGAAGAGGAAAGGAGGGTTAGCTTCAGTGAAGAAGAGATTGAGGAGGCTGTAGAGTTTGATCTAGAGTATGAACAGTCTGCCTCATTCAGGGAGTACATAGACCAGCAAGAAGTGATGCAAGGGCATTCTGATGTGTACCCAACCTTCTTAAGAGACCAAACAACTGAAGCCAGTGGTCTTCCTGCATTTTCTGGTGAAGACAGCAATTTGCAATTTGGTGAGATAAGAATGAACAAATCCATGGAAGAAGTTCCAATTTCAGGCAACTCCTCCATAATTTCTGCTAAGGCTAAGTCAGATCTCATCTCATCGGTAATAGAACCTGATGATGTCAACGTGCGATCTTATTCAGCAGAAGGTATTCACAATAAGGAATACTATTTTAAAAAGAATAAAAAAATGTATCCAGAAATCGACAGTGATGATGACTTTGATGACATGATCAGTGATGTTGGCTTAATAGCAAAATCAGATGATCTCTCTAGTGGAGATGATTCAGAGAGGAGCTTTGAATATAGCCCAGGAGAAGGTTCATTTGCAGAAAGGGATAAACCACTGTTTTACATTGGTTCTGATCCTATGGATATATTACCAACAGCAGGTGATGAGGGGGTTGTTGATTTGCAACAGGAGTTGATAGATGCTAAAGACTCAAACTGCCAATTTGTCGAGAATACACAGAAAAGGCTCTCTGGAGAAGAAGTTGTCCATGAAACAATTGTTCCTGAGACCTGCTCTCTCACCTATGGTAGTTCTGAGGGAAACATTGGTAATGTTAATGAAACTTTGCAAGCACCAAGTTTGATTGAATATGCAATGTTATCTTCTCAATCTGAAGGTACTATTGCAGGAACAGACTCGGGCATTCACACATCTGCCAACCAATTTAGTGAAAATAAAGAAGACATTTTAAAGGACAATAATATGGAAACTATAGACTTGACAAAGACAGCAAATGCAGAAGACAATCTCACTGAAACCCTCTTAGAGGTCAATGATGATGTCCATGAGTTGGAAAAATCCCTGCAACAGAGAAGTCTGGTAGATATCAACAATGAAGACTTGGAGGATATGATAACAGAGGTTGAAGCAATACCAACAAGACCAGAGGAATGTAGGGATGAAGCTGATATTCTTGAAGTTATTGATGTAGAATGCAAAACTGAGACAACAGAAATAGAATTATATTCAGCTGAGCATCCAGAAAGGGTATCAGACCTTGTGAATGAAGATAATGAAGACTTGGAGGATATGATAACAGAAGTTGAAGCCATAGCAACAAGACCAGAGGAATGTGGAGATGAGAATGATTTTATTGAAGTTAGTGATGTAGATGGCAAAACTAGGACAACAGAAATGGAGATATATTCAACTGATCATCCAGAAAGACTATCAAGGCCTGATGATATCGTTCAATGCACCACATCAGTACAGGGTCATCAAGATGATAAAGAAGAGGAGCATACGCTTGAAGGACCATCAATGGGTAAAGGTGAACTACCTCTTGAAGGTATCCAGGGTTTGGCTAATTTTGAAGTGGATGAGGAGATTATTAAACCATTATCAAGCAGCCTTACTTATGATGATTCAACACCTGATGCAACCACCCAGGGCAATGGGAAAATGAAGGGTGATTTGCAGGAGGATATCCTAGAAAATAAGAGGACAATATCTGAGGAAAGTGAAAACAATCTGAGCATGATAATTAGGCCTGAGCATGAAGATAAAGTACCAAGTCTTGATTATGAAGACAATGAAGACTTGGAGGGTATGATAAAAGAAGTTGAAGCCATAGCAACAAGACCAGAGGAATATGGGGATGAGAATGATATTCTTGAAGTTATTGATGTAGATAGCAGAACTAGGACAACAGAAATGGAGATATATTCAACTGAGCATCAGGAAAGCATATCGAGGCCTGAAGATGACATTGTTCAATGCACCACATCAGTACTGGGTCATCAAGATGATCAAGAAGATGAGCAAACTCTTGAAAGACCATTAATGGGTAAAGGTGAACTAACTCTCAAAGCTATTCAGGGTTTGGCTAGTTTTGAAGTAGATGAGGAGATAATTACACCAATATCTAGCAGCCTTACTTATGATGATTCAACACCTGATGCAACCACCCAGGGCTATGGGCAAATGGAGGGTGATTTGCAGAAGGAGAACCTAGAAAATAGGCTAACATTAGCTGAGGAAATTGAAAATAATATGAGCATGACAACTATGGCTGAGCATGAAGACCAACTACCAAGTCTTGTAGATGAAGACAATGAAGACTTGGAGGGTATGATAACAGAGGTTGAAGCCATAGCAATAAGACCAGAAGAATGTGGAGATGAAGCTGATATTCCTGATGTCACTGTTGTAGATTGCAAAACTAAAACAACAGAAATGGAGATATATTCAACTGAGCATCAAGAGAGAGTATCAGATCTTGTAGATAAAGACAATGAAGACTTGGAGGGTATGATAACAGAAGTTGAAGCCATAGCAACAAGATCAGAGGACTGTGGGGATCAGACTGATATTCTTAAAGTTATTGATGTAGATTGCAAAACTAAAACAACAGAAATGGAGATATATTTTGCTGAGCATCAGGAAAATGTATCAAGTAGTGTTGTTGAAGCCAATGAAGACTTGGAGGATGTGATAACAGAAGTTGAAGCTATACCAGAGGAATGTGGGGATCGGACTGATATTCTTGAAGTTAGTGATGTAGATGGCAAAACTAGGACAAAAGAAATAGAGATATATTCAACTGAGCATCAAGAAAGAGTATCAAGGCTGGGAGATGACATCATTCAATGCACCACATCAGTACAGGGTCATCAAGATGGTCAAGAAGATGAGAAAACTCTGGAAGGATCATCAATCGGTAAAGGTGAGCTAACTCTCAAAGGCATTCAGGGTTTGGCTAATTTTGAAGTAGATGAGGATATAATAACACCAATATCTAGCAGCCTTACTCATGATGATTCAACACCTGATGTAACCACCCAGGGCAATGGGAAAATGGAGGGTGATTTGCAGGAGGAGAACCTAGAAAATCGGCTAACATTAGCTGAGGAAACTGAAAATAATATGAGCATGACAAGTATGGCTGAGCATGAAGATAAAGTACCAAGTCTTGATGATGAATACAATGAAGACTTGGAGGGTATGATAACAAAAGTTGAAGCCATAGCAACAAGACCAGAGGAATGTGGGGATGAGGATGATATTCTTGAAGTTATTGATGTAGATAGCAAAACTGAAACAACAGAAATGGAGATATATTCACCTGAGCATCAAGAGAGAGTATCAAGGCCTGAAGATGACATTGTTCAATGCACCACATCAGTACTGGGTCATCAAGATGATCAAGAAGATGAGCAAACTCTTGAAAGAACATCAATAGGTAAAGGTGAACTAACTCTCAAAGGTATTCAGGGTTTGGCAAGTTTTGAAGTGAATGAGGAGATAATTACACCAATATCTAGCAGCCTTACTTATGATGATTCAACACCTGATGCAACCACCCAGGGCTATGGGAAAATCGAGGTTGATTTGCAGGAGGAGCACCTAGAAAATAGGATAACATTAGCTGAGGAAATTGAAAATGATACGAGCATGACAATTATGGCTGAGCATGAAGATAAAGTACCAAGTCTTGATTATGAAGACAATGAAGACTTGGAGGGTATCATAAAAGAAGTTGAAGCCATAGCAACAAGACCAGAAGAATGTGGGGATGAAGCTGATATTCCTGATGTTACTGGTGTAGATTGCAAAACTAAAACAACAGAAATGGAGATATATTCAACTAATCATAAAGAAAGAACATCAAGGCTTGAAGATGACATCGTTCAATGCACCACATCAGTACAGGGTCATCAAGATAATGAAGATGAGCAAACTCTGGAAGGATCATCAATGGGTAAAGGGGAACTAACTCTTGAAGGTATTCAGGGTTTGGCTAGTTTTGAAGTAGATGAGGAGATAATTACACCAATATCTAGCAGCCTTACTTATGATGATTCAACACCTGATGCAACCACCCAGGGCTATGGGCAAATGGAGAGCGATTTGCAGGAGGAGAACCTAGAAAATAGGCTAACATTAGCTGAGGAAATTGAAAATAATATGAGCATGACAATTATGGCTGAGCATAAAGATAAAGTACCATGTCCTGATGATGAATACAATGAAGACTTGGAGGGTATGATAACAGAAGTTGAAGCCATAGCAACAAGACCAGAAGAATTCGGGGATGGAGCTGATATTCCTGATGTGACTGGTGTAGATTGCAAAACTAAAACAACAGAAATGGAGATATATTCAACTGAGCATCAGGAGAGAGTATCAGATCTTTTAGATAAAGACAATGAAGACTTGGAGGGTATGATAACAGAAGTTGAAGCCATAGCAACAAGACCAGAGGACTTTGGGGATCGGACTGATATTCTTGAAGTTATTGATGTAGATTGCAAATCTAGAGCAACGGAAATGGAGATATATTCAGCTGAGCATCAAGAGAGAGTATCAAGTAGTGTTGATGAAACCAATGAAGACTTGGAGGATATGATAACAGAAGTTGAAGCTATATCAACAGGACCAGAGGAGTGTGGGGATCGGACTGATATTCTTGAACTTAGTGATGTAGATGGCAAAACTAGGACAACAGAAATGGAAATATATTTAACTGAGGATCAAGAAAGCATATCAAGGCCTGTAGATGACATTTTTCAATGCATCACATCAGTACAGGGTGATCAAGATGATCAAGAGGATGAGCAAACTCTTGAAGGGTCATCAATGTTAAAAAGTGAACCAACTCTTGAAGGTATTCAGTTGGACCAAAACATGCCAGCAACAGTAGATATATCAGCACAGGAAAATATGGCAGAACAGATACCAAGGGTTGAAAAACTACCCTCAATTGACAGTGAACCAATGGCTTTGGGTTTAGACAGGCTTGCCACTTCTAAAGTAGAAGAGGAAAGGATTCACAAAGGAACTAGTGCCAACACCTTTGATACAACAAAAGAAAACTCTGAACTGGACCCAGCCATGGAACCTGATATAATCGAATGTGAATTGTACAATACAAATATTCCCAAACATTCAGATTCATGGGCTGAAGACAGTTATTGTAGATCTTTAAGTGAGCCCACACTACTACAAAGTGATGTTACCTTGAATGAAGGTATACAGGGTTTGGCTAGTTTTGAAGTAGATGAGGAGATAATTACACCAATGTCTAGCACCCTTACTTATGATGATTCAACAGCAGATGCAGCCAACCAGGGCTATGGGAAGATAGAGGGTGATTTGCAGGAGGAGAACCTAGGAAATAAGCTAACAATTGCTGAGGAAATTGAAAATAATCTGAGCCTGATAAGTGGGCCTGAGCATGAAGACCAACTACCAAGTCTTGAAGATGAAGATAATGAAGACTTGGAGGGTATGGTAAAAGAAGTTGAAGCCATAGCAACAGAACCAGAAGAATGTGGAGATGAAGCTGATATTCCTGATGTTACTGGTGTAGATTGCAAAACTAAAACAATAGAAATGGAGATATATTCAGCTGAGCAACAGGAAAGAGTATCAAGGCCTGAAGATGATATCGTTCAATGCACCACATCAGTACAGGGTCATCAAGATGATCAAGAAAATGAGCAAACTCTTGAAGGATCGTCAATGGGTAAAGGTGAACTAACTCTCAAAGGTATTCAGGGTTTGGCTAGTTTTGAAGTGGATGAAGAGATAATTACACCAATGTCTAGCAGCCTTACTTATGATGATTCAACACCTGATGCAACCACCCAGGGCTATGGGAAAATGGAGGGTGATTTGCAGGAGGAGAACCTAGAAAATAGGCTAGCATTAGCTGAGGAAATTGAAAATAATATGAGCATGACAAGTATGGCTGAGCATGAAGATAAAGTACCACATCTTAATGATGAAGACAATGAAGACTTGGAGGGTATGATAACAGAGGTTGAAGCCATAGCAACAAGACCAGAAGAATCTGAAGATGAGAATGATTTTATTGAGGTTAGTTATGCAGATTGCAAATCTAGAGCAACAGAAATGGAGATATATTCAGCTGAGCATCCGGAAAGAGTATCAAGTATTGTAGATGAAGCCAATGAAGACTTGGAGGATATGATAACAGAAGTTGAAGCTATACCAACAGAACTAGATGAATGTGGGGATCGGACTGATATTCTTGAAGTTAGTGATGTAGATGGCAAAACTAGGACAACAGAAATGGAGATATATTCAACTGAGCATCAAGAAATAGTATCAAGGCCTGAAGATGACATTGTTCAATACACCACATCAGTACTGGGCGATCAAGATGATCAAGAAGATCAGCAAACTCTTGATGGATCATCAATGGTAAAAAGTGAACTAACTCTCAAAGGTATTCCGTTGGAGCAAAACATGCCAGCAACAGTGGATATATCAGCACAGGAGAATATGGCAGAGCAGATACCAAGTGTTGAAAAACTACCCACCATTGATAGTGAACCATTAGCTTTGGGTTTAGACAGGCTTGCCACTTATGAAGTGAAAGATGATACAAACCCAGATGATGATTTAATACAGAGGTTAGAGGCAGTGGAACCCATAACATTAAGCCCAGATGATCAGGAACAGGTCACACCTGAATCCACAGTTAGGAGAGAAAGCATTGAGGTGCAAAGTCAATACACAGAAGTTGAGTCACAGCAACTGGGTCTGGGCATACAAGGTCTGGCAAACTATGAAGTTGAAGAGGAAGTTATTGAGAAAGACTTCAGAACTCTCACATATGATGCTACAGGGTCCCAGAATATTGTTTCCTCGCATAGAAATGAATCTGATGGCAGCATTGTTAGTGCTTCATTTTGTAATTTGAATCCAAGTACTGGGGAAGAGAACCTCTGTTTAAACCCAAGACACAGTAATTCAGAAAAACGTTCAACAGATATTGAGGGAAGAGCAGACAGTACTTTAAGTAAAGAGATAAATGAACATGAGAGGCTTCAGTCTGATATTATTTGTGATGACCAAGGAATTGCTGAAGAATCCTCATCAACTTATAAAGGTGTCATTCATGGTATCCTTGGTCAGGGGAGTTATGAAATAGTAGAAGATATAGAGCAAGAAATTATTAACACTGAAACCGATGATATTTCAACAAACATGCAAGACTTACCCTGTGAACCCCAGAGCAGATCAGCTCAATCATTACAACTTGCTGAAATTCAAGATCTAGCTGATGCTACAGATGAAGCTCAATCTAATACTTTAGCTAGGCAAAGAAGTCATAGCGATGTAGAATGTGCCAGCAGAGAGTCTGTATTTGCACCAGAATGGACCAACATAGAAGAATCAGATAATTCCAGGGTTCAACAATCCTACACAAAATGGAAAGAGTTTGTTTTTGGTGAGGATGGCAAATCAACTGGTGAGACAACAGAAGACACAGTCTCCACCAAAACCGATGACTGTGGACTTGATTACATCTCCATATCTTCAGCTGCCGCTCCCAAGGTAGACACTAAAAAGGCCCTAGTGAGACGCTCATTATTTGCTCCAGAATCAGAAGTAGATACAGAACCTGAAGCAGCTGAAAGCTCCATAGTCAAGTCTAAATGGACTGACTTTATATTCGAAGAAGAATCCTACTCTGTAGAAAATAGTGACCTCAATACTTCAACTGATCACCTGCCAGTACTACAGAAGGACTTCCATGCCACTTTGTCAGTTTCTCATGGGGATGCATGCATGATTGATGATGCAGTTGTGAAAGACACAGTCATAGGTGATGGTTCAAAGGCAGAGGTAGATGAATCTTCAACTATTGGAATGCATGAAAAAGGTTTTAAGAAAATTGATGTGGAGATAGAGAAATCATCAAATAAAACTGATGCTGAGAAGGAACAATTTCTTGATTCGGAAATAATAATGACAAGTTCTGCTTGTGCGATGACTATGTTTGATTCAAAAACTGACATCTCTGAAACAGATGATCAAAATAATGCACCCACAAGTGAGACATGTGGAGATGAAGAAAACAATGAAATTATTGAGGCATTAGAATCATACTATGGCACAGACTCTGATGAACAAACTATTAAAACTCTTCAGGAAAGAGACAATTCAGTCATTGATAATTTGCAGTTAAGCACAGAAAGTGAAAGTTCTTTTGAAGTTGTCCTTACAGATCCTGCCCTGTTGCCTCCAGATGAGTGTGTGATAGATGATCCTCATATTACAACAAATGATAACATTCTGAGTAGAATAGAAATAACTAAGGATGAAAACCCTATAGATGTGAAAGAGGATCTAGCACTGATGCATGTCAATCAATCATCTGCAGACAATGAACCATCTTTTGAAATTATGCTTGAGGATGAAACTATCACTGAAGAAGGTGTACTTGATGCAAGAAAAATACAAGACAGTGTGGAGGGTGAAGAAGACTTTGCTCGGGTAGACGCATTTATCATGCAAACAGTAGAGCAAGCCATTTCTGAAGCTAATGCTGTTGTAGAACAGGGGGGTCTGACAGAACATATAGACCAGCTGGAGCAGGTAAAACAGGCAGAAAATGATGATGAGTTGGAGCATGTGTACCCAGCACAAGACATGGACCACAGAGAGGCAATTGAACAAACAAATGAAATGAAACAGTCCGGCCAGGCAGGGCAGGTAAAACAGACTGAACAACTGCTCTCCAAAGAGACAGTAATAAAGCCAGAAGAAAATAATCAAGCAGGTATGACAGAGATAACAGTGCAGGAAGACCTTGCAGAATACCGCAACCAAGTGGAAGAAATCAGCCAGGTAGAAGAGAGGCAGAAATCTGAAGATATGAACGTTGACAACCAGAACAATCAGGCTACAGTGGAAGTTGCATTCAGTGAAATTATACAGAATATCAATCAATCTGAATTCGATGCGAGTAGAGATCAAATGGTAAACATGGGAGAAGGTCCTTCAGAGAGGTCACAATGGGAAAAACCAGCCTCAAGTTCATTAGAATTGGATCCAACTACAGGTTCAGGCCTGGACTCTCAAGGATCTACAATGGCAGCCCAAGATAGTATCTCGCCATTGAGAAGTAGCACTAACGATTTGGATGAGTTAGAGATTATTGCCATGGGAAGATCTTCCTCCATTATTAGAGACATTGGGAACCGACTTGAGGCGTTCTTGACTAGTGACAATATGGACCAGGCATCTGTTGAATATAGTTCTCAAATGGTTGAAGGATTTCCCCTCTTGGAAACAATTGGCAACAAGTCTGCACTAGGCAAAGATCTGGGAGATGAAGAATACACAGATGACGTCAAGGAGAGCATGGAGAAAGCCTTGACATCTGAAGTAAAAGAGTTAAGTGACACCATTCTTTATGGAAACAGTCCTGATAATCAGGTTTCACAAGTGGACTATAATCTAGGGCATTCTGTTTCTTCTACTATAGAAAGTACAGCTGATAAGGAAATGGATTCTGAGTATGAAACCACTGAATATATATACCCCAAGGAAAACAAGCCCAATGATCCAATTATCAGCATAGCTGAAGACATTTGCAAAGTAGCTGATGATATAGATTCACTAAGCATGTTAGCAGAAGGCCCTTCAGAGGGATATTTATCAACTTCAATTAATGCTGGTGGGGCAGCACCAATGGAAATTGACACCTCTTCTTTTGTACCTTTGAGTGATATCCCGACAACTGCTCAAGTAGAGTCTGTAGTCATAGAGAAAGCAGACTTGAGAGAAAAGGGGGACAATTCAGATGTAGAAGATCCTTTGTGTGACACTTATGGAGTTGAGGAGAAACTGGAAGTAAACTTTGAAAAGGAAATCCTTGGAAGTTATTCAGCCACTATTGAGGGAAATCTCAATTACAATCCTGACCTAAACCTTGATCAGTTTCAGATTTCTGATACTGAGGACATATCTGAGGAAAGAACCCTTCAAATAGAAACTCTAAAGCTGTATGAGAAAACTGATGAGAATTCAGATGAGGAAGAGGTTTACTATACTGAGGACATAGATCCTTTATTAGAGGAAGACATGTTGAGTGAAAGACTTGGTAACCTTGTTACCCCTTCTGATCTGGAAACTATTTATGAAGAAGATTCTGATACTGAGACAAAGGATGAAAATCAAGTCTCTGGCATTAGAAGTAACCTTCTCTCTAGTGTCAAAGAGGAGGATGAGGGTAATGAGTACTTAGAAGAAGAGGAAGGTAGTGAAGAAGAAGAGGATATTGTAGAAAGTGATAGTGAAGGAAAGATACATGACAGATCCCAAGTTGGTGAACCAGATAATGACAGCTTGAGACAGTTTCTAATAGATGAGGCTGAGCTTACAGATGGACCAGAATCATTGATATATGAGGATGCCAGCTCATTTGATGTTGAAGGAACACAAAATGATACAAATATTATTATGTCAGCCACTTCTCCAACAGAGCAGATGTCAGATGGCGCCGATGATTCCCAAGGTTCATCTAGAAGCAGCTCAAAGACTGCCTTTGAGATGGACAGGTCATCAGTAGTCAGCTGCAACAGTATCACCAATCTGTCACTAATTGAAGAGACTGAAAATATGGTAGATGAGCTACCTGAAAGAGTAAGGCATGTTGAGCCTACTCCTACAGTTCTGGAGACTGAATCTGCAGACACTGGAAGTAGTGACCATGTGGAACCCAAATCAGAAACTAATGATCCCAGTCAACCTGATCTCAGCCAGCCTGGTCAGCACATTGAAACAGTTACTGACAGTGATACTGATGATGGTTCATTTATTGAGAAGGATGTTGAGGAAACATATGATATAGGTAACCTAGCTGATTTTGTGCGTGGGTACTGCATCAATCAGGGAGAAACACAATCACCAATTCAAGAGGAAAGAGTGGAATCTGATGATGAGGATGTTGTGAAGACATTTATTCCACTCTCCCCTATAATGGAAATAGATGACGAATCTGCACTCTACCAAGGAGCATCTTTTTCAACAGATGTTAGAGCTAGTGCCATTCCACAAGCAGAGGACGAAGAGGAGCAGGAAGTTGATATTGAAGAAATGAAACAATCCATGGCACAGATTGGAAAGATTCTTGAAAGCAAGCATGTGATGAGAACCTCAAGTGATGAGGATGTTGAAACATCACTTAGAGAGATACAACAAGGTATATGTGGTGATAAACGAAATCTGTTTAGAAACACTGGAACTGATGAAGAGTCCGATGATGAAATGGAAGAGGACTATTGCAAAGTTTCTTTACAAAAATCCCCATGTCCAGTGGTTGAGGAAGAAAGAGTGGTGGAGAAAGGGGAACACAAGGAAAATGCTTCAATAACAGAAGCTTCACAGATGACTGATTCTGAAGAAATAGAAAAGGGTTTGCCAAGGAATTCCAAACAATCTGAAAATGTATTAAGTATAGAAGATATAGATGATCAGGACAGTATTAAACAACTGGAACCATCTGTTGAATTGCCTCATGTTGATAATCCTGAAGATGTAGTTCATACTGATGCTATCACAGAGGCAGAAATCAAGCAACTAGGCGACAACTTTGAAGATCTAGGTGATGACAAAAGCTCTGATAGTGCAAAATCTGAATATGAGGAATTTACCGGTGAAGCCACCTGCAATACAGCCATGGACGAGGCTTTTGAAATAATTGACGAAGAGGAAATTGCTAAGACAACTGTGCCTGAAATATCTATTGACAAATCATCTGAAGAGATGAAAGGGCTAGGAAATGATGAACAAGATTCAACTAGGCAAATAGACATTGCAGAAATCTGTTCTGCATCAGAGGAAGACTTACCAGCCAGGGCAATAGAAATTGGAGAGCAGTTGGAATCAGAGGGTGGTTATGGAGTATTGGGAGATGTTGAGGAAAAGAAAGAAACTGAGACTGATGACATCACTATTGAAACTGCGATTGCCGCAGAGGAAGGATCTGAGAAGAGCTCACGGATGATGACAGCTTCTCAACTGGCAGATGAATCTGGTTCTAATGATAAAATGCCAACCATAGGCTCAGATGAAAATGATTAATGCAGGTTGCTGATATTTGCAATCATTGTGATAATTACTCATTAGAGAGGTCAAATGTACTAAGCGATTAGTTTCAGTATATTTGCCTTTTCTCGTGGTGATCTGGTCATTAACCAAAGAATACTGTGCCGTTATAAACAGTGTTGTACTGAAGTAGCCAGTACGTTAAATCTGTTAAATCATAGAAAGGCACTATAGTCATGTAGTAAAGTGTGTTAATCAGCTAGTTCATCTAGCATTGAATGGAGGGTATTGGGAATGGATCTTGGCTTTGACAGAAAGATTGTTATACTGAGGTTCATTTCGAATACACCCTTCGTATACGACTTAGGGTTTGTAAATATAATTGAATATAACCCATGCATAGGTAGATTCAAGAAAACATTTAAAAGATAATTATTAACTATTCTTGGAGAATATAAAAAACTAAATATATACCCCTTCAGCTATACATTATCATATGTAAGTAGTAATGTATTGTATATATAAGGGTAGATGTAGAAGACAATGTATATAATACATATTATATCTAAAATGGTGTATGTATACATTCTTGCCATGTAGGGATAATTTGTGTTAAGTTATGTTATGTAAATTTGTGAAGAAGGGTGCTTGTATGCATACCTTCATTAAACACTACCTATGTCAAACATAGAACCTCATATACGTATATATGACACACGAGGAATATCATTCTTTCGTTTTCGAAACCAGTGGTTTATATTATTGTACTACATTCATGTAGAAAATATTATTTATGTTGTGACAAACTGCTAGTTATTTAGATATTGCATGCTCGTGTGGTCGGACCTGGAGGGCTGAATAGTTATATATGCAGTGAGTATAAAAAAGTGTCTTGAGATTATTTTTCTTGTAGCACTAGTTATATGGGACCATTCAAAATGTATTTCGTCAACATGAAAGTATGGAGAAACCATTGTGCCTAAACGGAGGACTATTTTGTGGAAATTCAAAGTTTGCGAAATATATTTCATGTTTCCTATAACTAATCATACACACAGTTCGGTTGTCGGGTAATGGGTTAAAGATATATCACACATTTGTATTAACAATCTCGTGATTACATTGGTGCAGGGTTGCTTCTCGGTTCATGTCAAATGCTAATGTCCACATTCATTCTAATTAGAATTCTGAGCTTTTCTTTTCCCTTTGGCCTACAATTTGTCACAGGAGCAGATGCTGAAAGCTGATCATGCCAGCTGCATGTTAGATGTTTGGTGTGACACATGCATGTAGACCTATCTATATTGGCATTTTTAGTAAACCCATTGAAAACACATATAATTCAGGTTCCCGAGAAGAAGCCAGCAAAGGACGAATCTTCAGAATCAGAGTCCTCATCCGAGGAAGAAAGCTCAAGCTCAGAAGAGGAAGAAAAGAAGGCAGAGGAAAAGGTTTGCGATTTTAATTTCTCCCGTTTCTCCCCATATATTTCATTATCTGATATTGTCCTTTCAGCTAGTCGGAGAATTGAAGCTTTCTGTTGATTTGTGCTTATCTTAAGCGGTGAATAATATTCAATTGTTATAGTTCCCAATAGGAACAGACATATTATTTGCACATTTGTATAAGGTATGTCTTGTATGTACACATCAATCAGTATTGTTATGAACTGCTAATCCTTTACCACAGCTGAGAGGTTCTCAGACAAACTCTGAGCAACAATGGCAACAGCGTCAGAATCTGAAGATAGAAGAATCCTCTGAATCTGAGACAGAAATGACATATATACGCCATTTCTGTCCTATTAAAAACACAATCCACAATCTTTTAGAAATAAATAACCCCAATAGACTTAAGTACTGGCAATTGTCATCGACAGTGCACATTATTAGTACTTAAACAGAGATGACGCAAATTCTGTCTGTTTTATTGACATAGGTATATCTATGATATGCCTGCTTTGATGACGTAAATATGCTGCGCATTCCCTATATTTGTTATACGAATCTGTTGTCTCAACTATTACCAGGTTAAAATGGAGGATATCCCTGAAGTAAAAACCTCAGAGCCAGAGTCTGAATCGGCGTCAGAACCTGAATCCGATTCAGAAATAGAAGCTGAGCCCATAGTTATAGATCAGGTATCCCAGCCCATCTTTTTTGACCTGACAATTTCGAAATGTTTATTTATATTCAGTAATATTGATATTTATGCAATATCATTTGATCAATTAGACAAGAAGAGTACTAGGATAACCATTGGAGATTCTCTAATTTCGCAATCAAATGATTTCTAAATTGTATGCTTTAAATTGTAAGGATCCAAAAGTCAAGGTACCTGAAAAGAAAGTACAAACGGAATCAGAGGAATCCTCATCAGAGGAGTCAGAGGCTGAGGAGAAGCCAAGTGACAAGGTATTTGTCAACCCCCAACCAATTCAACCCATGGACCAAAAACTCCCTTGCCCTCGTTTATCTTGATAATGAACATTCTATGATTGGGACCCCCTATTGAGCTAGAGCAATATAATGTAGTTGTTGAATACCTTCCTTAGTGTGTATTGTTAATATGTTATTGCTTCTTTATCAATATATCAAAGGTAAAGCAATGTTTAACATTGGTTATGACCATTACATACAGACGTGAATATTTTTATCAAAACTATTATGTGTTTTTGAGGAGTTGCCAATTAAATCCAAACGACGACCAAGGACAATTGATTCTAAGTCTTCGTCAGAGTCAGAGACAGAATCAGAACTGGAATCAGAGGACACACCACCAACCAAACAGGTATCCTGACATTTTGACTGCCTACAGCTATCCAGATGAGGCATCTGAAAATAATTAAGTGTCAAAGTATTAACAGGATAGGAGAATAATGATAGTTGGAAGAGACATGGACAGACCTTTGGCTATTTTGGCTATATTGTATACATATTTTTAAAAGATAATATTTTCTTGATAGGCAAATGAAAAAGTTGAATCTGAGAAATCCTCTACAGAGGAATTAGAATCCAAGGACGAAGTCATGCATACAAAAGAGGTATTTTTCCCTTTTAGTTGATTAGTTTTTTTTATGCTACAGTTTATCTAATTTTGGAATAAGCTTTATTCGTCTCTTTCTTTCCTTAATGTTTTGTAAATTGATTATTTGTTTAGACTCATAACCCTTCTTTAAATCATTGGAAGGATACTAAAGCATCTCCAAAAGCAGCTGCTAAATCAGAAAGCGACGAGTCATGCTCAGAAGAATCTGGTGCTGAATCTTTAGTTGACGAAAAGGTATTTCTTACAGTTTGATACACAGATGGAGATAAACTTACAAATATATGGACTGATGTTATGATTATAATTTGAATGAAACAGTGATATTACTTATTTGGTATTTGTACAAAAGCTATAGTGTCAATTGAGTTTATATTTACTGACTCATAGTTACTTCTACATCATTGCGACTGTCCTCAAGTGCAGTATCTGAAGTTTCTTCAGAATCTGAGGAGACAGACAAGTTGAGCAATAAGGTGCTATACTGAGAAATATGGAAAAGTTTAAATTAGTCCCTCTCTATCTTGTCACTAAGACATGAATTTATTGAGAACTAAATTTGATTTGGTAATTTATCAGGAGACTGACACTGGTCCAAAGTTATCAGCTGAATCTGAAAATGAAAGTTCTTCAGACGAAGGATCTGACACAGACAAAATGATGGACAAAGAGGTAATGTCTGCTCATTTGTAGTCCTTCCTCTCGCATACTTTGACAAGACAATC
Source organism: Sthenelais limicola (assembly GCA_942159475.1). Classification (NCBI taxonomy): domain Eukaryota; kingdom Metazoa; phylum Annelida; class Polychaeta; order Phyllodocida; family Sigalionidae; genus Sthenelais; species Sthenelais limicola. The sequence continues at coordinate 108,280,714 of OW804097.1, read as the reverse complement.
CAACCAGGAAAAGTCCCTTATTGCTAGTTTCGATAATTTATGCTATTTTTCTGACAACTACAATTTATTGTATTATGACAGTATTTTATGATTAATTTATGCATCAGATGCTAGATTCTGTTCACAAACCATCAACTGGATCTGAAGCTGAACATTCCATTGAAGAAGATTCTGACATTGAAGAATTGACAGATGAAGAAGGGGTACTTAAACCAAAGTACCTTATTCTGACTGACATATTAACAGTAGTGCTCCCAGCCTGACTAAACATAAGATCGAAAAACTAATGATCACATTGGAGGGGGCCAGCATACATGTACATGTGGCCAATTAATGAGCAAGGGTAGAGCCCAATGGGGTTATTTCAATTAATTATGTAGCTGATGTAACATATACATTGTATATAGAAATTTAATTACATTAATCCAAAATAATAGATAACAGTTTGTAGTGATAATATGTACAAATGTTAAGGTATCTTTCAGTTACTATGTTTTTTTAAAGCTAGGGTTCCATGTAAAGAGTCCTGATGCTAGGACATGTATTTCTTGCGGAAAAGTAAATTTGATTTGGTATTTTATCAGGAGATCGACAATGGTTCAAGATTATCAGCTGAATCTGAAAGCGAACATTCTTCAGATGAAGAATCTGACACATACAAATTGGCAGGCAAAGCGGTAATTCCTGAAAGTCATGTTTTGCAGATTTGGGTATTTTTTGCATTTTCACAGAGAACTTTGATGAATCTATTGTACTATAAAAGTATTTTACGATAAATTTTTCATCAGGAGCTAGAACCTGTTTACAAACCATCAGCTGGATCTGAAGTTGAACATTCCGTTGAGGAAGATTCTGACATTGAAGAAGTGACAGATGAAGAAGAGGTACTTAAACCAAAGTACCTTATTCTGACTGACATACTGACAGTAGTGTTTTCAGCCTGACTAAACATAAGATTAAAAGAGAATTATTATACTGGAGGGGTGTAATAATTATGTAGCTGTTTTAAGATATAAATTACACATAGGAAATTACTTAATACAAAATAATAGATGATGTTATAACTGGTTGCAGTGATAATATGTGTTACTTGTCATAGAAACCAGTTATTCCCAACACTCCGGCTGAATTGGGAAGTGAAAGATCCTCAACACAATCAAATGTTATGGTATCTTTCAGTTACTATATTTCTTAAATGTGACATGGACCAAGTTTCATATCTAGGGACTCTTGACACTAAGACATGAATTTCTTGAGAACTAAATTTGATTTGGTATTTTATCAGGAGACCGACAATGGTTCAAAATTATCAGCTGAATCTGAAAGGGAAAGTTCTTCAGATGAAGAATCTGACACAGACAAAATGATGGACAAAGAGGTAATTCCTACTTACTTGTAGTCCTTCCCTCACATACTTAAACAAGACAATTCAACCAGCTGAAAGTCATGTTTTGCAGATTTTGATATTTTTTGCATTTATACTGACAACTTAGATGAATCCATTTTATTATAAAAGTAATTCAAGATTATTCTTTTTATCAGAAGCTAGAATCTGTTCATACACCATCAGCTGGATCTCAAACTGATCAATCCCGTGAGGAGGATTCTGACATTGAAGAAGTGACAGATGAAGAAGAGGTACTTGAACCAAAGTACCTTATTCTGACTGACATACTGACAGAAATGTTCTCACCCTGACCCCCCCAAAATGATTGAAAGACTAACTATTAAACTGGATGGTTACCTATTTGTAGCTTATTAATGAGCAAAGAATGCGACAGGTATAGCTTGATTGGTGTTATTTCAATTAGCTATGCAGGCGATTTATGATATAAATTACACATATAAATTGACATAAATTAAACCAAAATGATACATGATCTTGTAACATATTCCAGTGATAAAATGTATTGCATGTCATAGGAACCAGTTATACTCAACACTCAAGCTGAATTGGGAAGTGAAAGATCCTCTCCAGAATCAGATATTAAGGTATCTTTCAGTTACTATATTGTTCAAATCTGAAATGGACCAAAATTCACATTTAGGCCCCTTTAAACTAAGACATAAATTTCTGAGGAAAATTAAATTTGATTTGGTATTTTATCAGGAGACCGACAATGGTTCAAAATTATCAGCTGAATCTGAAAGGGAAAGTTCTTCAGATGAAGAATCTGACGCAGACAAAATGATGGACAAAGAGGTAATTCCTGCTTACTTGTAGTCCTTCCCTCACATACTTAAACAAGACAATTCAACCAGCTGAAAGTCATGTTTTGCAGATTTTGATATATTTTGCATCTTTACTGACAAAACTTAGATGAATCCATTCTATTATAAAAGTAATTCAAGATTATTTTTTTCATTAGGAGCTAGAATCTGTTCATACACAATCAGCTGGATCTGAAACTGATCATTCCCTTGAGGAAGATTCTGACATTGAAGAAGTGACAGATGAAGAAGAGGTACTTGAACCAAAGTACCTTATTCTGACTGACATACTGACAGAAATGTTCTCAGCCTGACCCCCCCAAAATGATTGAAAGACTAACTATTATACTGAATGGGTACATATATGTAGCTAACTAATGGGCTTGGAATGGGATGGGTATAGCTTGATTGGTGTTGTTTCAATTAACTATGTAGGTGACTTATGATATAAATTACACATGTAATAATACATGATCTTGTAATAATACATGATCTTGTAACATATTCCAGTGATAAAATGTATTACTTGTCATAGGAACCAGTTATACTCAACACTCAAGCTGAAGTGGGAAGTGAAAGATCCTCTCCAGAAACAGATGTTAAGGTATCTTTCAGTTACTATATTGTTCAAACCTGAAATGGACCAAAATTCACATTTAGGACCCTTCAAACTAAGAGAGGAATTTCTGAGGAAAACTAAATTTGATTTGATATTTCATCAGGAGACTGACACTGGTTCAAAATTATCAGCTGAATCTGAAAGGGAAAGTTCTTCCGATGAAGAATCTGGCGCAGACAAAATAATGGACAAAGAGGTAATTCCTGCACATTTGTAGTCATTCCTCCCCCATTCTTAGACTCGCCAATCCAACTAGAAAAGACACCTTTTGGCATTTGTTGGCGATTTTAGTTACATGAATTTTTGTACACTCACGCCAGCTATAATAAAGATGACAAATTTCAACAATTTTAAGTATCAAAAAGGTGAAATTGGGGCTCGTAGGAAATAGTGAGCTTAATTATCAACTTCAATGAATAGACTGCGGGCTCCCATATGTTATGCTGGTCTGTGACTGTATGGAATAATTTTGTATGAAGGAAACAAATTGAAATAATGCCTCTATTGTTGATCAGGATATGCCTGCACCACAATTACTCTCAGAGTATGCTGATGATGGATCTCCTCTGAAATCAGACTCTGAGGTATTTTCAGTTACATTTCAATACCATAATATTGAAGTATATTGAAAAGATATAAAATGTTAGACTTTATAGTATCTGACAGGATTCTGAATTATCAGTTAGACCTATATTACAGACAGTTTAAATTGTATTCGCTATTTTGAATGATAAAACATTTACAAACTCACATTCTGTGATAGGAGGCAGACTTTGACTCTAAATTATCAATTGTGGACGAAAGTGAACATTCTTCTGATGAATCAGTGGTGTCCGATTTTGTGGAGAGATCAGAAGATGAGGTAACTTATTCTCTTAGTGTTCATAAACAAAACCGGTTTTTTTGTTTTCTATTTTTTTTTATACAAAATTACCTTTTAAACGGACAGTAGTGGTTATATCGATACTATGACTGAAAGAGATCACTTGAGACAGTTTACTCGATGTATTTCTTATTTCATATTAAGGGATCCCATGTGATAACTACCATTTTCTGACTAAAAAACGGATACTCGTGACATGAATAATCCTAGTCCTGGGTTTCTTTAAATCAGGTAGCCGACCAGAAATTATCACCTGAATCTGACAAAGAGGTATCCTCCTCGGATGAATCAGAAAGCGAGCTCTTAGATCCTAAAGAGGTATTGAATATTTAGCATTGGACATACTTAGTTTGACCACATGCCATATATAGCTATTTTATTACATTCCCAGAACAATGTCAGTACAGCATTTTAAGTTTTCATTTAGCATTGTATGTCTTATAATATGATTTGATTGAATTCATCAATTGAATATCTTAACATGGTCTGTACAAGGACACACAGGATCCTCCTATGGTGAAAGAGACATTGCCTGAGTTTGCCGACTCAGAAAAAGAATCTGAAGACGAAGCAAGTTCATCTGTTAATAAAAAGGTATACATGTATTGAAATTGATGGAAATGTTAAAACAAGGGTTGACTGATATCGACAATAGATTAATTCTTTTCTTTTTAAAAAACAAACTCGAAGCATTATTTCTAATAGCCCCCTCAATGAATTTATATCTTTGATTATAATTGATTCACATTTCACGGTTTGTTGATGGTTGTTTTTCCCAGGACAACATACTAGATGAAGTTGATTTGCCAGAGGCTGCTGCCTCAAATTCTGGGCCTCTTATTCATTCCAAACTATCGCCATCTGTATCAGAGGACGAAGAAGATATTGCTATCAAAGTATTTATTTTCTATCATATCAAAATCCTCCTCTCCCACCGTCCAATTAATCACTCTTGTAATTCACGAGAATAATTCCCTTTTCATTTTTTAAACATTTATTTAATTCATCATTTTGAACCTATTTGGCATCCTTCAATGATTTATTCCCCATACTGACACCATATTTTAATAGGGTAATTTTCAGTTGCAATTACTATTACATTACAGTAGACATATGTATGACTGGACTGTGTAATCGTATCAAGAATAATTTTTGACGTGACGTGTACACATTCTTTGTAAGCACAATGAGGATTAAATTATTCAATTAGGGCCTGGGTACATATATGCCAAGCATTTATAATCCTTTGGCATCTTTCTCCCTTCATTCAAAAGGAAGAAAAAGAGGTTGAATCGGAAGAGCCATCTGAAAATGAAGCTGAAAAGGGATCTAGTAGCAGTGGATCCGAAGGCTGGTCATTTAGACCAGACAAAGGGTCGGAAACGGTATCTGCAATGCAGTTAACTCCGATTGTAATATTATCACATAATTAATCGTTTAATTAACAAGACAAAGATTTGTTTCATTACATAATACATTTAGTATTCTAACATCGATCAAGGGGCAGGATGTCCTAGGGGGATCTGACATGGATGTCTTGTCATACTTTTAAACCGTTTTTGGTAGTCCTTCAACGTTGACGTATTTTGTACTGATTCAAATGGCCAAATTATGTAGAATACCTGGCAATTTTTTACAAGTATTTAACTGAAATTTGCAAGTCTTTGAATAATTAATGAAATATTTCAAAATGAATTCAATATTTATATCCGGAATTCGATCTCCTGGTGGTTTTCCACTGACATATAGGAGCCTGATCTGCCTTCATCAGCCGGTGAATCTCCTATAGATTCCGAATATGAATCAGAGAGTCCTAGCTCCTCACAAGATGCAGAATCAGTCAAGGTATTATATGTAACGTATCCTATATCCATTGCCTTATCCCATGTTAGAATCCCGTGAAAGACCTTTGTACAATGCATGGAGAGACACACACTGTATAAACCATAAACGTGATACATACCATTAGAAAGCTTAAGTAATTGAAAGACGAAGAAAACGTATGTGTTAGACCACGAATTGAAATGTGCCCCCCACCTCCTTATGCAGTATTCTGTGGTGTGGAGGTATATGACTAAATAATTAGCTCAATATTGGTTTTAACACTTACTTAAACCAACAATTCCTTTCTATTATAAGTATGAACTCTTGGTGGAAACTCCAGTTATAAGTGATCAGGAGTCCACACCGTCAGATTCTGAGACTACTCACAGAAGACAGAAAGAAAATATCACAAAGGTATTTCGCATTTCACATATCGAAATATTAAACTAATGTGAACATTTTTAAATGCCCAATTCCATTCCTTAAATTCCACCCAGAAGCTTTGGCCTAAGGACTGACTAGTAGAAGAATCCCTGATTACATTGATGTCTAAAGACTACAATTTGTGTTCCATTGTAAGGCATTGGAGGATCTTGGTTCACACAAGTCGGCTGCAACAGGCACACATTTAGAAGTTGAATCAACTTCTGATGAAGATTGGTCTTGTCGATCAGTGAAAGGATCCGAAACGGTACTATATGCCAACTATATACCTAAATAACTACATAAATACTGTCTAGTTCCTTTGATTCTCTTAGAAGTCTTATTATTACTCTAAAACACCCGACCATAAATATAAGAGACAACTAATTAACAATGTGGACTTTTAATGTTTAAGGATCCAGATATGACCACCTCAAATGGTGGTTCAACAATACCCTCAGACATTCTCAAACCCAACAGTGAGGCACAAACAGAATCAGTGAAGGTACCACTTTTAACAAAACAGGCCAGGACCATTTTAAAGCTTTTTACTGAATATTTAAGACAAAATATTGGTACGATACAAAATGTTTGCAGTTGAACTTGCAGTTGAGTCCCAGTGTAAATGAGATTAATTCAAGTAATGAAATATACTATGTAATTAGGAAAGAGAAGACAGACATTGGTAATACGTATATGTAATTACGTTTACAATAATGGGTTTGATTAGCCATCTCCAACAATAATTATGATTATCTATAGCTATGCATTATTATTCCCCCTATCAAAGGACCTGGAACCTAGAGAAAACACAGAGATAATTGATGATAGAAGTTCTGGTTATGACATTAATTGCTCCGGACCAGTTGAAGAATCTCTCATGGTATTCATTTTCCTTCTAATGTTCCATATTTCTGGTGTTCAATCCTTGCTTGAATTTTCTCTTTTCTCCCTATATAAATTCTCTTTAGTTACATTCTGTTCCATGTTATACTGATCAATTTCAATAGAAAGACAAAAATTACAATGTAAAGTACACGTATTGATTTATTTAGGATTTCCAGTCTCCAAAACATTCAGAAACACATTCAGTAGCATCTGAATACGATGCCCTAATTACACAGGATGATATATCTCAGGTACCAATTCTTATTCGCTGCTTCTATTTAAGAAAATGGCCTCTAAATATAATGATAGCTCACACAAAGCCCTTGATAATTATCTATTTCATATGATAAAGTTACTGTTTGGGCGCATCAATTCATCGCTGATATAACCTATTGAAAACTTCTGCTCTTAACATAAAATATTAATAACTAAAGTAATTTTATTGACATTTTAAGTGACTAATAAACGGTAATGAATTTAATTTTCTACCGACAGGAAAGTAACACATTAGATATTTGCCACGACCTCTTAGATCTCACTGGTTCTGGTGAAGAATATGTGCCAGAATTGCCAACAACTACACTGGAATTTCCAAGGGTAAACTCTGATCAACCGTAGATCTGACCCATCTTTCCATTTCAATTAAGTCTAAATTTCTAAAGCAACAGTACATGAATAAAATCACGTATCCCAGAGTCAATACTATTATAAGACTAAGATTATACTAATTTTGTAAGGTAACACTATTTTAAAGATTTCATTTTACTTTACAACCTTATTATGTCCATATAATATTATATCCTTTAATGTTTGTTCTCATCAATATTTAAGGATTTACCCGATTTAGTTTTACAAACCAATAGTCCATTTGGGAGATTCCAACCCGAAAGTGGGCCATGTCTATTACCTGAACCTGCTACTAAGCCGTCCCCTGAACAACTTGACTTGGTAATGCTGCATTTGATCTGCAAACTATTCCATGATTGTTGGTCACCAGTGTTTTACCAATAACGGTTCTAAGTTATTATTTCCAATTATTCAGAAATTATATACCCCATTGGCAATACCTGCTAATTCTAATGTATCATATTTATGATTATATATATGACAGGATAACGTCAATTAATCATGATGTTTCTTGAATACAAAATGACAGTGAGAAGGTTTATATGCCATTTTGGGTTGATACAAAGCTAAAGGTGAACTATGCAATGTATGTAACTGACATTGCTTGAACACTTACAATTTATTTCATTTGGTCCCATTCTAATTCTAATTGGTAAAACCTTTGTTCAGGTGTTGGATGCCTGAGTAAAATCCGTGAACCATTTATAAAAGCACTTACCTGGACGAGATAATAATTACTGTTCTTTATTCTTGATAACAAGAAATCATTAGCAGAGGAATTCTGTCCGCTGTCACCAGAGATTACTGCTGAGCAGTCATTAAGTGATATTTTACCACATTGTCAAACATCCCTACATACAAAGCCCGAGGAACAGGTAGACAATTTAACCCATTTATAATAATATAAACTGTCCTATTCCATTTCCTCGATTAAGTAGTCCTTCAAGAGTTCCCTCCTTCCATTTCCCCTGGTACAAGTCCTTGTATTCCAAGTAGATGGATTTGCAAAGAAGGAGATGTGCGAAAATGTTATTGAATTAAAAGATTAGCATCTTTTCAATGCAGTCATATGAAGTAGGTTTCATGAAATACTGAAGTCATACAGTGGAATCCTTCATTTTCCTATCCTAATAGGGGGAACAATTTCCTGCTGATTCTCACCATATAGAACATCGTGACTTTATACCAAGAGAGGAATTGGTTGAGGATGATCAATTTGAACTTCAGGTATCCACTTATTTTCCAATAATGAAATATTGTCCTAAGCATGTAATACATTGTTATAATTTACAAATATACTTTATAAGCCAATCTGGAGACTAAAGTAAATTCGAAAAGTATTAAAATGACATAATTGACTTTTTGTTTTACTAAATGTACTCAAAATGGTACCAAAGAAGGAAAGTTCCCCATTCAGGGAAGGAAGCGATAATGAGGATCAATATAGCTCAGAAGCAGAAGCTCTTCCCGATGTTGTGGAAGAGTATGAAAGAGAAGATGAGTCAAGTCAGACTATGCCTAGCAGACATGAGAGACCATCCCTGGCATCTGCCATATCTATTATTGAGGAATTACAGGATTCCTGGTCCTCTGAATTTGACTCAGATCTTGATGAATATGAACAGCAAGAGAGAGACTTTCTGAAGGTACAATTATGTACAAATATATTGAGTGTCTAGTTACATCAATCTTATGCTGTTGTTCTCGATTTGGGATTTTGTGAAATAATTCTAAATATACATACAGTATAGTACACTATACACTATTCACTGCTGGCTTTTTACAAAGGGTCGAGCAAAAGAGGAAGAAATAAGTGATCAAGAAGGATTTCCGGAAGAAATGCCCCAAAGGGATTCATATAGCGACGAAGAGGTATCCAACATTCCGAATTCAATAATGTGGCTCTATAGTCCTCCCATATTTTGTTCCTAATATTTCAATATTACTTTCCCGGATGATATTATAACAATACATAGAATCAATCGTGTTTCCTGATGTTCAGTTAAGTACAGCTAAATCCATGTGGCACATATATGAGTTCGTGTGTATTATATGTCCCTCAGTATATCCCTAAGCACAGAAACGCAATATTTAAGAACTTTTTGTTTTGAGCCCAAGGATACACATGGCAGAGGGTCACATTCGCCAAGGCGAACTCCTGAGAATGTCAGGCGAACTCCTGACTATAGTGACTCAGAAACCGAGTCTGAGGAGGAAATGTCTTCTGCTAGTCGAAAGAAGACCCGCAAGGTACTTCCTCTGACTATAATCCATGCAATTTCCTTTGGCTAAAAAAAACGTATTTCGGTATCCGTGAGTAGGAAATGTCTGGTGTGTGTAAACCTAGAACTTGGAACATGTACTCTATTTGTACTTCTCAGGTAAAGCCACCTTCACCCAAAGCAAAGCCTTCTGCCATTTCCATTATTGCTGAGTTGCAAGACTCAGATTCGTATAGGTCGTCCTCTGACTATGACTCAGAGCCAGAGCCAGAACCAGATTACAGAGAACAAATTAGAGATTTCCTACAGGTACAGAAAAAGGTTATTTGTTGGTCTAATGGAGTATTTGAGAATCTTTCTAGTATAGATAAGTGTATTTGTAACTTAAACCCTTGATCCTGTACGTTTCCTTAGGCCAAGATCAGATCCTTTATTCCTTTTAATGCTTTAAATCGATTATTATAATGGTCTAATTCATTTGTGCTGTACCTATTCAGGGACATAAAAGGTGAACATGTTGCCCAATTCGTATTTTAGGTTGAACCAATTAGTTCTGGAATGTTATCTGACATTTTGGAGGAAGGTTCAGAAGAAGATGAAGAATTAGATATACAGGGTGAAACAGAAACAACACAACCAAAGGTAGTTTCGAATACACTCCATTGCCTCCTATGCGTTTGTTTCAACGATTTCATTTAAAATCACTTACAACAGCTTAATAATGCACAATTGCGTTCAAAACATGAATAATCAAACTGGTATTTCTATTTTGCCTATATTTATAAGTATACTCCGCTGCCTCTCCGCTCCCAAACATCAAACTGTTTAAACATATCGGTCATTTGGTCCATATTTATGATGTTTCAAGGTTGAATTTTCGAAGGCTAAGGAGGAAGGGCCAAAAAAGATCATAAGAATAGTGGCGGCCTCTTCTTCCCCAGACAGTTCTGAGACAGATGAAAGTAATTCTGGCCAGGAGTCCGACTCCTATATGGTACATTCCCGGGTGGTAGAGGTAAAAGCATAAGAAAGTGTGTTGTGTGAAGGCCTGATTTGTTGGAACCTCCTAAACACTTGCCTTTTCCTTCTACCATTCCAACCCGTACTGTGGTGACCCGTTCAAAAATGTCCACTCAGATGTTAGTGCACTAATAATCTGATCGTCTAAAGGGCCTAGTCCACTACGCCGATTCTCATGCGATTCTCACAGAATTTAGTGTAAAAGAGTCCTCTGCGACGCAAAATCGCACGAGAATCGGCTTAGTGGAATAAGTCCTTTAACCCATTTAAACCGTGACTTTTTAAATGTATCTGATTATTCTGAAATTTTGGTAGAAAGGTACCAGACGTCCTGTGAGTACATGGGAAAAAATTTGGAAATTTCTAAAAAAGGGTTGCTAAGATACAGATTGGGTCGAAAACGACCCCTAGAGGCATATATGGGGGTCAGGTGATAACATTTCTATTAATGTGGTTACTTAAGGGCAAAAACTGTGAATTTTGTTGCAGAAGCACCAAATTTGGTAAAGAGGTAGTTCTTTTGATTTCCTATCATTTTGGAAGAGTCCACATTCTGAAATATGAAATCGGTTGCCATGGGAACCTGTTTTATGGTAGAAAATGGAGTTTTAGGCAAAATTGCCATATAATTTGAAATAATAAACGTAAAAAGGTAAGCAGATATTCATACAAAAGGTCTATTCATAGAGAATCTGATAATGTCCGTTTTCCAACATTTTGATACATTGATATTGCTATGGCAACCATTTTAAGGTGAAAATGGGCTTTTTAAGGGAAAATGGCCAAATAATTGCCATATAATTTGCTCTATTGAACATACATTAGTAACCAGGACCTCATATAACAGTTTTTAGGATGCAGAATTATGTTTTCCAGGGTTTTGCAAATTTTGTTACCATAGCAACCACATTTATCCTTAGATTCAACTGCTTTAGGCTTATCTAGCTTAATGATAATACAGGAGGATACAAGGAGTGGAGAGAAATCTTTGTCTAAAAAAGATATTCATTTCCATTTGAAAATATAGTTAAAAGATGGATTTCATTTGTGCAGTGTTTTATATATAGTATCTGGTTTCCATGGCAACCGCCAAAAAGCAGACCAAAAAGTCAGAAAAAAAGCATTTTAGTGTCCCATTTTGATACTTTGGTCAGGAATGGCACCAAACATGGGAATAATGATGGTACTGATTTTGTGGCAATTATATATTTGGCCATTTTCCGTTAAAAAGCCTAATTTTTCACCATGAAAAAGGTTGCCATGGCAATGAAAATAAGTAAAACGTTAACAAAATGGATAATTTTGAATTCTCTATCAGTAGAGCTTTCATATGAATATATTTATGAATGTTACGTTTATTAGTTAAAATTATATGGCTCTTTTCCCCCTAAAATGCTATTTTTCATCTTCAAATCAGTTACCATGGCAACAGTTTCTAATTTTAGAATGTCGAACCTTCCAATATAATAGATTATTTTAAAATCTACCCTCTATACCAAATTTGATGCCTTTGTACACAAATTCCCATTTCTTTTCTTGGTCAATGCCATGAATGACTTTTCATGCCCCTAGTGTAAGTTGATTATAATTTGGTTGCTATGGCGACTAAAGCATTCAAAACCATGGTAATCATACGCCACATGATTCGGCATCAAAAAACCTTTCATATGAGGCCCTGTTTACTGATGTATGTCCAATAAAACAAATCTTATGGCCATTTTTTGGGCATTTTCCCGTAAAAAGCCAATTTTCACCTTTAAAAATGTTGCCATGGTAACGACAATATATAAAATGTATTTAAACCAATATTTGCAGATTCTCTTTTAATAGAGCTTTCTTATGAATATCTACTCATCGATCTACATTGATTAGTTCAAATCATATGGCTCTTTTAAAAAAATATGTTATTTTTCAATTTAAATCAGTTGCTATGGCAACCGATTTCATATTTCAGAATGTAGACCCTTCCAAAATGAGACAGAATAAAAGATCTACCTCGGTTCCAGATTTGGTGATTTTTTCACAAAATTTGCATTGACTAACCCTAATATTAGCTGCTCAGTCATGGTCAGTAATATTGAGATTTTTTTACCCCATATATGCCCAGAGGGGTCGTTTTTGACCCAACCTTAAACAAACTTAATTATTTCTGTATAAAATTTTTATAATTCTAGTTTATGTTTGAAAATGAAAGTCTGGGGTATTGGGTAGTCCATTCTATGTAAGTTTTTTCTAAAATTACCTAGTATAATGCAATATTTAATCATCTTTAATCATCTTTTCTGCTTAAACATCTTTCTTTTGTAGTAAGCAGACAGCAGTGATGGTCACATGACCTAAAATAGCCCGTTGTCAATGGCAACACTAGTTATGCAATGTAGAGGGGCTAAACTTCCCACACATCTCATAATCATTACATATTTTATTTGATTTCAATATAATAATGCTCATGAAAAAAGCATCTTACATGGGTCGAAAACGACCCCTATAGGCATATATGGGTTAACATTGCTGTCTTACTCTTTGCCCAGACCCTGTTCCTTATGGGAAGCAATGTGTTAGATTACCATTTTCCTCAGAAATAACGTAGGAGACCATGGGGTTCACAAGACTGATAGATAGGACATGGATTTTTTCCCCCCATAGTTTTAGACCTTTTTATATATAATAGTAAGTATTGTATTGGGACTATCAGTTACAAATACTGATGTCTTCTATGATGTTGGTAGAGATTTTTTTAAGGAAGTTGTCAGATATTTCCCTTAAAATTGGTGTTTCAATGAGATCGGTATGTGACATATATAGAAATGTTTGTTTTATCTTTAATCTGTTCCCTCAGATCTTTATCAATCATTAATGTTTTTCACGATTATTTTTTTGGTAGTCTTTATAGAATTTTTATTAGCTCAGACGCAGACAACCCTCCCCCATCTCTGGACGCGATTCATGGTGGGTGGAGGTGGTTACGGAATGCTGTTTTACAAATGTATCATCTATGGCGTATTAATTTATGTTTTCCTATATAACCTAGGACTTGTTAGTTCATATGTTCCAACTTTTAACACAAGAAATGACTGGGTTGATGAATGTAAAGTTTGTTTTAAACACACGGTGTCAGCACTGGGTTTGTAGGACCCCTGTCTCGTGTCCATAACCACCACCTTGACATACCTACAGTCAATACGTTGACTCAGATTGGGTAGTGGTTAACAAGCAAAAATGAATAGATAGATAATTGCTAGAAGACATGAACTTTTTTTATCAGTAGACAACCATGTGACGTACGTTTTGTTTCTTTTCAGATAGATCCCCCTTTTCAGGTCACCTCCCTGTCATTTCCGTTCTGATTAATAAACCTTGGTTTCTACATTTCAGATTAAGACCGCATTGCTTTGCCCACAATACATACTCCAAACCATGTTTATTCATATAATTATGCATACCTTTATTCATATATTCCTCTCCATTTATTACCTATACTGTCTGTTTGATAATCATCTGTTGCAGCTTGAATCATGAAAACCCAACCTAGAAATTAAATCTGAACTTCCTTTTACTTATTGCGCTTTGCTATCATTTATATTTAATATTAACATCAATATGGTATAGGTATTCCCACATAATATTTGAAAATTTATTTTGCTTTTTCTTTTGGTCAGCTGTGATTCCTTCCTTTAACAATTTCACTAAGTACTCCCAACTTTGTTCTCTCCACTTTTTTATTTTAATGATACTATAAACTGTAATATGAGTTGAATCATAGAATTTCGTAGATATTCATCTAACCCCCAATATATTTTAATTTTGATTAATTCAACTAAAGTCGTCGATGATTCTGATAGTATAGATTAATATTTTTGTTTTTCATATAATTTTAATACTGGCAAATTGTAGAAATATCTTTAGTTGTAGTTGAAGAACTCTTTACTAATAAATCCATCAATCCTCGTCTAGAAAGAAGCTGAAGAAGTGCCAAAATTGACTAAATATTGCTTTGTACCAATGACAGATATCTGGACCTTACATACACGTTACTTCTTAATTGATTTCCAGAAAGTAGAAAAGAAAGAACCAGAGAAAAAAGTAGAGCCAGTTAAAAAAGCTGAGTCATCCAGTTCTGAGGAATCCTCATCTGAAGAAGAATCGTCATCAGAATCAGAAGAAGAGACAAAGAAACCATTAGCAAAACCTAGTACAGACGTTAAGAAAGAAACTGAAGTTAAGAAGAAGGTAGAGTCTTCCTCTTCAGAATCGTCTTCATCGTCAGAATCATCTTCATCGGAATCAGAATCCGAGGATGAGAAACCAACACCTGCAAAATCTGCAACCCCTGCAAAACCTGCTACCACTCCTGCAAAGGTGATCAGGGTGTCCCTTTTATATTCTTTTATTATCATATCCGATTATGGTCGAGCCGAGTATACATGTTTTGGCAATGAAAACTTAGAAATAAATGTACCACGTCAAAGATGTAAAACGTCAAAGATGTCCTGTCCCATCCGATAGGCCTTTGCTAGAGAACCACTATACTTATTGTATCACTTGTGTTAGAGTTTACTTGTTCCACCGACATTATCTAGAGCTAGGGATGTAAAGAAAAATGCTAAATGTATTTCCATGTGGGCAGATTAGAATCCTTTATTTGTTAAGAACTCTAGATAGATGTATTATTTACATGATTTTGTCTTCCATGATGTATGTACTGTTTAGGATTCTCAACTATTAGAAAGATTCTTAACATTGATGTTTATCTTGGATTAACTATTGTAGTGACAGTAACGAGCTAAGTATGACGTATTGGATCTTAAAGTCAAACTGGATGTGATCCATATAAATACCTAGTGCACCTAGTTTAATCAATAATATTCATCTTACATAATCAATGTTGTCCCAGCGCAGTTACTTTGTTCTCTGATCAAAGTTGATTATCGTATATGTATAATAGTACGATGTAAAGATATATAGATCTACATAGATACATAATCATTGATGTTTCAGATGCCTTTCTATCTGTCCGGGTTTAATCTATTGCCATTACCACTACCATTAATCATTTCTTTTATCTTTCTGTACGTATTTTCCAGATTGAAATATATGTTGTCTTAGTGTCAGTTAAATGTCAATGCTTGCAGCTATGAAGTTTGAATGTCAAGTTCAAATGTTGAATGAGTATTTATTGGCAATTTCCGCAATAAATCTCGTACTCATCTCCACTTTCACATTCATTTGAATGTTATATGATACATAGTGTATTCAATTAGTTAGGCAGAGTAGAGTCTAGAAATGTCCTCATGAAATTTACTTAGAAGAGATAGAATGATACGCTTTCGTTCTGCATATGATCTTTGTCTGAAACTGAATAAGAAATAATTGTATATCATTTGTGAAAAATGAAGTAGCAAAAGTCCCTGAATGCAAAATTATGATAATTAGTTTAATAAAAATATATAATGTGGTTTCCCTTTTAAATGGTTGAAGTAGGTAATGAATAATTATATTTGTTGGTGCAATGTATAATTATACCAAGATAATTGAATTCCTGTTTAATTAAAATTAGGACCTTGCTCTTGAAATCCTTTACATAACACCAACGTAGGGTCAGGAAGAGGGCCAGTAGAATGAAACAACTGAAAGAAAATAAATGAGTTTGTTTTGTCCTCAGAAGAAGGAGTCTTCATCGGAAGAATCGTCATCGGAAGAAGAATCAGAATCAGAGGATGAGAAGAAGAAGAAGAAGCCTGCAGCTGCTGCCAAGAAGGTAATACAATTATTTGATTTATGATATTATTAATTATTTAAGAAAGAAGTTCTAAATAACTTACAGAGCGCTGCGAGATTTTTGAACTTGCTCCAACTCAAACAGACCAACACGGGATAGGGGGATGATTTACGTCTGTAAATTCACGATATTTCCCTCAATACATGTTTGAATATTCACAACTATAAACTATAACTTGGGTGAATTGTCCAAATATTCTGGTTCTACAGTACGATATATATTCAGTGTTGTCTTAAAAATTGATATGATATACTTACATTTCACAGCATTGAGTCTTTTGAGGATAGATATATTCAGTGTCGTCTCAAAAATTGATATGATATACTTAAATTTCACAAAATTGAGTCTTTTGAGGATAGATATTTATTTCCATCGAAGATATCCTGGTCAAAAACAAATGTTACGTTCATGGGGCGAGGTTGTGGTATATACGTTTGGAATTACGTTAATCACTAATATGCATGACGTCCTCTTCAAATATCATAGAACTGCTGGAACTAATTGGTTATCCATCACTGCTTCCTTGGATTAAGTTGCCAAGTTGGAGCGTATTCGGTTCAGCAAATCCGATGTCCTTTTCATGTCTGAATTGCTTCACCAAGTAAAACAAAACAAAATGCAGGGAAATCATGCACTGTCCATCGAGGAGGGGGCAGCTACTGCCCTCCAAAATTCCAACATGTATTATTTTCGTCATGTGTTTATTTAGTGTGCAATATTTAGTAAGACAGAGTTAATTCAAGATTATGCGAATGCATGAGTTATATAACTCGCGTCGTGACAATATATACTTTTGTTCAAAACGTGGAACAACAACTTCTAAGTGGATCAGTAGAGAGGAGGGTGCGCCGTACGGATTTATGTAATTAAAATAAAACTATGTGATGGTTTTAAGGGCCTACAACTAGGAATTGAGCTTTTTCTTCTAATTTTTAATATTTTTTTCTTTCTTTTTACAAAATAGTAAGACAGTTTATTCTCGTCGCGCCCTGTATAACTAATGGATCCACCATCATGACCTGATCTAGAATATTAATAGATCTGGAAATCGTGTCATATTTATACCATATCAAGTAATGGTTTAAGTACTTACTTAATTTCATACCCCCTTTTTCAGTTATAACTGTAGTAGAGGCAAGACGAGTATTATTTCCATCATTATTATACGTTTACTTGATTAATATTCGGCCATGTAAGGAGTCCACCCGCTGCATGCGTCTATCGAAACTGAACATGTTATATTTACAATATTTAATGAGCTATAATCCCTTCAATCATGGAATGTCTTATTAGCGCCAGTATCTCTCGAAGATGATGAATTAAAGGTGTAAAAATTAACATTCTCCCATGTATTTATATACATGGGTCAGATTATCCAGAAAATGTACTATTAGCCTTTACCAATCCTCTCAAATAACCCACTTTTAAGACAAAAATGAGCTTCAAAATGCAGTTTAACATAACAGAACTGATACTATAAATCAATGCAATACCAACTATACTCAGATATACCCGGTATTTTTCATTTTTCAGCCTAATTTAGGAGAATTTCCTAAATGTGTAGAACTGCCAATTGTGCATTTTCTGAAAATCTGACCCACATATAATAGTACCAGAAGGTAGATCTATGTGCTTTGATGATTGATGCGTTATGGAGCAGCTATTCTTAGACTGGTGTGTGGAAAATTACCACTTACCGCATGGGATAGCGATGTAAACGAGAGAAGTGAAAGGAATTTAGACATGGTTGGAGACATGTTTAGGGATTGGACACATTCAAGAAGCCTGGGAGCAGTGGCTGTGAGAAGAATATGTTTTTACTGATTATTTATAAGAAATATAATATGACAAGGCGTTCCATTCATGCGTTCCTCCATACTCGTTGATATCTACGTATACTGTGTGTGCGCGCTTTCTGAACTTCATATTCAAAACTCATCAGAAGAAGATGGAATTTGTAATCACTCTAGATGTGTATTATTGCTGTGTTCATTATGATGATAGGAACTGAATTAATATATATACCCTAGTATCACAATACATCATAACTTCCCCGATTCTAAAGACTATAGAACCACTTTTGCTTACAAATCGGCGCGAGAATCGATATAGAATTGCAAGGAAACGAAGGAATAAAATCTGTGTTCACTGGTGCAGTATCTGTAGGAAGGAGTGCCGAAAAGAAGCAGCCAGAAGCGCACAGAAATTAATCACCATCAATTTCAATTGCAATTAACATTCTGCAGTTTGGCGCGGTTCGCGTTACCGTATAAGAATCACAAAATGAACATGTTTATATATGATGGAAATTTCAGGAAGACACAACAGCCCCACAGAAACCCACAGTAGCCCCTAAAAAACCCTGGGTAAGGTTTTAGCGATAAGAGCAAAGGGGCAGATGAGCTAGTAGGAAGCTTTATCCCTGGTCTGAGAAAACCGACTTCTTCCGATTTTTTCAATTTTATTAAATTTCTAAGCAGAAATATTATGACTGAGCCAATGCATTCACTCCTAACCTATGTAGCAATACCAAGCACAATTCTAAGTCACAAAAGCTGTTGGTTTAGGTTCGGAATCGTTGTCAAAAGCGGTTAAAAGAACCATCTTGTTTCATCTAAAAATCAAAGACATAGTTCCATTTCAAACGAAAGAAATATTTATCGATATTAGAAATGATATACTAGTGTCATTGGCTCAGATATTCCTGCCTAGTAATATCTGTGTATATAAAGGTCCTTTCGTAGTATTTCCACTTGCTTTCAACTGTGTGTAACCGTGTGTACATATATCATGTGTGTCCAAATTTAGATTACCTATGTTCCTTACGCGGTTCATACTTCTCTCTACTTTCAAACCTTCTTTTCTGTGCATGCATATTTACCGAGCCTACGGATGATGTACTCTCAGGTATTTTGAGGACCGATAAATAAAAACAAGTATATGAGAAATCTAAAGAAATTATAATCAAAGATAGATCTATCTTATTTGCTAAATATCTCTGCGATTTGATTTGATTTGATTTGTGTCCTCAAACCTCCTGACTGTACATATATCCTGGTGGCTTGAAACTGAAGTGTTCTAAAGTTGCGTTCTTATAAAGAGTAGATTTTAAGTCTTGAGTGATCGTTGTTTAAAACGTGCCTTAACAATTTCCATAAGGCCAAAAAAAGTAATAGGTGTGTTTCCGATTTATCTGGCTGAAAACTAGGTAGGGGGGTGGTAAATTCTTGTTTTTAAATTTTTTTTAGAAAGTGCTTTTCTGCTTCTCTCAGGAACTGAAAAAATTGTCTTTTTTATAACAATAGTTTGTTTTAAACATGGGAAATGAGCTTTTTGACAGTTCCGGGTTTGGAAAACCTGTTTTCCTGCTTTGATAAAAAAGTAAGATATGGTAAAAAAAAAAAATCAGGTATGGTAACAAATTGTTAGGCAGGGTAAGGTTTTTCTAGGTAGGGGGTAAATCGGAAACACATCTATTTTTGTTTGCCTAATTTCTATTCACAACCACTATATCTGATCTATTTTGTCGCTTGCAAATGTAGTATAAATCTTTTGCATCTATTTTAATCCTAAGGCTGGAGATATACTTTCGTTGTATTTACCATACCAATAATTAAAATTTCTATATATTCCTTCATATGCATATGCCATTAACATTGTTATTGACGGGTAAAATAAATTAATTCAATGCTACAATTATTAATATATTTGTTGATTTTACGGTGAGTTTTCTATATGAGAATTTACCATTATATGGCTTCTCTCATTAGATGGGATTTGGACATTTGGAATTGAATTGTGTTGCATGACAGCTTAACCTCTAATAGGTCAGTCGCAACTGCAACTGAGACCCAAGGGTTGTGGGATTAACTCCATATCTTTGAAAATGAATATTATTACAAGATATGATTTAACTCAAATTCTTTCCCAAAAAACAATACTTATAAATAATATAATAAATAGTAATTACATACATATTTTCATATTTTTTTGTAAAATATTTTTAGAAGAGTTTTGCTGAAGACAGTGCAACTGACCTTTCCCTATTCACGTGTTCACCGTGTGTGTTCACATGAGAACACAATAGCATGCCGCTAAACCCTAGCTTAGCTACATATTTGAACAAGCAAATAGTCGTACTAGCAACATGGCTATTATACAATATGCTGTAATACGAATTATTATTCAATTGGAATGTATGAACCTTCTGATCTTGCTATAGAAACGGGATGAGGAAGGGTCGGATGAAGCATATACGGGTCCGATTTTCATAAAATGTACAATTGGCCTTCGCCAATCCTCTCAAATAACCCAAATTTCGGACGAAACTAAAGTTAAAAATACACTTCAAGCTAACTAAACAGATTGCTAGAATCAATGCAATGCCAAATATACTCAAATTTACTTAGTATTGACCAAATTTCAGCTTAATTTAGCTGAATGTACTAAACGTGTACGGCTGTCAATTGTCCATTTTCTGAAAATCTGACCCACATATAGATGATGGTGATCCAATCGAGACACTGAAATCTATCATATATATCAAGAAATGAAAATATGTTATATTGCAGCAGTGGCCATGTCTTGCTAGTTTTGAATAAGTTACATCTTTTATAGTTTGTCTCTAATGTACACTATTAAATCTCTTGGAATGGAATTTATCTTATCTAGACTATAATCTCACTCCTAGTCTCTCACTTCTTCTATTCTATGCTCCATGATATTTCGTTCAATGTATATGTGTTCTGTCTATATGTGCACTAGACTGTATGGTTATTAAGTGTAATTTGTTCTTATTAAATACATTTTCTGTGTTGAGAATTAATTTATGACTCTTTATCTCCAATAGGATTCATCGGAGGAATCATCATCGGTAAGTGCAATACATTAATGTTCAGTTCTCATGAAACGTGTCACTTTTTTGGTAAAAGGAGTAATATAAAAGAATTGAAATTGAATTAATGTGCATAATTCTTGCACATGATGAAGTTTAGATTTGATAATGTCTATTACCAATGTCCATTTGATTTATTTTTATTTCCGACCGACAAATATGCATTGGCTCTATTTTGCGTGACCATACGCAATTAACGCTTGGAATGGCCATTTTGGGAAGCTAATTTAGACTCATGTTAATTTGTTTATTATTGTTTTTGTCAATAAATGCTTAGGGAAATGGTTTTATTTTGAGAATAATGTCTATTCATAAAATTTTATGCTCAGTGGGTACTGGGAAGAACTCTGGAAAAGTGAATTTGATGAATGGCGTTACGTTTTTATTTTTAAAAACATATCTTTATTTAGGAAAATAAGTGCTGGCATATATGCCATAGCAATAATATGTGTAATATGCTTATGGTCACATCTAAATCACCCCCATCCAGAGGTATCTGTTGATGATGTCTAGTGTCCATCTAATGGAATCAAATTTTAAAAATACAATTTTGTCCGATTTAGATCCATTTGATACTGTTATTCAAGCCTGTTTTTAGCATTTCCCAGCCATAATTTCAAAATGGCCGCCCAAAGTGAGCGTTACGTATGGTCACGATTTGAGATTCAACATATTCTTTGTTTGGGACACTGTGCTATTTATACATTGGGAACTAACCAACCGAAAAATATCTATTAAAACACAAACAAATTTGAAACAAATTGATTTTTTAAGAAAACAATGGGCAAAAACGATGGTTTTCAGCGATTTTCTTAGCTAAGTCTGGCCCAATCACCACAGACAATATATTGAATCAGAGCTGGGGATGAGATCTAACCAAGAACAAACAGTAAAATGTATTTTTAACTTATATAGCATACGATATAATCCAATGAAGCCTATCAATTGGCTATAGAAACATTTCGTGATAATCGATCTAAAGCAATAAACAAGGTCACCATTCAGACCGAAACGTTGGGAAATAAATTTAGCCATAATGCGATCAATTGGCTATAGAAACATTTCGTGACCATCGATCTAAAGCAATAAATAGGTCACCATTCAGACCGAAACGTTGGGAAATTAGGTCACAACAAATTCATTTAAAGTGTGGTGTTTGTACCGCTTCCAACTACGAATTTCAAAATTAATTAACCGTTTAATATTCGTGGAAATGGATCTTCATGAGTCCTAAAAATGATGGTCATAGAAGTATGAGATTTTAACGTTTTATTTTTGGAGGATCACAATAGTCTTTACATTGTTTTTTTCTAAGTGAGCTTTCTGCGTTTTAACCAGATGAGAGATTTAATTAATTGGACCAACGAATTTCGAATTTTAGCTTGATTAATTGTCTGTTTCAATCTATTAAAATCACAATTATATAGGTTTGTAGGGTTTCTGAGAAATTCACGTTCCGGAACGATTACAAACTTTCTGCAAGAATGGATAAATTGTTCAAGATTCCTGATTTCCTTTTCCGTTATTTTCAAATATTTACAGCATTTTAATTGGGGGCGTGTGACCTAGTTATCGATATAATAAGTAAAGTAGTATTCGACTGGTATACTGGTATTTATACTTACGAGTAGTTTAGGCCCGAAGTGGAGAAGGGTTCCATGTGAACAGCAGTTGAACATGGGTCAGTCGGTCCTAAGAGATAGGAGAACTCCGTTCCGAAACGGGGAACTGGCCGCATAAGAACACGAGTAGTTTAGGCTACCAATAGCTGAAAACACACCAGTAACACAAACTAAACCCCAATGCTGTTTTGTGTTGCTTTTTCCCCCTTTTTTTGGTGTGTGTGTGGGGGGGGGGGTGGAAGGGGTGTGTATCAGTGTGTGTGTGAAGGAGGCCTAGACTGAACAGTGTAATATTTCCAAAGTGAATATAATCATGGTTTATTAATTACCCTAGCCGCCCCACCACCTCACGTACTCGCTCACACCATACACCTACACACACAAACACAAGAAATAACTTTTGGCTCGCGAAAATTTGAAAATTCTTAAATTATTCTTTCAGGAGGAAAGCAGTTCGGAAGAGAGCTCAGTAAGTCATCTTCTATATATGGAGTCTGTAAATTGCCTTTTTTAAAATTCCGTCGTGAGTAGAGGAATTCGAATTTCATGAAAAGTAAAGAATAGAAGTTCTTGAGTTGAGATAAGAAATGCATTATTTCTTTCATACACATACCGTTTCAATATACATGTACACATATGTATACATTTGTATCAGTCGTTATCATTTCTTATTTCTCAGGACGAAGAATAAAGAACGCTTTTGTCGGTGAGTAATTCATTTCTCAATATGCTAAAGATTAAAAAAAAGAAAATAATACTTTAAATAATCCTAGAACCAATTGTTATTAATGGTACTGCGTTGTACTAATAACAAGACTTTTCTATTCATCAGTTATAATATTTGAGATAGCGAACAAGCTAACTAGTAAGTAGTAGTCTGATAGTAGTGGGGGAATGTTTACTATTATTGTTGTTGAGGTACAAAGCCGAAATGAGATATTGTCTATGTAGTATTTTGGATAAGTATTGTAGAAATTTGACGATGTAACCTAGAATCAGTATTGTTTAACAGAGATTGTTATGTTAGTGAAAGGGGACGCGATAAAGTAGACATTGTGTTTTGTATAATGTGAATGTTAAATGTATTGGCTTCAATTGTAATACAATAACCATTATTGAAGAGGCATGCATCTATTCTCCTTTCAATATGTTTTCCACTGAAAAGATGTAATTTGTGTTGCAGCAACCCGGACAATGATTTCGCCGTGATGGCTGTTGGCGCTAGTGATGTAAACTGCTGCTCAAATATCAACTTGTCTTCCAAATTAGATACTTCCCATGGAGGGTGCCAAACGTCTCATATATTAATCATGTTACGGGAAACCAAAGATTACCATAGCCATATTAAAAGTTAATGAAGTTTGATTCCGTTGCTGGTACAATGCCGTCTGTTAATTGAAAATGAATGTTGATATTGGTTTACTCTTTGATGGAGCATTCCTCATTTACAATTCATGATTATGCCAAGCAATTGAAATGACTGCAATGCAAAAGATATCTTATTCTCAAAGACCCAAACGAACATTTGCTGTAATAGGAAATGATCTGCGATGTTCGTAAGAACCGGCATTTCACGAAAACTTAGCTATTTCAACCAAAATAAAAGTCTTGACTTTCCTACGGCAGGAACGGAGCCATTTTTTAAACAATTGTTCGATATGCGCTAGCTCAGACCAAGCGCCATTCATAGTTTACAACGCCAAAAGAAGATTAAGTTGTCCTGTGATGTTGTGATACATCGTAGTAATTCATGTTTAAGGATACACTATACTGTAAAAAAAACTGTGCGTTAAAATCCCTGAATACCTTTCCAGTATGATGAGTCTTGAGATTTGAATGGGATGTAATAATGTTACTGAATGCGATACACTTCAGTAGATGCTATGCGATTCGTGTACAATTTACTTATCTAATGCCCATGACAAATGTGTTATAAATAGGCCAGTCTACACACTATAACTCATAGGAAAGTATAGCCTTTCAACATATTAGCATAATAACATGACCTTATCCAGATTTCGTTGAACTCTACTAATTGCAATTGTAAAACGAGTTTTGAACCACTTGCAGGATGGCGTAGTGTGTCAAACTGATTTGGGTTAAAGGCATGCTACTTAGGTTGGTGAAAAGGAAAAAATGAGCAAAATGATTTCCTAAATTCAGGGAAAATAGTTCTCATATTGGGCACTACTCGGTCAATGTGGTTACAGAGCATGTAACAGCAGGGACGTTTTTAGCCTAAAGTTAGAAACACCATCTTCCTAAGATTATGCACCGAATCCCATTCCTAATACAAGCACTTACAACCTAACCCATAGAGTAATTCATGCCCCTACCCCAATAGCATAATTTAGCAGAAAAATATTGAAACATGCAAAACATTGAATAAAGATGAATCTTTATTTTTCACATAGCATTAAAAGGTAGACAATAGCAGAATTTAGTGGTTTTAAGAAATAGGGCAACACATTTGACAAACGAAATCGATAGATTTCCTCATCGTGGAAATGTTCCGATACTAGTCCGATAATTATTATTTCTGTATTTGCTGGAATATTGGCTGTGTATGATGTCTTGTGTGTAAATCTTCCTGTGGAATCACTATTTCTTTGTCAACGTATGTCTGCGAGTTCGAAGAACAATGGAATACACTAAATATATTATGTGAATAACGATTTTATCATCTTAGTATTCTGTTCATTCGCACTAGCTTGAACATAATTTTGTATGAAACAGGTAGCATGGTTTAGTTGCAATTCAAATCATTGTTGTTCGAAAATAAATTATCAATCAAACAAACGTGGAATTTGCGCGGTGAAATTGTGACTGCCTGGTATTTTCGCGAATACTTCCGCAAAAATATTTTTCTACGCGGATAAACACACAGTTTCTCTGAGTAGGCATTTGTGTAAGAGCCGAGTTAAAAATGTTCTAATATCTAAACGACTCTTTAACTAAGGAGAAACACCCAAACAAAATATCCATTATCTCCATTGATGTATGTTCTGCTTCTTCGTTTAAGTGGAAAATACTATTCTGTCTTATATTTACATTTCTTTGTATTGGATTGTTAATAAGCCAATAAACTGATTCAAACGAATAGCTGTTTCTCATCTGGTGATTTCATGGCTACGCTGACATGTTATTTATTATCAACTTGTATTCCTCAAAATTGTCGGACCTTTTAAAAAACAGCAACTTGGATATATAAATGTGGTGTGATTTTACACCTGCTTTTTTAACGCCCACCTGTTCACGTCCGACTTTCCATAAGAATGTAATTAGACAACAAGCCAACATGACTAAAATAAGTTCAATACTGCGTCATAACAAAAAAACGTGTTGTCATAGTAACATTGCCTCTTACGCCTGACTCTTCCTCATGTTTCACCTCAACCACCACTTCCACCTCCTCCTGCTCTTCCTCCCTCTCTGCCTCTTCCATCTCCTCCTCTTCCTCCACGTCTAACTCTTCCTCATGCTTCACCTCAAGCACCACTTCCACTTCCACCTCCTCCTACTCTCTCTCCCTCTCTGCCTCCTCCATCTCCTCCTCTTTCTCCACCTCTAACTCGTCCTCATGCTTCACCTCAACCCACACTTCCACCTCCTCCTACTCTTCCTCCCTCTCTGCCTCCTCCATCTCCTCCTCTTCCTCCACCTCTGACTCTTCATCATGCTTCACCTCAACCACCACTTCCACCTCCTCCTACTCTTCCTCCCTCTCTGCCTCCTCCATCTCCTCCTCTTCCTCCACCTCTGACTCTTCATCATGCTTCACCTCAACCGCCACTTCCACCTCCTCCTGCCCTTCCTCCCTCTCTGTCGCCTTCATCTCCTCTTCTACCTCCTTCTTTTTCTTCAACTTGAACAGCACCTTCTACTCTACCTCTTTGTTCATCTCAATCACCACTAAAAATCCACCTCCTCTGCCACCACTTCCTTCCCCTCCCATTCAGGGTCCCTCTCTCTGTCATTCGATCTATCTCTTTGCCCTTCCTGTCTATACTCATTCTCTTAATAGCAAGTCAGGAAAAGTGTATGGTTGACCCAAATCGCTAGGCTGGCACAATATTGGCTTAGCTTGTTTTTTGTTGATACACTCTGACAAAAGTTGCTATATTCTCAAATTTAATGGATGAATCTCCCTGCAACTTACCAGGCAGCATTACTCTAAACATATTATCCGATAATATCGAACGGCAGACAATATAACAAAAGCTAGAACTCTGGGAGACAAATAGAGAGAATGGGACGAGCCGGCAATAATCGAAAATTTATTGAACGAGATTCGTCCACATAAGCACGATGCCGTAGGCAGAGTGCTTATGTGGACGAATCAAGTCCAATAAATTTTCGATTATTGCCGGCGAGTTCCATTCTATATTTATTATATGTGCATAAAATTTGATCATATGTCATCAGATATTACTGAAAAAATACTAAAGAAGTCTCAGAGAGCCCCGCTGCCCCGCTGACAGCCCCACTGACAGCCCCGCTGACAGTCCTGCACTGTGCGATCATGCAGTATTTATTTTAGGTCTACTTATATTGTTGACTTAAAATATTCATAACGCAGCCATTTCTTGAGCTACATTAATAAAATTTATATCATTCAAAAGAGAATTTAATGCTCTATCTAATGATATGGGTTTTATTATGTATTTCTATAATTCAAGTACCAGAATCACAGGTGGATTACCGATCGCGGGGGTTTGTTTACATGCTTCGCGGAGAGCCAAAGCTCCGCGAAGCATAACAACAGAGCTATTTTTAGACAACTACATTCATATAGGACGCGTCCTATATGAATATTTTTATAGCACCCCACTTATAGCACCTCCCATATAGCATGCGCATATAATAAAGGAGGAGAAAGTTAGAAGGCTATGGTTAAGGTATAGGGCTACTGTGTAAGTGCCCGCATAACTCGGAGTTTGGGCCGCCACTCTTTCTATGGCACCACTGTCATTCTGTGAAGTGCCTTATTATTGGGTACTGTTAGAGCTTTAGTATCCTGCATTTATTTCATCAGAAGCCTGACGCCAGTCACGCATGAGGTAAACCTACACTCTATACTCGTCCTGTAGGCAGCAGCTTTCCATAGGGTTAACTGTAGAGGGCTTTGATGTTTACTGACTACAGGACGCGTATAGAGTGTAGTCGTATTTATAATAATTGCAGATTTCGAATGACCCCTCGTTCAATAGGTGAAATAACACAATATATAAGAAATATATTTATAAGACAAACCGGGAACAAGGAATACACAACAAACTGACATAATTATAGGCTATTCCTGATATAACAAAAAGTACAGTTCTGTTCAAGTAGCACCGCATATGTTGGATTACCAAGTTTTACAGGTAAAGAGGATGACAAATGGATAAGCAAGCGTCTGGATAAGATCCAGCTCATCCAGCCGTTACCTTAAACTGATATGCTGGAATTATTATGTTTTTAATTTGCTCCATTCTCCTCCCCCACCTTTCCCGCTCCCTCCCCCGTCCCCCACCACCACAAAAACCCTCTGAAACTAGACATATAATAGGAAACCGCTCATTAATTCAGAATAGGAAAATATGACAGGAGGCCCATGCATTGTATGATTCCATCGACATTCTTTCCACCAAGATAGCCAATATTCTACATGATAATATCAGATTAATTAACCGAGAAGAGAGTGTGCCGAGGGATATATTGCTTCAAACAGAACACTTTAGATTGTAAGAGGGCGATAATGTTGCCGCATAATTCACCGTACTTTGATTATTGGCGGTCATGCTGGCATTATCACTCTTGTATTCATGTGGAACTTGCGTAACTTGGGACCCGTAACTGAAATCCACAGATCTAAATTAGCTCAACTACTTTGCCCAAAAGAATATAAGATAAAAAAGATCTTCTAATCCAATGATTCTGTTGTTGCAGAACTTCCGAACGCTGCCGTTTGTTTACCATAGAATAACAGGTCCAGAGAAAGTTTCTTTTTTCTTTTGTGTCCTCTTTTTCTTTTGGTCCTCTTCCTGACATATTATATTGTCACGCATTGATGTCACTGTAAATCATGGTCCATGCACACTTTTTGTTCTGTTCCATGATAGCTATGGAATTGTGTGGGAATATGCGTGAGCAAAAAGGAATAGCGCTCGATATGACATCGCAATGACATGACAATGTGCAGGAGATTAATTATGCTTGGTACAACACGCAGAACTATTATAATATGTAAAATGACCACACCCAAAGTCGTGAGGGAATTATTGTGGTTGAATGGTTTGATGGTTTGATCTTTTCACAATTAACTTACTTCCCTTTAACGTCCCTTCAGTCATGGAGGACCTGGAAATAATTGTTCATGTGTATGCCTCCTTTTTGTACAGTGCTACTAGGTATAAATCAATTAATATTATGTTGAATTGAATTCAATACTTCAATCCAAACCGATCACTAGCGTTACGACAGTGATACAAATGGCTTTTTATTTTGTTTACATTCCATCTCTCTCTCTGTATTTATCTATCCTATATCTCTATCACTTTGCTTCTCCTTTCTCTCTTGATTTCTGCTTCTTGCCATGTCTGTGTCCCTGTATCTCTGTATGTTACTCAATTTCAGTCCATCTCAGTATGGAATTTTATATAGGCCAAATTCAAATTTCAAATTTCCATAGTAATGGTAAGTCTCATTTGTGATCCGTTTTAGGAAAATGAGTCATGAGTCGCAAAATATGGATTTTGAGATATCACCATATTTGAAAAGAGGAGATCAAGCTGATTCCAATGATAGTAAACACTAGGACACCTAATAAGAATAAGTATTTCTATTTTTTAAGTTTGATACTTTTATTTAAAAAAAAAAAGTTTGCAATGTTTCTGGATCGGTAATTACCAGTAAAGTAACTAAATATACTCCATACAAAGGCCTTCAAAACGCAATGATATATCTAATACAATGTCCCGAAATTTGTCACATGGATTCATGGGACTAGAAGTACCAAACCCCCTAGAAATCAGAACATTTTAATGAAGAGATCTGGTGGAAAATACACATTGAAAAATGTCAATTTTGCGACTTGTGACTCATTTTACTGAATCACATCACATTCGTCAATTGAAAAGCATTTAAAAAGTACTAATAAATTTCACATTAATTGTTACATCTAGGACAATTAATAGATAGCATTCGTTTCTAAACTGAAAACACGTGTAGGACAAAGCATTAAAAAGGTACTGGGATCTCAATCAAATAGATTAAAACTACTTCTGACGGACGTAAACTTCTACAAATATTTTCTATACGTCTAGATACATCTACATTACATAGTTTATCACAAATTCAATAGGTGGCACCACTGCTTCGTCGGCTCCTCGTTCCACTTTCTTCTGCTGATGCTCATCTGTTCCTTGATGCTTTAGTTTTTCTTTTTCCCCTTCTTTCCGCTCCTCAAGATCATTATTTAAAGGTATTTCTAACCGTTAAAAATGTGCTGCATGCATGGAAGCATCTACTTCACCCTTATTATGTAATATACTAGGTTTTGAAATAATATCTCGTGGTGGTAGCTTGTCTTGTTTGTAACTAATATCAAATTCTTAATTTGTTCCAAGAGTTATTACCACCTGTCCGGAGGTAAAAACAAATTTATCACCCCTCATATATAACCTTACATTACAATTCGTCAGCTATGTATTGCCTCAGGTAAAACCTCTTAACCTTTGTGTCGGAAAGTCATTCAGTTACAAGTATAATCATCTTTATTAAAAATATTTTTGTTTAAATGCCGCAACATCTATTAATTTGTTGTTATGTACAAGACTTGTTTGTAATAAGTACATACATGTATAAAACTGTTGCGAAAATTATATAAAGTAAATATATTACTCACAATCATCCATAGAGGTGCGGCGCCCTAGATTCGTTTGTGCTTTCGTTATTTAATTAGTAATTAATGTAATTTAGTCGTAGTTTATACTACACGTGGTAAAGAGGACAACCCTAACATACCAGGTTTAATGTAACTAGCGTGGAGGATAAATGCAAGACAAAAGCATGACATTTAGCATGTAGTACCATGATAAATATACAGAGATACGGCCAGTAGACATTTGAAAAAAAACAAGATGGCGGCTGAGAATCAAGATGATGTCCAATCGGGTTACTCAATCAATAAATCTATCTAACTTGGTTCTAATGGTTTTTATCTATAAAGATGGAATGAGTGGGTTGCCGAACAAGTAAGTACTCCGAGTGTAGTCTTTTAAAACATGTTTATTAGCTTGACTCCTCAAATTTTATCCATAAAGACAACTCTTTTTTTCGATCCTTGCAGAAGAACAGGTAGACGCATATCTCTCATACAAGCGTGTTTCATGGTTACCATAGCTGATCTATTTACATTACAATTACAATATATGAGTAAATAGGAGGTCAATACACTTCCACAAAAAATACATTGACATTTGATATAACATTTTAAATTATGTTTATCATAGGTATTTGATGAATAACGAAATAGTTCTTTTCTAAATTGCATTTCGTCCTGGATATTAAGCAATCTTAATACAGGTTAATTATTCCAGGTCTGTGACACTTGGTAATGTAAAGATGATCTATCACTTTCCGTTTGGGCAAAAATATGTGCAGTACCGGTCCATCATTCATCATGCTGGTACTAACACCTCACACAGAAAAATAAAAAGATCTATATTTTTATATTGCACCCCTTCTATGGAACGAATCTAGAAATGTATTTTACAAGAAAGAATAATGCGTATGCTGACGATCTATATACCTTCCGAAGCTACCTAAAAAGTCATTATATGTTTGGGGAAGAACCATAAATCCTACAAACTTATCTATGTATTATAAATATCTATGAAAATCTGTTTATTAACGACAAAATGAACACTTGGTGTATAATTTGTTTTTATACTGAAACTTAATACTAAAACAACTTAATACAAGCATGTAAGTCTTGTAGTCTAGGCCCAACATGGGAATAGATGGATATTTAAAGTGGTTGAGGCGTTTTATTGTAGAAGCATTACAACACTTGTTCTTAGACAATTATGTGCTAATTCCAAATCTGGCGGATGACAGACCGTATTCTTAAGATGGCGGCCTTTTATCAAAATGGCCACTAATTTTAAGCTGTGTAATCTGTTTATTTTTATCTTTTTTTTAAACGTGTTTATTTCGCCACAAATTTCATATAATGGTACTTTTCATTTATAATAGTTTCAATAATATAGCAGCTAGATCCTTCAAATTGTGTGTAGTGTTGAAGAAATTATTGTTGAACTATCCAAATAAATATTGGTGACCTTTCTCAAGGTCAAGGTCATTTGTAATGAGGTCAAATGTCATATATCATTTTTGCTGTATAATCAATTAGTTTGATTTTCTGAAAATGGGCCTAGACTATTGATAGAGATGGTTATACCATCACGGTAATCACATCTTTACTTTAAAAAAATGTACGACTCAAGTTAGATGTTAGATAGCAATAATAACATTTGTATTCATGATTAGCGGTATACCCAAACATATATTATGTTTCTAGTCGATAAGACAGTACAGTCTTAGAAACAGAGAATCAGCATGAGAGTTGCTTGAGACTATGATGAGAATGTTTGTATTTTATAAAAAAAAACAACCCTAAAGATTGTTACTCATATGTATATAGTCCAATGGTTCGCCTGGAAGGACTGCTTGATAGCAGATGGCGGAATCCAATTTCCTGTAAAACGATTTTTCATGGAAATAAAAATCAATCAATCAATCATTCATTCAATCTGGTTGTTCTGATGATCATAAATGAACACTTTGGGTGTCTTTTCCTATGTTTTGCAGGTCAAGGAATTTAATAAAAATGGAAATAAAATCCATGGCAGATGATATGCCTTTCCGCTAGGGGACGCTACACCTAATTTCTTGCATATTTTCCTGAATAATATTAAGAAACACTTCAAAATTCGTCTATTCTTTTTACAATCAGGACAACTTGATTTAGCATTAAATACTTAATACTATGCGTTTCCAACAAGCAATTTGAATATAAAGAGAATAATACATTGATTGATTAAATAACAATTAATATGACATGTTCCCTTAGTTCTATTCCAATTTTGAATTAACTCAGGAGCAAACTAAAACAAAAGACATTATTTATGACCATTTTCTAATTTGGAAGAAATAAACACTATTGAAACATCACCTCATTTCATTACTGTTGGGAATGTATCATGCTCACTAATGAAATGATAAACCAAATCAATACTACAAATTTTCAGTATAATATGCCATTTCCTAAAATGGCAACACCCTGAAGTCTCTATTTCATTAATAACTGGTCCCCATATGCTGAGGCCAAAGTCCCGGGCGCTGACCCAGTGACGTCACTGATAGATGCAACAACAATAGATGCAACAACAAGCAGGAATGTCCCTTAAATCAACATGTCCCTGCATGAACTCAAAATAGTGTATAGTTACTAGAATTTAAATTAAACATTGCCAGATAATTACGGAACAACTTGTTATCTAAAATTCTTCCGGACTTACAAATATAATCTTGGAGTGCATGTCACCTTGCCAATTGCAAGCTATAAGCCAATTCATGAATTTATAATAATTAGATTTAAAATATATGGTAATATATATTTCCCAATCTAACAATTTGTACATAATATATATAACAGGTGTAAGAAGTATATAGGGAGTAGACAAAACGTATGGCATTTCGTATATATATGTGCTGGCCCTCTGTGGCAAGGGGCTGAGTACTCCTAAGCTGTGATTGTGAATGAAAGGATGATTGCTGACAACGATCAAGAACCTGAGTAAGTATTCAGTCACTACACATACCTACACTTGCTCACATACACACTATTACTAGAGCATAGGTACAGAACTAATTGAGTAAACATTGGACTTTTTATTTGAAGGACGATGTTTATCTATACTTGAGGGGGAGGCCGGAACCTCTCTGGAAATAAAAGAACTGCCGAACAAACGTTTGACCAAAAGCTCCAAGGGAACAATATGTAAGTGCACTTACCAAACCACATATTATTTGTTACCTTGTATTTTGTTGTTTTTTGAAATAAGATAACGCAATCAAAATATCTATGTAGTACTTCTTTTTATTATTCTTTTTTGTCCAACATCGGATCTTTATTTCCTCACCTGCTTATAAAATCTGATAATGCACATAGTGTTTTGACATCTAGATCAACTGATGATTTCTCTTACATGTTTTGCACAAGAATACATTACCCCATGCTTCTATACCTCTACAGGGGCCCGTTGCATGAGGTATCGTTAAGTAAAAGTCGTGTCCTTAAAATATCCCTAACACTTTCAGCCAATATCGTGTCCTTAAGTCCTGTTTCGTGTCCTTAAATGGGGGTTTATAACAACGTGCCTTTGAGCATGGGATATCCTTATCGTAGCGCTAAGAGCCTAAGTGACCCCCGTTGTCTGCTCGTTTCTGAGCGATAATAGAGCAACTAGTGTATCGAGAATTTGATAATGAGAATGGGAGGGTCAGGGAGTATTTTCAAAAGTATTTTTTCTCAGAAATGGTGATGATATATGATAAGTATATTTCATGATTTAAAATAATTTTCTTTTGTATAGAAATGTAAAAATAAGACACAATGTACGGGTAAGTTGCTACCAGTTGCAACGCACCACTTTCACCATTGTTAAGGATAGGACTGTCTCATGCAACACTAGAACAATCGTATTGTTATTATATCCTTAACGTATCCTAAATATAATGTTAACGCTACGATATAACCAAAAAGTGGTGCAACGGGCCCCTGACCAAGGTCATATCTTTATTGGAATTGTTCTCTGGGAATAGTTCTAGCTAATGAACTTATATGTGTATATGTAACCATATTATAGTTTGTCGTGATATAGGAGATGCTTAGCATCCAAATAAAAGACCATGTAATATCTTCATTAAGGCCTTGAGGAATTTTCATGTATTTCAAATGGGGAAAAGAAACATTGCCAGCTGTTTTTATGCGTTGCCTCGATGACCTTTAAACCATATATTTTAACCTGAATTACAATCCTAAATTTTGCAGCAAAATTAGTTCACTTATGATTTGTGGCTGCAAGGGCAACTTATAAGCATCAAACTTCTGGGGATGATAGCCATGAAGACAATGTTTAATCCAAATAAATGAAAACCTTGTCTTGCTATACATGCTATTATGCATAGAACTTGACCCACCTCCTCAAAGTGGCGACTGCAGAATGGTCAGGGTTCAAGGTGCTCTTGGCGCTCAATACCAAGTGGGCTAGTTTGCCTCTCCACTCATTTTAATCTCCTGCACATTTTTGGCATTGACCCCCATGATAATCAGGTAGGGTAATTATCCTTGTTATCCGGGTCGAGGTAGTCATCCTCTACAGTAACATTGTCATATTTGCTAAAAATGACCATAATAATGTTCAAAGTGTTAGAATTAGAATTAGAATTAGAAAACATTTTATTTCAGTTGATAACTGCGATTAGGGGCACATTAGGGGACATTACTGGGGCATTCGATGAATGCGACAGCTCTCTACATATTACATATGGAGAAATAAAATATTTTACAGGTGTTTGCAAATATGTCTGCGTTTTACAGTGTTCTTTTACTCTGAATGACAGTGAGTATTCAATCATAAATACGTCTTAATTTTAACAGTTTCAAATGAAATATTGATCGTTCCAGATTAATGTGGACCTGGCTAGGTTTTTAAATCTTGTTTTATCGAGGGTTAGATGGGCCACAGTTGGCAGTCGGTTCCATGAGTATGGGATTCTGTTTAGTATGGATTTCCGTAATTGTTCACTTACTGGTGCTATTTGTTTAATAATCTTTCGTTCTTCAGCAAAATTACGTGTGTTAACTAATCTCAAATCTATATTTTGGGGGTTTTGCACCATTCTGTGGCCCATCTGGAGGAGCTGTAAGCGTCTACGGTACATGAGGGGGAGGATTCTTTTTTCTATGTGTAAGTTCTTAACACTGTCCCGCGATGGGATACTATATATAATTTTTAACACTCTGTTCTGTAGTATCTGGAGTCGGTGAAGGTTGGTTACAGTGTGGGAGTCTAATAGAATATCAGATTGGTCGAGTATAGGGAGCACCATCACCTTATATATCATTAATAATGTTGCTTTTGGTAACTTTTCACGTAGTTTTGAGAACTGCCAGCATTTATAATTCAGGGTATTGATTAACTTTGCTGTGTGTTCTTTGAATTTTAATGAGGCATCAATGGTTATACCCAGATACTTATATGTATCAACATCTTCTAAATGTTCTCCTCCGAGCTTTATTACATGCGCTGGTAGGGCGGAGAGATTTTGGGTTTTCCATCTCGATCTGAGGAGCGGGCGTGGGAAAAAAGTTTGGGTTTTCGATTTTGAATAATTTAATGAGATTTTATATGCTTGGCACCAGTGATTCAATGAATCAAGGTCTGATTGCAGTTTTTGTGTAACTACAATTGGGTCCTGTCCACTAGTATAAATTATGGTGCTGAAATGGTAAATACCCAAAGTGAATCGTATTGCTCCTGGGATCCTCAAGTAAAAAAGTGAAAAAAAAACCACTTGCTCCTTTATATAATAGGCAGTTGCACTTCATATTACATCAGAGAAAGTAAAGGAGCTGGCAGTTCTTCCTCAATCAATGGGATCAAATCTCACCTCCACCTATGAAACCCAGCCTAATTTTGTAAATCTATGTGCAAAATGTTACTGTTAAGTGTTCTGAGTAATCATTCCGTCGATAGATCCTTTCCATAGATTGATCCTATGGATCCAAACAAATAGTGCTCAAATTAAATGATTTCCCATTATCAGAAGAAGGTATGTGACTATAGCGTCAAACCGGAAGT
This sequence comes from Sthenelais limicola, assembly GCA_942159475.1. NCBI lineage: Eukaryota > Metazoa > Annelida > Polychaeta > Phyllodocida > Sigalionidae > Sthenelais > Sthenelais limicola. Next base: position 108,243,789 of record OW804097.1, on the reverse strand, counting down.
GATGACGTCATCACATTAACGCAACATTATAATCAACTTGGTTTACCCCAGAGCGTGTAGTTAAGTGTGGATGGGTGGGTGGGTGTTTGGGTGGGTGGGGCTAGTCTCTGGGTGGGGTTGGGTGTATGATACACATACACAGTTAGTCTAATGGCCGCCAGGGGTACTAACTAGGTCAGAGGGCATCCCCTATCAAGGTCACTCAACACCCAGGGTCAGACGCCTGGGTCTATTACCCTTATCAGGGCTTATCCCCTTATCAGGGCTTATCCACTTATCAAGTTGTGTTATTGTGATGACGTAATCACTTCCAATTTGACGCTATACTCACATACCTTCTTCTATTATCCATAATGCAAACGGTTGTACGACTCAGATATTTCAATACATATTTGTAATAAGTCCTGTATTAAACATATTTTCCCTTCATTGGAAAGATTACAAGTGATATTTTAATATCAGCAATGCTTTTTATATAGGACTCAAGCTAAGCGCATCTATACTTCTCCCCACTTCTTACCACTCGGATCTATAGTCTCTTTGTTCAGGAACACGTGATAAGATAAGACCCATACTCGCTCTGAACAAGCTTGTAAACACACAAACCATGCCATTGGATTACCCTTGTGTTTTGTACCAAAGCAAATTGGAAATTACCAGTATTCTATTCCTTCACCCGGATTACCCTCTCTTCGTTCTAGGATTACCCCCGGGGATTACCCTCTCTGTGCTCACCAGGAATATATGGATTGTGTTTACCAGCAACATTTGTAAATTGTGTTCCTTCCCTAGGATTACATAAGAAGTGTTTAGTATTTATATCCGATTTCAACTAAATCTAAATTATGGCAAACTCTGCCTCCAAGCTACAGCACAGACATCAAAAGAAATAGCCCGCCCCCCCCCCCCCCCCCAAAAAAAACCCGGATCATTATCAAGCAAGTAATTATTACCAAAAAAGGAAATTATAACAAAAAAAATGGATACGGCTCCAGCTCCTCAATTCCTAACAAAAGCAGTAAACTTTGGCTCTTGCATGCTTCAAAAGATCATGCTTATGATATTCTATTCATATATATTCTCATTCAAAGTGATCGCAGTGCTTGCATTCACAATATATTACATGGTAGTCCAGAATATTGCATTGGCATTCATATAGCAATAGCTGTTATTTTTTCTAGAAATATCCTCAAGCATATATCCAGTAACCAACCCAAACTGGGTTAACACCAACAATTATAAATTTAAAATAAAATAAACAATCTTTTTAACTATTACAGCAAGCCTCAAAGGGCTGATCATCATTTTTAGGTCATGATAAGGTCTGGAGGGGGAGGTCTTTATCAGGCACATGACCTAGTTCGGGTATTATAGGTCAAAGTATCAAAACAAACATTAAACCACATGGCACTCCCATGAAACCTGATCCTGAAACTTAGCTGGGGACTGTTCCTGTCACCTCTCTTATCTCAGTTGACATATTATACGTATTTGGCTGCCGTATATTGCCCTTTGTATCATGACCTTAATTATAATCTAATCTCACTCTTCCCACAGTTTCACACTGTAGTGCTGTATAGGCATATCAAGCTAGGTAGACCTGGCTTAAGAACATATCGAAACTATAAATTACCATTGGGATTTTGGTTCATATTGATCTTATTTGACTTATATAAGACTTATTTGAGTGTTACAAATTCAATTTCAGGTCGTGAAGCACTGGATACACAAGGCAAGTCTGAGTTCTATGTCTGGCTGTTCCGATTATAGAGAGATGACCCTACACCTCCTCCCTGGACTCAGGAAGGTCAATCTAGGATAAAGGCACATGATTATTGCATGCAGGTAAGGAAGCTATTTTATTACTATTGATATCCTCCTGAAGGCAATATGCGGGTTTTTTGTAATTGAGTTTAAATTGTGGCTATAATGGAAAACAATCTGTATTCATATTTGTGTGTTGTAACGTTCTAGCGAAAACATTTTTAAGTAATTTTTTCATATTTTTCTTGGAAACATGGGTAATATAATATCAGCTTTTTATTATATGCGCATTTCACTAAAGATATGTGGTAAGTGAGGCGCAATAAAAATGTGTATACATACAGGGCATGACAAATTCTACCTGCCAACCTCAAAATTTCACCTGCCTATGCAGTCTTCTCAGAATCCCTTAAGCCTGAAGAATTACATGAATTAAAATAGAAATTTCACACATCTATGCAGCGGGAGATTCAAACAATTGACGATCAGTTTATTTATCGGGTCGATGTGTTCAGCTGATAGTCTGCATTGTAATGATTATAAACATCAAACCAATATTAAAAATGCACTACCAGCTATGCATGCGCAAATCTGCACAATTTTTCCTTTTACCACATACACCAAGTATATGATGAACTCAAACATGTCCTTGAATATCTAAGTATTCTGAATCCATTAAAAGCATGTAAATAACAAAAGAAGTGGTGCATTATTCAATCGGTGCGCACCGAATGGACGTCCATTGGATCGTCTCTCAACCAGATATTTCAGAGGGATTTCCCCCTTGTTAGCATACGTCATATATTGGAAATGAGGGTGCGATATAATGCTAATGGTCTCAGTTGACCTCTAGTTCAGTATTGGACATATCAATTGATTGAATTTTAAGTGCCAATCAATTGTCAGACCATAGTCATGTCTATAATTATGTGCCTAATGGTGATTCATTGCTCAGTGAACATATATATATACCCAACTGATTGGTCTGTTTGTTTGTTTCTAACTGTGACCAACAACTTGATTGTCTATTAGCCTTGCTTCTTTGGATATATAAACATATCATATGTGTATCCAAGTGTCAAGCCCATGTGCAATCACCCAAAGCTATATGAAAATAGACCCTGCAGTAACTCCCTGCGCACACGCATATATATGGGACCAGGGGTTCCCCACTACCCCGTCCATCTTGAATGGGCTATTACAGGCCACTCATGTAGTGGTATACAGAGCAAAAATTGATTCGGAATTTGCTATTTTTGATTAGTTTTTCATTATTTGAAACGTTTCTCCAGGACATATGATAGCTTTTGAGTGTTTATCTCAAGGATAGACATTTCATTCCAGGATCTTCCACAGCTGGTAATGCATCTTTAACTATATCACTGTAGAGCTAGAATCAGTAGGTCCAGCATGGCTAGTATAATCTCAATACCATCTAATTACTATAGAGTTTTCTCAATAGTTTCAAAAGTTTGTATTTTTGTATTTGAATTATTTTATTCAGCGAAAAACATTATGCAACTGGTACACTATATCTCAGCCGTCGCTGATTTTACTATAATAATCATAACAATATCTCATACATTTACCAAAAAATCTTCGTAATTCACTAATTATCTATTACAAGGAATACAGTAAGAGCATGTGCTAAGATCAATACATAATTTAAAAACCGTCACCGACGCATCTCTTCTACCTACAGTCCGATTCAGGTTTGTTACAAAAAAGTCATACTCAGTACTTACAATCCGCAAATATGTGTGCCTGCAACATATATATTACTAGTAATTGAATATTTATTGGAGAGATTGCTTAGCAATCAAGTCTAATAAATATTCAATTACTAGACTTGCTGTTTTCCCAATTTTTAAGAAGTTGCCATAAGAATCATTCACCTAAAAATGTTCAGGCATGTGCTAAGTAAATTATGAAAATGCTTGAGAATTTTTAATTTTATTAGTTTTATTCCCTCGCACTACTTGCACTATATAGTCTGAGAATCACCATATTTGTCAAAACCGATGAGAAAGGGAGTGATTAGGAGCCTCGCTGCACCAAAATCACTCCTCTGTGGCTCTGCTATATAGGCATGGCAATTATATATAGGTTATATATAGGCCTATTCATATCATTGTTTGGTTAAATACTTACATTAAAAATGGTACCTGTGAATGCCCCTTTAATATTTACAACCCTCACAATTGTGGACGAGAGGTGTTACTGTATCAGAGAATTAATGGCAGTATCTCGGAACTCTACAATTTGAATGAAATTATTGTTTAACCATTGATTAATATTTTTCTGTAGGTTGCTTAAACAACCCCTTTGAAAATACCAGAGCCTTGTGTTCAGGCGTGGTTGACACAAGTGAAACCAATATTAATGAACAGAAATCGTCAAAAAAGCGAATTAATTGCTTTCTTGACATTGATTAAATAATATATAACAGAACGGCGTGGTAACAGATAAGATTCACCACAATATTATCAAGAACACACACATATATATATATATGATCAACAGTTGCTAGTTGTTAATTAAAGACTGGCCCACGCTATAATATTTTTATCTCTGAAAAGTTAAAATACTTAAAATAGTATTTCATATCATGGTTACTTCAGTATTCTCAGACCCTCCCAATACATTCCCTGCCCAACACACTATCCTCAACTGACTGAGGCTGTTTAGTTGGGTAGGGGCCTGGTCCCCTCCATACCAGGGAATCGTTATCTGAGCAGAGGAAAGGGACATAATAACAGTATCATCACTGGTGTAGTAAAGAGTTGACTGAGTTAGCAGTTGGGGCATCTGTTGGGGGTGGGAGTGAGATGGGAGAAAGATGATTGGGTGTAACTGTTCTCCAGGTGGGAAAACAAACCTTACTTTGCTGTATACTAACATTAACAGGGTGTAAGCAACCACCCTAGCAAAGCTACCTTAAAATAACCCTTTTACCACTTTCTGTATATTCCTATATTCTATTTGCAGATGGAGATGACAAATCCCCTGTGAAGAAAGTGAAGAAAGCAACGACAGCAATCCCATCCTCTTCTTCTGGCATTACTTCCACAGACATCCATCAGATTTCGCAGACATTCAATGGAACCTATGCCATGTCCATATCTCTGTTGACCCGCGAATCACCTCCTCCTCCTCTGACCTCACCACCTAGGAACTCCTCCTCCACTGTATATAAGGGCAGGTTGTCCCTTAGTTCGGCAAAATCAAGGAAGATGAAAGCTAGAAAAACAAACAATTTAGTTAGCCAAACCTTTTCTGATCATGGTGACTTTGTTGAGGACAACTTGGTACAGACACAGAATATAGGCAAAGACAACCTTATTCCCATGGACACTATGGGTGCTGCAGCAATTCCTCGGGGTCTAACTACTAAAACGGCAACCAAGCGAAAATCATCTGTGAAGAGAACATTATTCAAAAGTAAAGATGTCCCTCCAAATGATAAATGCAAGCCTGGAGAAACAGTTTCTAATCCTAGTGAAATAACTCCCCTGGAAAATGGTGTCGGTTCTTGGAGAATACTTGGAGAATGTGTCCAGATTAGTGGCACAGATGGGAAGGAAGAAAACGAAGCCTCTGATTCAGATATCTTTGCGGTTAGTAACAAGGATGGAAGCAAAAAGGCCAAGAAGTCAGTGGCTAGCAGTAGTGGTAGTGGTTTTAGTGGTATAGATCATGTCAAACTGATCAATGATTTTGAGGCCAGAATGCAGGAAACCCTAGCCCGTATGCAAACCCAAATGCAAGATATGAGCGAGACACAGAACACAAAATGTCACAATGAAGTGGTCGTTTTACAACGATTGGAGACGTTGGAAGAGAACACAAAACATCACAATGAATTGGTTGTTTTAAAATTAGAGACATTGGAAGAGGAGATGAAACTTCTAAAACAGAAATTGGATTTGAATGTTAGGAAGCCTCTAGTCCTCACAACACAAAGTACTCAAACTGAAGGGAATGAGAATTTGGTGAATCTTGAGTTGGTAGCAAAAGGTACCCAAACTGGGGAAATAAACATTGAAGAGCGACTTAATGAATCAGTACATGACTGTAGTGATGACCAGCAACCTCACACTAGCGATGATTCCAGTTGGCAGGTCCTCAAAAGCTCATCTTCCCCTGATGATTTGAACGTAAAATTGAGAAAGGATGGCGCCGCTGGCCATGCTCCCCCAAGTGTGCCCAAGACCCTTATTATACTTGAAATTGAGGACAAAGAGAAACAGTTTAAAGCTTGTGGCCTGGTCCCCATACCTTACAACAACACCGAAAACAATCCCATAATAATCATTGACTCGGAGACCGAAGACGAGGATGAAAACGATGTTTCAAAGATCTCCAATGTCTCAGAAACAACTGGAGGCTCCATGCAACCTGTCACCCCTAAGAATGTTAACCTTCCTGGAGAAGCAAGTCTGTCCAATGGCCACATGGACAAATCCAGTGAGGAACTGATTGAACTGTGGGAAATAAATGGTCAATCTCCTAGTCAAGTGGCAGCTGGAAATGAGTCTAATGTGGGTGATGATGTGGAGGATGCATCAAGTGAAACTAGTGAGTCGATTCTGACCAGTGGACTGTCCAGTGGACTTTCCAGTGAGTCTCCACATGGTGGTTATAATCTCTACCCTTATGAAATAACTCCATGTTGTTTCGAAAATGGCCAACAGGTTGCTAAGATTAGACACAAAATCACCGGGGCCGTTTCTCATCGGGCTTATAATAATCTACAGGAATTTGCCATGATTGCGGGGTCTTATCAAATGGTTCCAAGTTAGTTGATGTCTTAGGTCCCATGTTCCCTGGTAGTGGTGAAATCATATGATACACTGAGTAGTCTAGAGAAAGTAGTCATCAAATATACTACGATTGTATATATTGAAATGATATACATACATATCTGTATACCTATATCAGTGTTTTATTCAATTATTTGTTATTCTTGATCCACTACGTGATGCTGCTGTAGGTCATGCTGTGGTGGGGGGGGGGGGGGGGGTGGAATATCATAACTATTTTCAAAATGGGGGCGTATTTAGTTTGTTTGTTTATTAATAAGCTCATGTACAAAGACGATATTCTCAGCTTATACATTTATAAGTAGAAAAATTAGAAATCAACTGCAGAGAAGAAATCCTATAATAATAATAAGGAGAAATAACTCACCTGCTTAGTGCATAAAACTCCACATATAGTACTTTGATTAAGGTTTTACATAAAGTATAAGAATAAAAACCATGTGGCTATATTTATCATTGGTTTTACTGTAAGGTTTGGCTCCGTGCGTCTATACATAAAGTAAAAAAAGGGCGCAGGCTATAGAGAAGGAGCAACTCCCACCTGTTGGGTAAATAGGGGCCTAAAATCTTATATCACCCTCCCACCCTCGCCTGGAAATATTATATATATTTCTACTGAATAAACAATTTCTCTATACATCACACCTCTTGATCATGCTTGATGTCATTGTATTCTGTTAATAGTGATCAAGTTTATTATTGACCGTACAATAGAAACAGTTCTTATTCCCCCAAACAAAAGCTACCCCCTTACATAAAGCAAAATCTAAAAGGGAGGCAGGAAATTATAGACCAATCTCTTCTATTCAGTTACCAGCCAAGATACTTGAGAAGGTAATGCACCAACAGCTCTCGAAACACTTAGAAGGTGGAGACCTCCTCTATGAATACCAATATGGGTTCCAGTCAGGCAGATCTACTCAGGATGCCATATTAAACTATATGTTAAATCTCTACTCAGGCCTTAATGAAGGTCATGTGATAAGGGCGGCCTACCTCGACATGAGGAAGGCATTCAACACCGTGAACCACGATTGTCTGTTAATGAAATTACAAGGGATAGTTTTTATTGAATAACCTTTTTTTTTAGTTCTACAACCCCCCTTTTTTGGGGGAGTGAAAAATAATATGTCAGCTATGTATATATGCAGATTTTTATGGAAATCGCATGATTCAATCATCTGAAATTCTGAAAAGAAAGGGTGAAAAAGCCTTTTTCTCATTGACTCCTATAGTGAATGGTAGTAAGCTTCAATGGTCCCTGAAATAAAAACTAATTCAATGACATGTGGTTTTTATTGACTTTTTGGGTTCTCCTAACCATGTTCTTTCTAAATCCAAAGTTTTAACAAGAATCCATGATTCCTTCTTTTTTGATTGAACGCTAGCATTTAGCTTTAATTAACATGTTCAATTTGAACTATAGAATTCATTTCTAAAACTAAAATAAACATGAAATTTGATTATTTTGGCCATTTTTTGGCCATAAGGCCCTGGAATAGTAGTCTGACCAATGTATAATTATAGATACTCTATCTAGGTAGGTGACGACACGGCCATGGCACATAATGTTGGCAGCTTATACTTCTCTGTCAGAACATATTATTAACGAAATGCTGCACCTCAAAAACCTGGGTGGGTCAGTAAATAGGGTATAATTGTACCTAAGTTGGCATTGAGTATATTTTAGACAGTTTATTTGGCTCACATTGTAACCTTGCAGGTGAATCTGATTGAATTACAATATATGAGTCCGATTTTCAGAAAATGTACAATTCAACTTCGCCACTCTTCTCAAATAACCCAAATTTCAGACGAAAATAAAGATCAAAATACAGTTCAACCTAACTAAACAGATTGCTAGAATCAATGCAATGCCGAATATACTCGAATTTACCTAGTATTGGCCAAATTGCAGCGTAATTTAGCACAATTTACTAAATGTGTACAGCTGCCAATTGTACATTTTCTGAAAATCTGACCCATATATACCTAGGTATATGTCGGACCCACATACAATTGTTTCTAAGAACATAGAAATAGAATGTTAATTTTGTGGTTTACAGTTATTCAAGAATTTACAGTATTGCAAATTCCAATAAGAATCCATTTAAATTTGTGGTTTACAGTTATTCAAGATTTTACAGTATTGCAAATTCCAATAAGAATCCATTTAATGTGAGAGAATAATTCTAAGTGTTTAAAGTCAGTATGTCCACATGAACCATTCGTCATTATTGTTAGTGATACAATGATTACACAAGGTAATTCAAAGGGGTTCAAAGGATTGAATGAGTGTTGTTTACCACTCCATGAGTGTGTATTATTATTGTATAAAATGTACTATACCTATACATGACTATGTCAAGATAGATGATCACCTTTGTTGCATATAAAGCGTTCTTGCCACGTTGACGTGCTATTCAAACTACCCCAGTTAGATGGAATACCTGGGAGGAGCAGACTTTTCTGCTATGTGCCTAAGTAGCTATTCCCTGTATTATGAATCTTGTTGTCACTGTTTATGTTGCATGCTCATGATTATTCCCACAGGGATGGTTGGAAGAACCGCTTATAACAGAAACTGTAAACTTTTTTCTTAGGAAATAAAAGTTATATATATAAAATTTGAAGAAGCGTCTGTTAATCTCAGCCAGTGTTATATTGCACCACTCACTATAAATCATAATAAACATGGAAATATTTATTTGCACCATAAACATGTCCATAAAAGTATAAAATAAAGGTATATGGGTCAGATCATCAGAAAATTTTACTCTACACGTTTAGTTAATTCTGCTCAATTAGACTTAAAAGGGATAAATAGTATCGCACTCCGACTGCTATATAAATTTACCCAAATTGTTTGCGTTCCATATATATATAATTGGATGTACATGATATACCGTCTGCACGTTCCAAAATCGCTAACTATATGAGCCTTCTCCATGATGGGATGTTGCAATTTGTCTAACTGATTTTTGAGAGAAAGTAGCACAGATTTCGTGAATACTTTTTTGTGGAAATTTCTCCTCATCCGCCCGATGTCTCCTTTTTGGCCTCTTTGACAATTTTAAATCATAAGTCTCCCTCTCAATAGTCACTTGGATCAACGAGCAATTGCTTGGATTTACTGCACATAAAAATGAATAACAAAATCAACGATAATGATTGAATTATTGTTTCTATAGAATTATGTCACCCAATAAGAGCATCTCATGTTATATAAAAACGGCAAGTCACTGTTAACAAACCGCTGCCCTCGAAAAAAAAATGTCGAAGGCAAGTCGTTAAAAACCCCGACTAGAAACATGAAAGGCTAAAGAAATAAAGAACTCGCTTTAATTAGCAATTGGGAAGTGTCTGCCCTCGGAACTAGGGAAAACCGGTTCATAGCGGGTTTATATACTCCGCAAAAATATTTGAATAACTTTATTTTCGGTTGCAGAGGACCTCAAGTTGAGTTTCCATGTATCAATATTAAATTCATATTACGCTTACAAGTCAAGATGATGGACAGCATTCGGGGAGAAACATGCAAAGTTTACGCCAAAGGCAACCGGTCAATTTCCCCATAAATGTATACATAAGCACAATGTCTAGGTTACATGAGTAGCCTCACATATCAATAAAATGTATGTGTTTTAAACTATGGAAAATGTCCATTTATGCTTCCTACACTCAGAAGTTATAATGATAACTGTTTAACCAAATCATACGGAAAGTCTTGAAGCTGTAGGGTTAATTCTTCTCACAAAAAACATACGATCTCAAATTCCCAAAGTCTTACTATGAGCATTTTTTAAAAACTGGTTTTTATTTCTCGAAAACGTGGATCGGCGTATATTCCTGGTTGTAATTGGGATCTGGCTGTTCTTGAACTGCATGGTTTTGAAATGATTTCAAAGGCCAATGACTTATAATGAGAACGATGGGTGGAGTCTTCTGAATTGGGAATTAATCACCACAGGCGACAGGGATGCATGACTTAATCAAATCTATTTCCAAAAGAAAGTTTAATGCTAAGTAGACCGTGATATTCATATTTATGGGGATAATGCCATCGCTTAGTACTTTGGCCTGACCAGCCAACTAATCGGCCATATATCTTCAACGGTCCAGAAATTGCCACTATAGAGGTTTAATTTATTCTGTATAGGGCGTGGAGGCATTAAGGTACTACCCATATACCCGTGTAAACATCACTCATGACCGGTAGATTCAAATTGCATACCGACGCTTCGCATGCGTGCCTTTAAGTTAAAAACAAATAGGAAATTGGGTGTACTATGTATGGATATGTGCATGACACCCTATTTAAATGTTATCTTAGTCAAAATATTGAATATCGTATATATATATATGAGATCTATCTTATTGTTCAATACATTATTTATGCCGTGGAAGACATCTGATGTTGATGGGATCATCCTGTTTCTCTGTAATTTTTAATTGCATGTGTGATGAGAAATTTTAAAAAAAATGCCGCTAAAATTGTTGAGATTCAGTAATAAAGGAAATTCAAACAATTTGAAAAATGCATGCATATTTTTCCGATTCAGTGAAAACCCGCAGTAGTATACAGAAATACAATAATTTTTTATGAGGTTTCACTTCCACAATTACCATATTCTCAGGAGTCAAATATATATATAAATATATATATATATATATATATATATATATATACCACACAAAATTGACATTAACTTAGACAAATGTACCGTCAACAGTTACCCGTTTAGCACTGCTAATATAAATTTGCAATATCATATGCATTATGATTCACCATGAGTTTATCACTTTGATTGGCGTATTGACAAAATAGATGATAGTTACACTGCAACTGAAAACGTCTTCGTACTAAACACTTTTGAAGACGGTTTTTTTGTCCCCTTTTAGAAGACGGTTTTTTTCCGTTACCATGTTCAAAAACGTTTAGCTACTATATTACCGTCTAGGCATTAAAAACCGTCTTCAATAGCGTATCAGAAAACGTTTAGATAACCTTTCACAAAATCAAATTAGGGAGAATAAAAATTGATTGGAAGTTGCTAAAAATGGGTTGAAATTGAAGATAATTATAGGTACAATGCGATTTGCAATACCATTTATAGGATTGTTTTGTTCTAGAGAATTATTTAGGGGGTAAATTGTGGAGGGTAAAATTAGTATTAAACAATGACATATATTTCATTACCAAATAGATGTGGTCAGCAGAGCCACTTCATTTACAAACAAATGAGGAGAAAAGCAAATTAAGTATTTCTTAAATAGTTCTTTATTACATAAGGATGTTACATAAAGCAAGAAGCGCGGACTGGTAGAAACTACCTCCTTATAGAGAGATTTCTTTACCACTCAATACCATTAAGAAATGACAATATTATTGAAACTGTTTACTCTTTCAAATATTTAGAGTTGAACTAAATACTCACCAATCTCTTTGCAATTACATTAACTCACTATGTAAAATACAAACCATAACATATTTTATACCCTGCTTTCAATTTCACTTCACTTAATTCTAGGTCGATTACCAACAATTTGAAGAATGGATTTTGTTCAGACATCCAAATAAAGAGCAAAGTACAAACTTCGTAACTAAAATTGCTTGAACTATTATTTCTTTTCTTTTCTTTCTCCTTGGCCATGATGTCCTCCATTGCCATGTGAGGAAGCATGGCAGCCGGCCTACATGGTCCTTTTACTCAGTGTTTCTTTGGTGATACTGCTGGGTCCAGTCCCTGACTTGGACCCTCTTGTATTCCGTCTGCTGGGTGGTTTCCTCCTCTTCTTGATCAGCCTGCTAGTCATACTCGCTCTGCAAAAAGGATAGATTCAAACGCATTTGATTATCAAATGATATAAATAAATGAAATGAAAAGTTTCCGCTTGCACTTTTTACCCCAAATCCCGCATTTTAATATTGTTTGTGTATTCTGTCAAGTTGGGGAAAGGGGGTGGGCAGAGGGAGTGTTGGGGGTCTGGTCGAAGGGGGTTGTGGTCAGGTCAGAGGAATTTTGTTGTTTTTTCATTTTTTTTTTTAAATTATACACTTGGGTAGAAAGAAAAATATTGAAAAATGTCATTTTTTATGCCCAAATATATACTTTTACATATACTAATGAACAAAATGTCGATATATGAGTGCATTCTCGTCTGTCATTAAGGCGGTCTCAAATATTTATTACAATTAAGCACCAGGAGACGAAATACATTGATATTAAGGGGGCTGGGTAGGCAACCCTATTGCTTTATATGTACGGAACAAAAATATTTTCATGTAATAGAAATTTAAATTGATATATAATGTTTTTATTGGATCTAAGATTTAATATCTGTCTGCCTCATCTATCTCTTATCTCTCTCTCTGTCTCTCTGTGTCATTTCTCTCATCCTCTTTCTCTCTGTGGTGTGTACTACCCCATATGAAGTGTAATCGAAAGGAAACATAATTGACATGAACACATTATTAATTTTCACATTACATACCCAACCCTGCCCTCCCCGCCTACCCCGCCCAAAGAGAAAATGTAACAATATATGATGGAAATAGTGCACATACTGCACATACACAGCCATGTATATGTATACATTCGAAATTAAATTGATTCATACTGCCACTGAGGACCTTAATAGAGACACTACAGATGATGGATTATTAGGTTTGGCTCAATTATTTTATTTGGACAATACTACATAGACTGAATTAATCTTAAACCTGATACAAATCTGACGATTTATTTAGGCAATATATATTTTACAAAGAAATAATTAATCGCATGGCATCAATTTTATAGCACACAACAATTCTTCTCTGAGAGAGAAAAAAATCCCCCTACCCAATACACCCTTCCCCCTGCCCCTTCCCTCCCCCGACACTCCCCAACTTAGAATATAGAATAATATAAGATAGAATACACAAACAAAAATGTAAAATTTGGGTTTTTTCGTGTAAAATGTGGGTTTTTTGTGTAAAATGTGGGTTTTGTGTAAAAGGCGGCTTATAGTGCAACCCTCAGCATGTAGGCTTACTGGGTCGGCCATAGTCCCTACATACGCTACAAGCTACATAAGGTATCCCACAATACAAAATATTATAATAATAATGCAGTGACTGATAGAAACCCCAACCGCCCACCCAAAAGAAAAAGGGAAAGAATCATGAACAAAATTAGGCCCATAAGTATTCCCCATGCCATTCCTTTATGCAATTCCCTATAAGCCTTTAAGACCTTTAAGACGGATGGAAATTATCTAGGTCGCAGCAGTAAAACAATAAGAGCTTGATAATTTAAGTCCATCAACACCTTAGCTATGCATAGCCATTGCTTAAAGGTGTAATCCTGTGCCCCAAGTCCACTGCACATCGTTTTCGCGCACAATATGACGGCGCCCTAGGCCAGTATCAGCATAGGTATATTTAGGTATAGGCCCCCTCCACAGCAGCGCCTATAGAGCCTCAGCCACACGGGCCTTCTAGGCCTGCACCCCCGACCTTACTACAGCCAGGTCGGCCTCCTCGGCGGCCATTTTGGATTGTGTAACGTTGCGTAACTCGGAGATCTATAAACAAGATTTAAAACAAGAAACTAGATTTACTACGAACCCGTGTTTTATAACAAATGGGCCTTGCAATCGCTTTACTCATATTGTAAATTATAAATACGATAAATGGTTCTTACCTTTTGTGAGATATCAGCGACATGAAGCTGTAGTAAAATGTGCCATCAGGTTTAAAAAGATCGTTCAAAACAACAACTGTCGCACTCACAGGGCTATACGCTAGGTGGCGCATCTGTTGTAACTAATTAAGTAGACCTACCAGAGACTATGGTGCATCAGTTCTAAGTAAGGTATACCTATCGTCTGGCATATTTTTTTAAAACAAATTTTATTAAGTCCAATTACATATTCATGTTATTCCCATGGAACAAATTAAAAGATCATCTTGTTCATCGTAATATAATAATCGTGATCTGTTTTTCATATTTTTCACCTCCTACAGACCAACAATAAATGTACTGTACAAATAATAAAAACGTCATGTTTCATACGAATTCCAAGATACATTTCAATTATACTTCCTTCGAATTTGCATCAAGTTATGCAATTTCAATATACAAATATTTCTCACCTATATCAATCACCAGTATTTTTCAAATACCGTTTGGTATTATTCCAATTTCTGGACAGGCGCTCTTGACTGTGTGTGTGTGTGTGCTCTGGTGCGCGCATTTGAACTGTGGACATAGGTATGAATACACACCTACTAAATGGCGACATGGTGACAACTGTGGACATCCCCAGTTAGAATTCCATTGGAAATCTTCTTCTATGCTATTTTACCTCACCTGGTGAAAAATTATGATATTCTGAGCTAGTCCCCATTTAGCAGGTTTTAGGCCTTGTGCGTCCCAATTCCCCCCAAGTTGGTACCAGATACACTCAAGTCCTCGAGCATTTCCCTAGTATTATCTCACTCACTCACTCCTCCTCCCCCTCCTCTTCCCCTCCTCCTCCCCCTCCTCATCCTACTGTAAGTAAAAGCCTAGTTTGCCATGTGTCCTCCTCCACCTCCTCTGCGTGATTGGACGCCTACTGCGTTGCTATAGCCAAACAGCTTTCCCAGCCCTGGAAAATGTTTCCCCCCGCTCTCTCCCCCTCTCTCTCCCTCTCTCTCTCTCTCTCTCCCTCTCTTTCTCCGCTCTCTCCCTCTCTCCAATTCATACATTGACGTCCATCAAAATTGAACATGTTCAATTGAGCTCTGCGGTCACTATATTGCCGTGGGAAGCCGTGGATACCCATGTATATTTCATGTACATTTTGCTTAACTACAATAACAAATACAAAGATTCGTTATTTCACCACACAATGAATATAATGAATGTGCGGCAGGTCCACGTCACGAAAATCGGGCAAAATCGGACTGATTTTGATCAAATGTACATTCATGGAAAGTTTGTCATCCAGCTTGAAACCTAAATAATTTATTACCTTTGAACTTTTTATACTGAAGCAAGTAGAGGTCTCGATATAGTAATATATCTGTGCGCTAATGATGGCTTCTGTGAATACACTATCCTATAATATAGCAGTATTGTCGCACATTTAAGTTTTAACACTTGGCAATGCGTCATTTCGCTTACCCATACCATTGGGTGTGTGACATCATTTTCACAGGTTTGAAAGCTAAGTTTAAACTTAAACAGAGGTTACTGTGTATTCCAAAATCGACATGATTGTTACAAGGTCTTTCTTATCTAGAACAATTGTTAATGAGCAATAATTGATTAATAATGGGAGGATTGAAAAGGTGTTTTGAAGGAAGGTATATTGGTCGATTTTACTATATAACATTCTGTTCCCCACTCATAAAGCTTTGGACATCTAAATACAATATATCACATAGTTCTCTTGATCATTTTGATGGTAACAAAATGACCTGTGTTTTCATATAAAAAAACATGTTCATTGAACAATCAAACTATTGGCTAAATAGTGTTGAAGATGCTCCGTATTGAAGAACGTCTTCAACAGTTAAAAGCATGTAGCAGAACGTTTAGCGCAGTGGACGGGAGCGCGGGGCTTGATTGTAAAATCGTAATCAGCGCAATAAGTGTCTACAACAATGTGTTGTAAACGGGGTTGAACATGCAACCATGTTCAGCAACGTTTAGATTGAATATGATGTGGTAAACGGTGCCTTTGCAGTGTAGGAATGTTCCGAATATCCTGAGGGTAAACTCATTCCCATCCCATATATAATCATGAATAAATTTTAGCACATTATATCTCTCTTCTTTCATGTAGATGTAATATCCCTCATGTAAATCGGTACGGTTTAACCAAATCATCTACTCTTTCAAGTAAGAAGACCTTCGACCGTAACATTATGATCCCCTAAAAAACACTGATTTATTTTTTTAGCAAATGTTCTACCATTCTTTGATCTTAATTACTTATTGGACCTTTGGTATATTGATATTGTACGTCAGCCTTAGCAGCAATGGTATATTAATTATTGCTACAAATATCGACGAAAAATGATGTGCATGAATATATATATATATATATAAGATTTTTATTCCAACATCACAATAAAATACAGTTGTCAGAAACGGTAGATTACACTCTGCACTCCTGACCGTTCAGGTCTTCCGGGCATACCAAACAGAAATAAACAAAGATTAATAGTTAAATAAAGTCTCATAGTTCGTTTTGTTGGTTCTCACTATGATGATTGTCAATTGTTCTTAGAATGTATGTTTAGGAGTTTGTTGTCGTGACTCCTATTTTCCTTGTAAAGTGTTCTGATAGTATATTGTTAATTGATAATTATTATAGACAATATCATTTCCATGACTGGCTAGAATATCACAATTCATCAATGCTAATCAGCAATGGAAATCAATGAATTGTGATGTGTTCCGGCGAAACGAGTCACAAGTCACAAAATTGATCTTTGTCAAAGTGTTTTATTCACAAGCTATCTTTGTGGGAATATTTTCATTTTTGGGGTGCTTAAGGCTGTTTGTAGCATAAATATATTTACTAAATTACAAGACAGTGTATTAAATATATCCATGCATTTCTAAGGTCACCCCAGTATATTTAACTACTTTGCAAGGAAATGTCCACCCAGTGATATTGCATACTTTTCTTATCAAAAATAAAAAGTCAAACTTAAAATATAGAAATACTTAAATAGAAATGCTTACCATCATTAGAGTCGGCTTGATCTCACCTTTTCAAATATGATGATATCTCAAAAATATTTTTTTCGGCTTTTGACTCATTTTCCTATAACACATCACAATTCAAGGCGGCGGCTGGAAGAGCTGGATTTTATCCAGAAGCCTGGTCACCTATTTGTCAATCTTTCATACTTGTACCTGTATAACTTCTGACAAATAAAGTATTTCAATTCAATTCAATTATAACCTACAGATCATGAATCATTTCGCAAGTTCAATGTTTTTTTTATTACATTTGGGGCCAGATTACATTAAGTTAGATATAAAGAAATATGAAAAACGCAAATGTACCCTACCCGGGTGTCTTCGTGCGTTGTCTTGTGACCATAGGGGTCAAACCGAGTTAAGTTAGAAAGTACATAAAAGGAGAGAAAATCTGAGAAATAAAAGAAAGAAAATCTGAGAAATAAAAGAAAGAAAATCTAATAAGAGTTGGGGAGATGCTGAAGACAGACCAGTTTGAACTACAATTATGCGTCATCTTTTATAAAACTTGTGATAAATAAAAATACACTTCGCTGCTTTCATACCTTAGTCACTAATTATATGCTTGGCATGATGACGCATTATAGGTGCCCTCTTTCGGGCAAACAACGCAACTACACTTACGCCCGCACCGGTTCCCAGGTTGCGCAGATGCACTTAGGATGCGCAGCCCTTGCACGGCCGCGGACTACATCCGGACTCAGGGAAAAGTGCAGCCAGTGTAAGCCAGCCTTGCACATCCGGCTGCACTTTGGCTGCACTTTTGCTTGGCTGCACTTTGGCTGCACTTTTTTTCCACATCCGGCTGCACTTTGGCTGCACCATTTTGCACATCCGGCTACACTTTTTTTGCACATCCGGCTGCACTTTGGTTGCACATCCGGCTGCACTTTGGTTGCACATTTTAGTATACCTGGGGTAGGGTATTGCAGGTGGGGCTCAGATTACTTGGGATCAACTTAAATATTTGCTTATGATTTGCACTAAAGTAATGAATACATCCATTATGGGGCCAGAAGTTGTGTTCAATCGTTCTTTTCAGTCTATGCTACATTTACTTGATGGAGGAAAGAAGGTAGAAACAACAATAAAACCAGTCATTGTATATGTACATTTATTTTATTTACATCCTTTTTACATCAATAGTGTATTAAGCAGAAGGATTCTCTATAAATTGATTCCTCTAAAAAACCCATAGCTCTATTGCAACTTTCAATTATATCAACCCAACGTTATAATATTAACCAAACGTAACCACACCATTATAAATGGTCTTAATTATTCAGAATTAAGCTTAACGTAACACCATTCAGAATTAAGCTTAACTTAACACCATTAGCTTAGTTTTACAGGCTTTTAGGCTCGAGTTTTATTCCAAATACCTGTTCTATTCTATTCTATTCTAAAACAGCATTGTTTATTTCCTATTTCAATATGGTTGTTGTGCTCTAAGCTGTCTAAACTGCTCCTCTGCCCTCTTCTTTCGCTTGTTTATTGTAGACACAGCGCTCCTCAACATGGTCCCAATACACTTGTGAGATTCTTTCTCAATCGCAGCGCCATTGGGGTGTGCCAACCTTACAGCCTCTGAAATAAAATGTGAATTCATTAGTACATGCTTTGTCAACCAGCAATACCACTCTTATAACAGGAAGGATCGTCAGGAGGGCATTAGAAATTATTTCATATGTATGAGAATATGATTCCTTTGTAATATCTTATTAATCTTTTAATTATAGAATACTAACATGATGAAGGTTAAAAGATAGCAAAACGTTGGTGATTATTGATGAGAAAAATCTTCAGCCTGATCAGTTTTCTTAATTTTTAATAGAGAGACAATGTTAAATCATAATGGAATAAAATTGCCTCGACAATGATTATTAAATCTAGCTGCTCAGCCTATCCAACCCTGTAGATATTAAATGTAATTTGAAAATGTGTTATTTATTAAATGCAATATGCTTACCAATCACCACATTGTACAGGTCGTACCCTCTGAACGATAGTTTATTCTCGGTGCCGCGTAGGTTAAAGTGCCTTGCTGCCTCTGCGTCCATAAGCCTATTCATTGCACTCAATGCCGTCTTACCAGGTGTCTCCCCACCAACATGAGACAGCAGTTCAATCTGTAATGAAATATGTCCATTAATAAAAATATTTACATTAATGCACACAATATAAATACACACAAGGGGTAGTCAGGTTATTACCAAAAGAATGGAGCAATACAAACATGTTACCCAGATTATGTACCGGAGAGTAGAGTAACAGAACAATTTCTAATTAACTAATGTATGGAGACCATTCTTTGTTATCACATCGAGTGCCAGAACATTGGGGTCATGAGATCATTGAAATTGTCCTACACCCAAAGAGTACTAGATTTGCTTCTTATCTAATAACAATTGAAAATTTAGCTACATGGCAAATCATACTGATGTGCACATTGTATTCATATTGTTCGTTGGAGTGAGTGAGAGTAGGTGCTTAACACCCTGTTAACATCCTTTTGGAGGCTTATTTAGAGAGAAAGGAAAGAACACAGAGGGTAATTGTGAGGCACTGAGAGGTAGAGGAACAGATTACTCACAATTCCATTTCGTTTGACAGGGTCCGCAAGTTCGGCCTCCAGCTGGTCGACCTCTTCTCTTGTGGCCATCGGTTTGGGCAATAACAGCACTCCGGTGTTTATTATCGTGCCCCGCTCGTTTCGTGTTTGCTGCGACAGCGTCCTGATGATGGTATCCATTTTTTCGGTCAGTTCAGTCAACTTGCCAAACACAAACCACTGGAAGCCTGGAATTTCAATGGGTAAAGAGAGAACTCTCTTAATTATTTATATTTAGCCAGGTTATTTTTCACTGTCCATTTTCAAACTGTCATGCACTTAGGTTTTTTGTATGAAAATAAGTTTAATAAAGTGAATATCTCCTTAATTAACTCTTATTTCTTTGTATTGGTACATTAATGCACATGGTGATCATATATAGAGAAGAAAGACACACAAGTGACTTAGCTTTAATACATATTTGAATATATTTAACTGATAGGGGACATTTGATAGCTGATTAAGTACATGGTTACTTACTGGAATTATCCATCAGCGGCCGTTTCTGTGCATTGAGGTGTGGTGGTGCTAACTGTGGAGAGCCCAAGGTTGAGGAAGTTGCATTTTGAGTGGTCTGGTGTTGTTGCGCTGTTGACTGTTGCCTGGGGGATGATGGTGCTAACTGTGGAGAGCCCAAGGTTGAGGAAGTCGCATTTTGGGTGGGCTGGTGTGGTTGCCTGGGGGATGATGCAAATGGACCGGCGGGTTTCTTTTTGGAGCGGCTTCTTCCTTCATCGGTCTCTGTTTCGCTCTCTGTCACTTCCCTCATTCTCTTAATCCCTTGTCCTCCTTTTCTCCCTTTTACTACCTTCTTAGTCCTCGAGAGTTGTGGTATTACCTCACTTGATGTTGTGCGGTCATTTAGCAAGGTTTTTTTGAGCTCTTCAAGGTTCTTGACTGCCTGTACAACATTCTCCTCCACAGAGTTCTCCTCCTCACTTGTATCGTCTTCATCACCGGCAGTATACGTGGCATCGTTGTCTGAATCGTCGATTAGGGATGCTGCCTGATCGTCAATGCTCTCATCAAACATGTCTACTGAAGACGTCTGTGAAACGCCACCAAGCCCTATGGGAGGGTTGGGCACTTGCACATCTGCAATGATAGAACAAAAAGCACATTACACACGTTTCTGATTGGCTGATAAAGAGAGATTTTTTATATTTAAATAGTGGAAATTAGTATTTGTTGTCTATACTTTGTCCCTGCCAATGGTTAATATGATTTGATACTAGTATAAATAATAGTATAAATATGATTTAGTAGGCATCACTTTTTGACATCAATGTTTACTAACCAGCCAAGGATAGGCTTGTCATCAGAATGTTCCTCCAACCAGACCATGTTATCAATTTATTGAACATTTCAACACCACTTTTCCATTCCTTCTTAACAAAAAGACCCTTACCTTCTTTTGCCGATTTAGCCTCTTTCACCAACTTGCGCCGGAGGTAAGTCATAGCATCCTCTGAAAGTAAACAATATAATGATACATCTGTTTTTTTGGGGGTTGTTGAGTTTTTGCTAGGCTTTTCACCCTATCAGTTCAACTATCACTTTCTCAACGTATGGTTTCATTGCTCATGAGGCATTTCACCCTATCAGTTCAACTGATTAAGTACATGGTTACTTACTGGCATTATCAAGTACTGGCTTTATCAAAGTAAGGTTTCATTGCTCATATGAATAGTGCCAATAGTGCCAAACAATGACTACATAATTCAACATTATTGCACTTGTCACCATTATCTTTGCTTACCATTGTTGCTTACTGGGTCAGCCTGTTTCCTTTTGGGTCTCGGATCGTCAGGTTTCACTGAGCTGTCAGCCTCACTCTCCTCCTCACTATCATCGTCCTCCTGCCAATAATCTGAAGAATAAATCAACACATTATATGAATGAATGAAACTGCAGACAATCATCACTATTAACAGTCATATGATATATCTCTACAGGATATAGTGGCATTATATTTTTACACATGATCTAAACATTCTCAATGAATAAAAAGTGAAGTTGTTAAGTCCAGGTATTGGTATTATGTTATTCTCATATTTCTATTTGATGTTGTTCTGGTTGTGATTCTAATGTTTTGGATGATCTGTGCTGATCCTTCAACATGGAGTTCCCAATGAATAATGTATACATGAATGAAGGATACATACCACTGAACTCTAATCTCTGCACGATCTTGAAGATCCGCCAGCTCGAACTGGGTTTGGTGCAGTTCTCGATGTCGCGCTGGGCATCAACCTTGGCTGGCCACCAGAGGAAGGGCCTGCCATCAGGGTGTTGGGCCAGCCAGGCGACAGGAACCTTCCTGCTCCTTCTCTCCTTCCCCTCCTTCCAAATCACTCTCTGGTATCGGTCACTCATACCTAGATCTAGAAAAACAAAAGCATATCATTGTTACACAGATTCAGAATTACGGCTTAGTACAGGTCAGAGCATGTTGGATTCCAGATTGGGAGGTTGGGTGGATTTCAGGTTCAGGTTTCAGGTTGGATTTCAGGAACCCTGGGACCGATGGAAATCAGTATAGGTCAAACTAGGACAGATAGCATTAAAATCACAAAAATATAACAAAATAACTGCTTAGTTACATCGAATGGATCACAGTAGTAACTGGGCTGCTGAAAACAAGGGATGATTGAATGTGAACTTTCAGAGATGACTGTAGATAAATTGGGATATTTGTGTTATATTTGCAATGCTTTGGAAGTCTTACTTGCTGCTTTAGGGGCTTTCCATGAAATAATCTATTATTGTAACTAAATACAAAACTAAACTCAATACTGCAATAATGTACCTTAGACCAGTAGCTGTTGAGAAATAAGAAACAAGAATACCTTATTCACAGTTCATGTTCATGTTCATGTTCTTTTTTTATTAATCAATAACATTAGCATGAATAACTTAACATTCAACATTTCTATGTACAATTCTGGTCATATAGGATAACATATACGGAATATGACTACATATATTCTCTATATGAAAATAGAACTCGGACTGAATAGTCGTCACCGGTAGATAGAAAAGTAGCACTTTCCACCGCTAACTTTATCATGGGTATCCTTCGCTATGAATACCTACGCTGTATAATAAGTAACCTCACTAAACATAAATTTATACTGCATGAGATCAAACTACTGCTGAATATTACAATGCATTATTCACTCAAACTCTTAAACTCAACTCACTACAACTCTTTATGGATAAGTGGCATGAGACAAAAGCCGTTAGCATCCCTTGCCATTGGTAGTAGGATCGCCTTTTGTTGTAGTTTCCTCTTGTTGATCTTTTTCAACACAGTGTTGGAGAAAGATGAGAGGTGGAAAATGTTCAAATGCTTACTTTCTATTGGATGGATGAAAAGATTAGTCAGTTTTTGCACCTTTGCCACCTTGCACAGCAATGACCCATTGGTTAAGACCTCCTGGACTATGCCAAATGACCCATCTGTCAAGAAATAGACACAGTCCCGTTTTTTGGTGGACGGTTCAGATACTTGGTTTGTTGG
Organism: Sthenelais limicola; assembly: GCA_942159475.1. Lineage (NCBI taxonomy): Eukaryota > Metazoa > Annelida > Polychaeta > Phyllodocida > Sigalionidae > Sthenelais > Sthenelais limicola. The sequence continues at coordinate 108,220,320 of OW804097.1, read as the reverse complement.
TTGGTTGGGCGGTGTTTGTTGCTGTCCATGGTGTTGTCTTTCGTCGAGTCGTTTCACAACTTGCCTGATGGGAGTGACACCAGTGTGCACAAGTCCCTTCAGTTTCCCCAGATAGTTCTCAAAAGGAAATGCGCTCAACTGGTCAAGGGACACCTTATGTTCTCTCACATCATCAGCCAGATGGGCAATGCTATGTATGTTATAGGTTATAAATTGTTGACCGTATATCCTATGGCAGTCCTTGGCAAACAACCGAAGCAATTGTCCGGCATATTCGACATAGCTCTGGTCTTGGACAAGCTCATCAGACAGGAGGATCCTCATGGCAACACTTAGGCCAAGGAAGTGGCGATACTGCTCCTTGGGTATGTTGTCCTTCAGAGCTACTGGACCCGCATACAAGAGGAAGAATCGGAATTCTGTTGCCTTCCATCGCTCCATTTCATCGATTCCCCGAGTTTGTCGTTGAAATGCAGATGGTATATGTGGTTTCATGGCAGTCAAGCTGGCTGTTATTGCGTCTAACTGCCCTGTCCCTAGCTTGAATGGACTTCCTGGCCTTTTCCATACTCCTAGCAAACGACGAACAACACCAAGACATACCAGGTGCATATAGTCGAGTACAAAAGCAGTCACCATCGGAATGTTCAGTGGGCTCACTGCAAGTGGAGAGACTGCTACTTGGTGCTCTTCGTAGCTTCCAGCTGCAAAGCCCTCATCTGTGCGTAGCTCCTCGGTTAAGGACAACAACCTGACAGAGCGATCATAGATCCCATGCACAGTGCACCTCTCACAAGAAGAGTAGCCAGTGTGTCCAGTAATACATTTCATGAATGCACGCGCTGGTGCATCACACACAAATGCACGGAGACAGAGCTTATACGTTTTGCCATTGTGTCTGATATCACTGGCACAGAGGGTCTCAAGCTCTTCTATGAAGTCGTGCAGGTAGTCGTGCACATTGTTTGGTTTCTGCTTCCCAGTCCAGTGTGCTATGCCAAAGGGGTTGCCGCCATTCACATTTGCAAGAATGGGCCACAGCTGGACTGCACTGCTGTTATAGAGTGGAATTCCATCAACATTCACATTGAGCAACAATTCCTCATTGGTATCTGGACAGCGATTAAGGTGATTCTTTAGGTTAGCTAAGATACCAATATACACATAGTCACCACCAGCTTTTTGAGTGACATCAACACTTCTCATGGTGCCTTTCAGTGTGCGTCCATCTTTAGGAAGGAAGGGGAGTCTGTTGGAGAGCACTTTCAACAAGGCACTTACTGCTGATCCTCGTATATCATGGTCCACAGCCCAGTTAGCCAACTGTTCCTGTAGATCGATCTGGGTCTTTGGGTCTTGGATGAGGGCGTGCCACTCTTGAGGTGCAGTAACAGCTGGAGCACACTCATCATCATCAGAATCGAACTCAATCTGCAGAGCGTCAACATCGTCCTCCTGTTCACGGGGCATATTCACTTCGTCGGCTGGCATGAAAAAGGGCTCAGGAATGCAGACCTCCTCTGGTTGTGGTTGACTCATGGCACAGGCTTCAAGGAACTGCTTCCTACGTCTACGGTAGGTTGCCATGTAACTCGCCATGCTAGAGGACAGTTAGTTGATTGATATTAATATGCATGTCATACATCATGTTGACCATGAACAGAATATACAATAACAAAAATGATGCTATCACCATATGTAGATGTAGATATCGGGACTTCCGGTTAGTAAGTCATGAGCCATGCAAAAAGAAGAAAAAATCTAAAAATCAATCGTCCAAAAACATCACTATACCAAAACAGCTTTCTCTATAAGGCTAAAGTCTAAGTCCAGCTAAAGTCTAAGTCTAAGTCTAAGTCCAGTCTAAAGTCTAAGTCTACTAAAGTCTAAGTCTACTAAAGTCTAAGTCTACTAAAGTCTAAGTCTACTAAAGTCTATGCTCAGACCTGTTATACCTCGCACCAACTAGATTTAAAACAATGAAAGGAAATAATTAACTTGTAATAATTATTTTTCACCATTGTGTGGTCATAGGCTAGCCTAAAAAATCCGCCATTGACAAGGCAGTCATGTTAACACTGAAGTCTATGGGGAAACATTTGGAAATCGAACATTGTGCAAAATAAACAATCTGAGATTCTTTTAAGATCGACAATAGCTAAATCGTGACAATACACATCATATGTACTGAATTTAAAACCAATATTCGCGATATTTCCACCGTTTGGAAGAAAAAATTATCCTCTGAGTGAACGTCGTCGAATATCGCTTCAATATGGCCGTCTATGGGCATGACATTTTGAACATAAAAACATCAAATTACTCGAAGAATATACCGTTTTCAGTCGAACCAAGAGCATGATATCTCCAATTGAAACCTCCGAGAAGGTTTGTCATTCATCTAAAAGCAAAAATATGTAAAAATCTCCAAATATTCCATTCAGACATATCTCTATGTTAATCCAATGGGGGAAACCCACGTCGTAGCTGGCATCGTTATTTTACTTAATATTCATCTAAACTTTTGCAAAAACACTTAATATGACTGGACTTAACGCCTGAACAAAATATCCAGCGTGAAACAAACACGTTCTCTTTTATTTTAGCTAATTTTCGGTGCACAAATTCGTCATTTGCAAATCCGAAAATGGTCCGCCATCTTGGCGCATATCTTTATCATAGGCAAGCCGAATTTGGAACAGAATTATCCCCTAAAATCGTGAATTTAGAACATCTGAATCGACAATATCGTTCAATTTTAAGCAAAGATGAGTCAGAGATGTCTATTTAATCCTAAATTTGTATAATTCGTGAGAAAACGGCTGCCTTAATTCGTGACACTGAATGCCTTACTGAATGTCCAACTGAATGCCACGTCACTGCTCCACATTTTCACTGTTTTCTCTTGAAATACACAATATTTTTTGTTCTGAATCATGTCAAATATTCTTTTTGAGGAAAAGAGGCCTAAATATACTTTAAAAAAACGATTTTAAAGCCTATTCTAAGTTAGATTCCAAACAGTAGTTCCAGTTTTGCCCTGCAGGGGGTCAGTAGTTCCAGTTTTGCCCTGAAGGGGGTCTCTCTGGTATAAAAGAGCCCACCTTTGATCAGGCAGCAGTAGAGTCCAGGATCTTTGTCTAGGAGGAGCTACGTCCATTTTTTCTGAGATTTTGCTCAGACACCACACCTGACAAGCTACTGGAGCCTGATCTACTGTCATTACCATCGCATACCTGTGCTGTGTCTGATTTATTTCAGATTCACCAACACTTCACCACACTGGCTTGGGTTGACTGAATTGGTTCTCTTCAAGACTACATTGGTACAATGGCATTGGTTCTATTTCACCTGTTGGGCTTCAACAATGGTTCTCACGGATTCTTCACTTCTTATTATCACATTGGATCTTGTGTTGTGTTCCTTTTCAGGAATTTGTGCAAAGGAATCCATGTTAACCTGGATGGAACTCATTGTTGAGGAATACTCCATGAATACCTGGAGTGGACTACTGTGATATTGTGTTTCTGTTTTTAGCAAGCTCTAGTGAGCTTCAAGGGAGCTAGGAGATTCAAACCTGGATTAATTTGGAAGCATAAGTTCTTAACGAAAAATGCTGGATCACCAAAACTGTAAGTTAACTCTAAAATATCTGTCTTGTAAATAACCCACTGTATTGTACATATGTGATAATATGACCTCATTCATGGCCACTGTCTAGATCAAGTTAGACCCAATGTGTAAACGCTTGTCAATTCATACATTGTGAATCATGGTCTGAAACAAAATTACTAAATCTCCTATTTCCACCTTCAATATGACCAGCAGGTGTCTGTACTGACGCCAACTCATTGTAACATATAGTAGTGTACCCTACTATACGAAACACACCCTAGTCGTTAGATATCTACTCTGTTATATATATAAAAATCATAACCTATTCTAGCATAACAAGTCTGAAGTCTGAAGTCTAAGTCTGGTATACGTAAATATCTGTACTGATCAGAACCCTCAAATACATTGAAAGCTCATATATTATCCTATTTCCACCTTCAATATGACCCGCAGGCGCCTGTACTGACGCAAAAATATTTTAATACACAAAATAGATAAGGGCTTAATATTTATTATTGATAGAGGCTGTACCCCTGCTATCCTGCCTTCTCTGTGTCTATCTCCCTCCCTCGTATCTACCTCTTATGTCTGTATTGACGCAGAAATACCTATAATTCCTTATATATATATACTCATAAAAAATCTCAACTAAGTATTGTAAATATTACTGATGATGAGAGGGATACATAACGCCCCTGACCCTTTGATATCATATATTGTCACTACAGTTGTACATTGAATATAACTAATGACTAATATCATTGGTCGTGTATCACACCTACATCAACACAAGTGGACTGGTGTGTGTATAATGCCCTGAGTGTAACAAAATTACTAAATCTCCTATTTCCACTTTCAATATGACCATCAGGTGTCTGTACTGACGCCAACTCATTGTAACATGACGCAGAAATATCTACAATTCCTGATATGCCTATATGCACGCCCTGAGTGCACCAGCAATGGTACTCGTCCACAGCATAATAAACTCGTTATTTACGAGTACAAAGCCCTTACTACAATCACTGGTATATACTGACGCAGAAAACGTTTCAATTTCCTGACTGCAAGCCAAGTTGTCCCATTGAATATAATATATACAGGCCGACGCTCATAGTGCAATGTCATAGTGCAATGTCATAGTGCAATGTCATAGTGCAATGTCGAAGTATAACTAACAAAATCGGGAATAACGTGCAGATAACCACATTTTGAAAAGTGTCCCTACGCAGAAATATCTATAATTCCTGATATATACTGCCTATATATGCACGCCCTGAGTGTAACAAAAATCCTAAATCTCCTATTTCCACCTTCGAAATACTTAAATTGACACATATCACTGAGCTCCCGATTTGGGGAAAGTTTGCCTGAATTTGAACTATGTTCTAGATTAGTATATTTGTAATGTATATGGTGGGAGAAGACCCCTAGACTACATAACCATTGAAAGAATTCTTTAAATCGGTGAAGTTTAAGCGTTATTTTGCGCAGCGAAATCCAGATTTGAGAGACCATGATGGTACAAACGTATATTTTGAGAAAAATATGATTTCTTTCAATACATAATCAATACTCGTATGAAATAAATGAGCTATATGGTATATGAGTATAACTATATTCCAAAATCTCCTATTTCCACCTCCAATATGACCCGCAGGCGTCTGTACTGACCTGTGCACAAATGAATGCTTGACCCTAAATGCTTGACCCTCATGCACAAATGTATCTTATCATATCTAATCTTGGATATCAATTACCATAATACATCATGTACGACTTGGATTCTGAGACTAACACCTAAATATTCAATGTGCGTCAGAATCGTTTAAAAACCATGAAGGAATTAAAACCCAGGCAAATCGCTGCCCAATGATGTATCTATAATGATGTAAAATGATCTATAATGATGTTAAACTCTCAAAAAAGTATATATATTCTCTATTTGGCTGTAAAAATTTATGGTTTCAAGCGCGGTGACTGGCTATCGGTTATCTAAGGGGGTGGACCTTCGACGCTCGTGGAGAGGTTAATTACTGGGCGGCTGTGTTATATAGTGCTCCACGAAAGATACACTGAAGAGTCGATTAAATGTACTTTAGTACTTATGTATACCTGTGCATGGGAAGGCAACTTGTTCTAGTACCTTGTCCATGCCCCAACTATCTCCCTCCCTTTACTTTACCCTGGGCCGGGTGAGGTAACTTGTTCTAGTGCCACACCCTGTCCCAGACACCATACCACCTGAGCTGCACAATACTTAATCGATTTATTATCAGAAATTCTGCCAATAAGGCAATACTTATTGGAACCATCCGCAGGTATGACATCACATGTATAATACCCATCAACCCATACCCCATTTCATCCATACTGTCATTTCATTGTGTAACCTTGTAGTAACCATAGAACAGGCACATAATTTGATACGATTTCATAATTTTGCTGCACTGAGAATATTTGATATGTAAATTACTCATATAGTTCGTCTCCAATCTTAGCAGTGATCTCACAAAATCAATATAGATATTAACTGTTAACTCCATTCACCATCAATTATTTAAATCCTAATCCGTCCTAATTATTGACATTTACTAGTACACTCCAATGTCCCATTGTATATAATATATACAGGCCGACGCTCATAGTACAAATGTCAGAACTATCTAAGAACTTGTTTCTCCTATAATATCTATAATTCGATATATACTGCCTATATGCATGCCCTGAGTGTAACAAAATTACAGTTACTAAATATCCTATTTCCACCTTCAATATGACCTGCAGGTGTCTGTACTGACGCCAACTCATTGTAACATATTATAGTAGTGTACCCTACTATACGAAACACACCCTAGTCGTTAGATATCTACTCTGTTATATATATAAAAATCATAACCTAATCTAGCATAACATCACCGAAATCACTGAAGTCTGAAGTCTGAAGTCTAAGTCTGGTATACGTAAATATACACAAATAAAGGAGAAATCAGACAATTGTATGTCATATTTTAATGAAATATTGGGGGCAGTGTATATGACGCAAATGCTGCCCGCTTGGGAGAATTACTCATATATAATTTTTGTTTAAAGTTTGTTTTTTTATCGAACTTTGCTTTTTTATGTGACATGTGTATCATATATAAAAGTGGTGAACTGTATCGAAATCTGTTACTTGGTACAAAGAAAGAATGGTATTTTATTATTTACTTGTGTGATTGAAATCACCTCTGAATTCTGTCATTAAAGTGTAATTTGTGGGCGGGTAAATATCTGCATTTACCCGCCAATTATGAACTGCACAAATCAGGTCTAAAGTCAATATCCATGAAGGTATTATGTAAAAACCTTATGGACGCCAAAAAAATATAATTGACCATATGCACGCCCTGACAATAACATCCAAAAAATACCCCTTGAAACCCAGGCAAATCGCTGCCCAAAATATCTATAATTCATATATATGCATGCCCTGAGTAACTAAATATAAAAATAACTCTTGTCTCAGTGATAATGTACTTTATTATGCCCACATATATCTTGTAGTCATGCTTGACACCCCAGTTTACAGTTTACATCTTGAGATCGATATTTTACATAATAATGTAGTTTATTACGATCTTCATCTCCAACTCATTGTAACATATTATAGTAGTGTACCCTACTATACGAAACACACCCTAGTCGTCCAAATCTACTCTGTCCCATTGTATATAATATATACGTCCACAGCAAAATGAACCAAGAATTGCAGGTGTCTGTACTGACGCCAACTCATTGTAACATATAGTTAATGATAACATATAGTAGTGTACCCTACTATACAAAACACACACTAGTCGTTTGATATCTACTCTGTTATTTATATATCATATATATTATATATATATCATAACCTATTCTAGCATTCTAACCTATTCTAGCATAACATCACCGAAATCACTGAAGTCTAAGTCTTAAGTCCAGGGGCGGATCCAGGACACTTATCAATCTACCAGTACAATCTACCAGTACAAGTAGATGAGTGAACTTCTATCTCTATACACTACAACTGTATTTTAACCCTACCTACCACTAAATAAATAATGCCTATGAATTACTGTATGATCAAAACTGTACTACTGATAGTTTATTTACAGCCTTTATTATCATGTTTGATTTAAAAGAGCTACTCGGAAGACCTCCATTGGAGAACGAACCTGTCCTCTTCTTGATTTATATCTACTATATATGTATATGTTTCGCTGAATAAAAAGTTCCATAATAATAATAATAACAATAATAACCATACAAAAATGTAATTTTGATTTTTCCCAAGTTTTATAGAACTGAAGATGTTGCCCCAAATTTCTGGCCAAATCGCGCAAAATCTATGGTTAAAAGCACTGACCTAAAACAGTTGTCCCATTATTTACGCAGTCTTACTTACAACCCCTGTACTGGCATACAATACCCCTCTAAACCCAGGCAAATTCGCTGCCCAAAATATCTATAACTCCTAAATTCCTGATGTAAAACTATCACTCACTGAAGTCTAAGTCTGAAGTCTGAAGTCTAACAACAAGTCCTAAGTCTTATACTTAAATAGTTTTTTTCATTTCCATATTAAAATGCGCCTGTATACTGTCTAAACAGCCCTTTTCTCTGTCTAAAATTAGTCCCGAAATATCTGCAAAAATATGTCTAAAAAAGATGCGGTGGGTTTACACCTGCCAGGAGGTGCTAGGTCGCCTAAATGTCAGGAGGTGCTAATGTCAGGAGGTGCGGAACACACCCCCTTAGGGGGTGCTAGGCCTGGGTGTGGGTTTGCTGCCCCTACTGAAAAAGCTGGCTTCCCGAAGACAGCCTCTCTCTTCTCAGGTGCACCTCATATCAACCCTAATAAACTATCAACATCACTGATGTCACCCCCCAAAAAAAACGCTGAATCTAGAATGATGTCAAATTATCTGTAATGATGTAAAATATGACTATAATCTACCTCTTACTAACCCTGACCCTTACTAACACTGTCCCGAAATATTGGCAAAAATATGTCTAAAAAAAGACGTGGTGGGTTTATCACCTGCGGCTGTTACGGCCGTTGGTTTGACTCTCCATTGAGGATTGTCGCCTGGCTGTGACAGCAAGGTGGGGGTAACCCCCCCGCGGCTAATTTTCAGCCATCAATATCGTTTATTGATGGTATTGATGGCTGATCTAGAATGATGGAAAACTAAGTCTCGTGTCCTAACTAAGTCTCGAAAAACTAAGTCTCGTGTCCTTACTAAGTCTCGAAAAACTAAGTCTCGTGTCCTAACTAAGTCTTTAAGTACTTAAAATAGTATGGCCCTACACAACATACTAAACATACAAAACATAGGAAATATCTGTGTGCCAATACCGTGTGCAGGAAATATAATAAATATCAGTGTGCCAATATAATTAGAAGGTTGACGCTACCTTAGAGATTTATATCCCTGGTCAAAGTAGCAGCAGGGTTATGGTCAATTCTTAGAAGTCAGGATAGCGTTAAGACCAGAGAAGGGTTCGTAGTCTTGGAGCTTTATGGCTCTCCTTTAGGAACTGGAGGGTATTTATATCTAGCTGCCAGCTCCTGTGGCCAATGAGCGAACAGTAGCGCTCAAAGGTGGTGCCTGACTAAAGCGAAATTGAAGTCACTTCAAAGGAAGTCACTTCTAAGGGGCGCGAAACCGTTGCCCTGTGAAGCCCCGCCGCCCAGGTGGAGCTGGGCTTCCTGACTAAGGGAGTGTGGGTTTGATGATGGGCTAAGGAAAAAGCTGGCTTCCCGAAGACAGCCTCTGATCTCAAGTGCTGGCTTTCCTGACTAAGGAGTTGCTAGGCCTAGGGAAAAAGCTGGCTTCCCGAAGACAGCCTCTCATCTCAGTTACCCACCCCTCTCATATTATTAACCTAATAAACTAACCTCTCATATTCCAACTAAGAATTCTTATTAAACCTGATAACTTGAATAACCTGATTCAAAATCGTTTTTGTTAGACAACTTAGTGTTGTGGGGCTTTATTTCATTGTCACTAGGTAAATTAGTGTTGTGGGGCTTTATTTCATTGTCACTAGGTAAATTAACTGTTATGCATTGTGGTGGCATTCCTAACAAGCAAATTCCTAACAAGCAAATTTGGACAGATTTTGACGTCAAGTGTGCCCCCCTCGACTGGTACCGTCCCTGATCTAGATCATGCTTTTAAAACGATAATAAGTTGGTTATGTAAACGATAATAAGTTGGTTATGTAAACGATAATAAGTTGGTTATGTATGTTCAATCACCGACACGTATGTTCAATCACCGACACACCATTCTTATCTGATCTGAGGGTTTGGGCCTAGACTGTTATATCTAAGTATGGTTTTGTCAGTTCTATTAGAGTAGTTCATCTATCACCTGTTATGGTAACAGTAAGAAAATCAATGCGTGACCCTAAATATCTCACACACAAACATATATTTTGCTAAGAAAAATTTCTTTCTGATTTCTTTCATGGACTGACGCAGAAATATCTATCACTGAGATTCACCCAGAAATATCTATCACTGAGATTCACCAATGTGTCTGTCCTGCACAAATGTAATTTGAATGCCTCCCAAAACGATGTTTCATAGAGCTGAAAATGTTGCCCCAAAATTCTGGCCAAATCGCGCAACATCTATGGTTAAATACACTGGTCTAAATAGGTCCTAAAATATCTGCAAAAATCTGTCTAAAAAAACGCTTGATTTTTGTACCATGGTCTCGTCTGTTGTCCCATTATTTACGCGGTGTGGTTACCTGCGGCTGTTACGGCTGTTGGCAACTCTCCCTTAGGGGATTGTTGCCTGGCTGTGACAGCAAGGTGGGTGACCCCCGCGGCTAATTTTCAGCCATCAATATCGTTATTGATGGCACCCTTATTGATGGCACCCTTATTGTAAGTAATACTAGGCATCCAAATGCAAATCAACTGAATACTAGGCGTCAGGATGCTAATGGCGTCAGGATGCTAATGGGATATAACTCATGATTAAAATACCGGACTTGAAAAGTTCCCTATTCTGCATCAATAAGTTCCCTATCCTGCATCAATGATAAAACTAAAAGTTCCCTATCCTGCGTCAATCGACAATCAAACTATCCTGCATCAATCAAAACTTAAAAATACATCAAATAACCATACATATAAATGACCATACATAACATATATCAGAGTGCCACACTATTAGAAGGTTGACGATATATACCTTATATGACAGACAGCGGGATTGTGGGTGTATGGTCAGTTCTTAGGAGTTACTGCATAGCGTTAAGACCAGAAGTGTAGTAAGAGGCAGTGTAAGTGGTCGGTTCTTTGTAGATCAGCAAAGCGTTAAGACCAGAAGTGTAGTAGTTCGTAGTCAGAAGTGTAGTAGTTCGTAGTGTAGTAAACTTGTAAGTTATGATTTATGCTTGTGCAAGGGGGTGTATTTATATCAAGCTGCCAGCTCCTGTGGCCAATGAGCGAACAGTAGCACTCCAAAGGTCGTGCTGACTAAAGGCTGACCTCTAAACTTCTAAGCGAAAAAAGAAGTCACTTCTAAGCGAAACTTCTGAGGGGCCAGAAAAAAAGCGCCCTGTGAAGCCCCGCCGCCCAGGACGGTCCTCCTGACAGGAGGGGCTAGGCTGCCTAGCGAATACACACCCCTAAGGAGGTGCTAGGCTTCCTGAGGGCCTGGGTGGGGGTTTGCTGGCCTAGCGAAAAAGCTGGCTTCCCGAAGACAGCCTCTCATCTCAGGTGCAACTCATATCAACTAATAACTATGCACCCTAATAACTATGCACCCTAATACCTGTCGATATTATGACAAACTATGCACCCTAATACCTATCGATATTAGGACGAAAGGTTTCAAAACTCCATAGTCCTAGTTCAAACACTAAATTCCTGGTTCAACACTAAATTCCTGGTTCAAGCTCATATCAACCCTAATATCATTACCAAATTATCTCAACAAAATTGTACAACAATCACACTACATGTTTACCTTCACTCAGTTATGTTTACCGTCATGGAGTCAAGCAGGGGGTACATTCATCCATAGTGTCTGTCTCTCACAGTCTTCATAGGGAGATTCAGTCTGAAATAAAGCCAGATATATATCTATACAGACAGATATACCTATACAGATATAGACCTATACCTATACAGATATAGACCTATACAGATATACACCTATACATTTAGCTACAGAGATATACAGACAGAGATTTAGCTACAGTTATTATGAAGACGGTGATTTAGCTACAGTTGCTACAGTTATTATGAAGACGGTGATTTAGCTACAGTTATTATGAAGATGGTGACTGATATGCAGAGTGTAATTGATGGACGAAAGTGTAATGTTTATTAATGGACGAAAGTAATGTTTATTAATGGACGAAAGTAATGTTCATTATCAGCTGTAGACGAATGTGTAGTGACATTGTAGGTGATATGTTGTGTCACCTACATTGTGTAATAAAATTCATGGGCAAATAAACTGATATTATTACACAATTCATGGGCCATAAACATGGCCAGAAAATATAAATCCTGGATAGGGACGATGCACCTTGTTCCTTCAAGTAATCCCCCCTCCAAAAAATGCTTACCTTTAGAGATTCAATATGAACAATGTGTAGATCAATATGAACAACGTGTAGATCAATATGAACAACGTAGATAATGTGTGATTATTGATCAAACATTATGGACTGCAAACGTTATTGACTGCAATTAAGAGGGATAACAATTTTATTATACAGCCAATGGTTATTCATTTGTAGTGGTTCTGGACCAGACTGGGTACATACATTAAACTCAATTGGTGGGTACATTACATTAAACTCAATTGGTAGTTCAAAATTGACTGGTAATATTGTATGGTAGTTCAAAATTGACTGGTAATATTGTATGGTAGTTCAAAATTGACTGGTAATATTGTATGGATTTTGGCACAAAATGTGTATGGATTTTGGCGGAAATTTATTTACAATAATAGTGCAACTGCAACCAGTCTGGTTTCGGCCCCTTAACATGTTAAGATCCCATTCCCTTGCCCAGGGCCTCCTCAGCAGAAAAGCAAGCATACTGGATCAACATAATTATCTGTACACTTAATATATGATCGTCGTCAATAAAAAGCAAAATCCCAGACCAAAAACTTAGGAATCCCTGTCCTGAACTCAGGACAGGGATTCCTGAGTACCAAGAGTATCATTTAATAAATAATGGCGTCATATTTATAATAATTTATTCAGGGGCTTGAAGGGGCATTACTCGAATACCGTATAAAATAAGTACCGTGTAACCTCCAATGATAAGCTAAACCAAGTACCGTATACCGTATAACCTCCAATAATAGCTTAAGTTAAACCCCCTCTTATAAACCCCCTCTTCATTAAACCCCCTCTTCATTAAACCCCCTCTTCATTAAACCCCCTCTTCATTAAACCCCCTCTTAATTATAAACCCCCTCTTATGAAGCACCCCCTCTTATGAAGCAGCTCTTTAAAAAGACACTAAATCCTGTTTGGCGACGATACAAATCCTGTCTGATCAGTGTACTCTGACAATTATACTTGTAATTATACTTGTGGACGACTGGTATATATCATAGTGGATGCTTAAACCCTAGTGTAAATATATTTAGGATATACGGTACTTATATTTAGGATATACGGTACTTAATTTTATAGTTAGTATCGGCCCCGCAAAAAATTAGTATTTTTATAGTACTTTTATAGTTAGTATCGGCCCTGCACAACCATACTTAATTTTATAGTTAGTATCGGCCCCGCACAACCATATTGTAGTATATCCTATTTTATAGATAGTGTCGGCCCCGCACAACCCCCTGCCAGGCTGCCTGTGGTAGCTCTACCGGCCCCGCAGGCATGGGTCCCCGTCAGCTTGGCCGGGGGCCAACCAGGGCCGTGGCTAGGCCGAATAAACAAAACTGAAATCTGTGCATATTAGATAGAGTAGCGATCGATCACCTAATACTTACCTGAAACGATTTCCCACCATTAACAGCCATCCTAAAACATCAGATGTTTTAGGACTAGATCGGTAGATGTTATGGAAATCGATGAGTATTCTCTACAGGGAAAACCGTTATATCCAAATTCGTCGCCATTTTGAACCAGCTGTATTGTTGACGCTTGGGGCAACTAGGTTATTGCACATGGCAAAATGACGGCCAAATTTTCAATTTGATTTGCTTCTAAACTGATATTTTGTATATTTCCCAAGTCATATCTTATTTGGTGTATTCATAGGGCCTTAAGACGCTTTGAAATCATGATTTATTGAGAGAGCAATGCGTGGTAATGGGTTGTGTTCTGCCATTTTCAACAGTCCAACTTCCTCTTGCTACCGCGCCCAACCCCATTCTATTTCGGCGCCCAACCAATTCTATTTCGGAGTATTCAGGGCATTCTCTGGGCAAAGAATTAATGAGATTGAATACGTTGATAATAAACAGTAATGAGTAATTTAGTTTGTGCGGTATATATAGACAGAGGGAGGTCGACTTGTGTGGTAGAGGGAGGTCGATTTGTGTGTTATATGACAGAGGGAGGGGTTGCATGTAATGAATGAACACAGGACTGTAATGAATAAACACGGGAGTCATGATAGGGGATGAACACAGGATTCAAGCTCATGAACACAGGATTCAAGCTCAATAACCCCCTAGGTTGGCCCAATAACCCCGCTAGGTTGGCCCAATAACCCCGCTAGGTTGGCCTGTAGGGATAAAACAAATGCATGGGGTTAGACAAAATGCATGGGTCAGCGGCTCAGCCTTAAATTTATTTTCAATAACATCTGATTCCAGTGGCTTGAAATTAAAACATTGTGGTGTACAAATCAAATGGTCATACATTGAAAGCGCTGATTACACACCCCAGCACCCAGCCCCCCTCCCACCACACCTTGCATACAAAGCCCCCCTCCCACCACACCTTGCAATACACACACCCCTCTTCTGTCACACCCCCCACCCACCCCTCCAACCTCTCAACACACCTCACATGTGTGAAAAAAACACAGTGTTCCAATTCGCCAATCACTTAAAACCAATGAGAGTTTAGCTTGTAAATAAGAGGGGTGTTCATCCATCTATAAAGTGGCAGATCTAAAAAAGAATATAAGCATTACGAATTACACAGTCAACTACATCCCAGTGAAAGAGACACAGTCAACCAAGTGAAAGAGACACAGTCAACCAAGTGAAAGAGACGGTGTCCAACCCCCGATGCCAAGTGGTAAAACACAAAATGGTAAATTACTTATAATAGATATGCCAAAATCCCTTCGGCGCCCAAAATCCCTTCGGCGCACAAAATCCCTTCGGCGCACTATCTTGTCCTTAAAGGTGCAATTTGTTTATAAGGATACAGTTATTATATCAATTAGTGTATATAACTTATGGACGGCCCCTAACGCTACAGTATATATTTATGGACGGCCCCTTAACACTACCATATAATTAGTTTACATTAAATGATACCTCATGCACTCATGTATGATACCTCATGCAATTGGCCCCTGTCTCTGTGGGTGGGGACTGCTTGATACCTATTTTGACGGTTGTGCTTTGAACTTTACAGAACCTATTATGGTGCTACTTTGCTGTTTATTTTGACGGTCGTGCTTTAACTTTACAGAACCTATTATGATTCTACTTTGCTTTAACTTACAGAACAAGTCTTACAAAAAAAGAAAGGCACCTTTGAGGGAGTTAAACCGACGGCAGAGAAGAAAGGTACCCCTGGGTGTCCAATACTTGGACACCCAAGATTGCCAGTATGTCTCCTGGCCCCCTGTACAACCGGTCAGTATTTACAAAGAGCGATTATAATAAGTTTTATATGAAAGCAATACAGCAATACATTGAATATGAAAGTAATACATTGAAATGAATATGAAAGTAATACATTGAAATGTAATTATCCCAAATATCATCCAGATGTTTATACTTTCTGCAAATATTATCCAGATGAAAGTTTACAACAATAATTTTTATTTTGATAGGTCCAGACTAGTTTGGTCCAGACAGAGTCAGAGTCTGATTCTTCAGAGGCCAGCCCAAGCATGATAAGGGGTTGCAAACCGCACAGGACTAGCCACGACGACGACAACGACAACAATACTCAAGATCCTGATAATGATGTAAGTGTTTGATATTTATACTGCATGACATAATCTGGGTGTGATAATTGTAAATATTTACACTCCAGTATTTTACAATACACTCCAGTATTTTACAATGGCGGTCAGAGCAGAGTTATTTATTGGCATATTTATTTCATATAGGATGTATTCGTGGATAATATATTCATTGGCATCAGAAAAAAATGTGGTTTCTGGTAAATAATAACTCTCCATTTTCTTTTAGATCATACCCGGAACTCCTCCTCCTACAGGCATCACCATCAGGACAAGTGCCTGCAGGCGACGACTGTGGGGCAGTCAGAAAGTAGTGCAAACAATGACCACCATTATGATCGACCCACACAAGAAGGTGGTGGCATCAATGCTGGTGCATGATAATGAAATCCATGCATCTACACATGGCAAAAACAAAGGGACACAGACGACCATGACTGGTGAATTGTACCTGGGTCGATTCTGATATATTTATACTGATATTTATTACTGAGAACTTTTATACTGATATTTATTACTGAGAACTACTGAGAGTGAAGAAGTCTCTGATTTATAATATTTAGTACTGAGAGTGAAGAAGTCTTGATTGATGACATGTTTATCATTACTGTGATGATGTGTACTGTTATTATTACTGAGATATTAGGTAACGTGTTTACTATCTGATTAGGTAACGTGTTTACTATCTGATATTTATTATTTCTGATAGTCTATGTATTGTTTCTGATATTTGATTGCTGATATTTGATTGTCTCTGATATTTGATGGCTGATATTTGCTGATATTTGATTGCTGATGTATTATTTCTGATATTTGATTGTCATAAGAGTGTAATAAAGGTTTGAGCATAATAAAGGTGTGATACTCTTTTTTTTGTCAAATGGGCGGCCATCAAAGGGGCAGCAGTGTTTTTGAAATTAGGGAATGAGCATTGGTGTCCATCTAATATACTGAGTGGGGTGGCAGGTGTTTATTTGGGCCCTGGCATTCTATCGGTGAAATATGGTAATTAATTGAAACTGTTTGATCAAAGATACCTACTGACATGTAGCGCGTTGTCATGCCGACGCAAGTTTGGCGACGTAAGTTTAGCTGGCGCAAGTTTGCTGGTGCGAGTAATTTAAATGTAACACTGAATGAAAAATGACCGTATTTCATTGATAGAACGCCCAGGCTTTAATTTTTTCAAGGCAGGCGTTTATACGGGGCAGGGGTATATTGTTATGTTTTTACATATTCAGTGTAGAAGTATTTATTCAGTGTAGAAGTATTCCAAATTTTGCCCATATAAACGTCACCTATGCTGGAAGCCTAGTATCTTTTCAAACCTGTTTGAAAAGCAGCATGCTGCATGTACGGCCAAAACCGATTCCCGAAAAGGTATTCCCTACCCTGTGTTTAGACAGGCATAGTGACGAAACTACTTAGATTTGCAGTCTATATTATTTGACCAAGGCTTTATCTGGATCCAGCGTTTTTTTCAGGACAGGCGTTTATTTGGGCCCTGGCGTTCTATCGATAAAATACGGTAATTAATTGAAACTGATTGTGTCAGAGCCAGAGGGCCGCTCAGCTGCGCGGGAGGAGCAAGAGGAGTTGCGCGAATCAGGACACACTTCCTGGACGCGCGGGGGATGTGCCTCCTATGCACAAGCGTGGACACATGATTTATGAATCTTAACACGGAAATAGGAGAAGTAAAACATATTTGTGAACATATACTTTGGTCTGGTCATGTACCCTGCGCTCATTCAAGGCCCTGCGTTTATTCAAGGACCTGCACTTATCCGAGAAAATACGGTAGCCTTGCTGCCTGTCTAAAATACCGGGAAAACGTCAAATTTGTGACGCAATTAATTCAGTACAGCCGGTGTAGCTCCTAATATTTGACTTGTTATTGATGGTCCCTGTCTGGTCCCTGTCTTTTCTTTTGGTGTAAGTCATATTCATGGCAATGAGGCTCCATAGTTCCCGCTATTTTATGGTTTATAATTAATTCTCCCAATAAGGGAGGGAAACCTCTACCAATTCTCATCATTACCACATTTTAATTATATTTTCACCAAAAGTGACACTGGGTTCTGACTTGATTTTCTAAGAGCTACACCTAAAAGAAATAGTAACATCTGATGCGGGACACAGGACAGATTTCCAGGACTGTCCTGGACAAATCGGGCACTTGGCAGCTCTGATTATTTGCTTGTGTTCTACCACTGGGTAGAGCTGAGGTAATAGACCGGCCATACGGTGCATGGTCAAGCTGGGAATACAGCCCCCTCGCGCGAAAACATGTAGTGCGGCTGTACAAAAAAGCTAGCGCAGCCGCCGGGAGCACTAGACAAGCGGTCTGGTGGCTAAGCTGAAGACTACCGTCCCGGTGCGAGGCCCGTACAGCTAGGCAGCAGACGTAATATTTTCGCGGCTTTCCCGCATCCGACGGCAGGTGCCGTGTTACTCGGGTTGTAATGATGATACTTTATGCTTCACTTCTTACGAAAAGCAAAAAGGGTAGAAAAGGGGTCGACGAACTCGACGAAACGTCATTCATAGATCACGCCCATCTGTTTCTATACAGATATCCACTTATTTAGAGCTAGAAAAAGATATAAACCGTGAAAGTATGTGATGGGTGACAGGTGTATATAAAAATGTTGGATTTGTTAGCTGGGCCACAACTTTGAGAGATGGACATGTATAGGGCGGGGCGGGGTGGGGGGGGGGGTGGTAATTTAGTGTGATTATGTATAACGATGTTCTTTAGTTGTAATGTGTGTTTATGATAGAAGAATTTATTGTAACGGTATCAACAGCAACGCAATAATACATCCGCAAGGCGGACATGCGTTTTTTCACTAACACTTGTTAAACATTCCTTGACTGATCCATTGAATGAAAAATAATAATGATGCAACTTTAATGTAATGAATGAAGCTAGATATTATATCAGAACTTAACTTCTTACCAATCGTAGTTAGATAATGGTGCATGCATGCTGGACATGGAAAACCTTTTTCAAAAGCTTGTAACCATTGAAAGCAGAGTCTATAATAAAATTAATAATTTATTCGTTCGTTCACTCTGCACTCTCATTGCACTCAAAATAAAAGCATATGAAAATTGCACAATGAAGAAGCAAACAAATAGCAAACAAATGACTAGATCTATGATGTCGTAGACTTTTTACATTCTACGGAATTAAAAATTCGTGAATGTTAGTGAATTGCGTACCATTCTGTCAATCATCCTGAGTAGCCAGTTCATGTGATACATTTTGAGGTGTTGGTTGAGGGTTGGTGTGAGGAGTGTGGACACTTATCTGGGAGGATATCTGGATGCCCATCTCTGTGTGATGTAATTCACACCAACACTACTAACTTGGCACTTATGCAAAGACTGCTTGATTGACAACCTTCTACCATCTCTGCAGTAAATCCCTGAAGGCCAGTGTGACATCCTATTGGTTAGGACTGTTTGATTGACAACCTTCTACCATCTCTGCAGTAAATCCCTGAAGGCCAGTGTGACATCCTATTGGTTTACATGTCTTGTATTCTATTAGCTATCTTGGTTTGATTGACAACTGTAGAGAGGACCACCCATGACTGAATCTGAGTGATCTACACCTACTACACCCTTTGCGATTTCTGGGTTTCAAAAGAGTGTTATGTTCTTTATCCAATATTATTATCACAAAATTTACACATATAATTAAGCATAAGCATTTTTAATTAAATATTAAGCATTTTCAGTCGAGCAAAAACTAAACTGCTAACTATGACTTGCCATTGCGCACAAATAGTTGTCCGTAGAATTTGTTTCCTTGGGAAACGCACAATATATACATTAACTTAAACTGATTATAAAGTTAAACAGAAAAATAGTTCATTAAATGATTGATTAACTTAAAAAACTTATAACTTGTTTTTCTATGACTACGATGCCATTATGCTACAGTTGCATTGCATAATAATAAATCCTAAAATGAAGGAGTCATTGTTGCTTCAAAAATGACATTAAAGGACAGTTTAAAGGTAGAGAGGCATTAAAACATTGAAATTGTGCATGGGAGAACATCATCTATAATTGTAGTTTATTATAATTTTGAAAATCTGGCTTTTATTACGTTCATGTAAAAAAATGAAGAAAATTTTGAAGTACAAAAAATAGATAAATGTGCAATGTATCAAATTCATAAAATATTGGAATTTGGAAAGCTAAATTTGAAGGTTGCAGATGGCTGTCTATAAGACGTCGTAGAATCAATCCACAAGCTCACAGATTGTTATGCAACAGAGGAATTAATTAGATGTAATGTAACACGTGTAATTTTGAAGATAATATTGGGAAATTCCAGCAAAACATATACTAGTGAACAGAAGTTTTTGTATTTCTATCATCATAATAACAAAGTGGGCTAAGTATGAACACCAAAAATGATCTTGTAAGGAAAAGAGGAGTCATGTACTAAGAGTCGTTGATATGCAAGCGTTTCTTAAAACACACACTCGCACACTCATTAAAATCCCATTGAGTATAAGGGAGGTGAATGTCCTCGATGGCAGATGCAATTTCCCACTGTACAGTGGTATTTTTATTCATTAGAAGTTAATAATAAACCTACTTTCTAAATGGAATAATATACTCATACAGAGTTCTTAAATCCCTGTCTAACTTTCTCTGTGTTGGGCTTAGTACAGCACAAATGACTGCCCATTGGCAAGTTAAAATGAAAACAGTCAGAAGAGATCAACAAATTTGTTATGACGATAAGGAGTTCAACATGTTCAAATTTGAAAGTGGGCACGCTCCACATGAGATTTGTCCACAACCTTTTTGTAATTCGGTCTGATGTATTGGTGAAGCGACCCTTGTCGTCCCAAAGTAGACTGACATAAATAGATAGCCACCAACAGACCAATTATGTTGCCCTGGGAATGCCAACTATACTGCAGTGAATAGGTAGAACGAAAAAGTGGGTTAAGGCCCATTCACATTACAACGGCCGATTGGTGTACGGCTGCCGCACGGCAAAATACACAATGTTAAAGTATTACAGCCAGCAAGGATCGGCCGGCTGGTCGTGGTAATGTGAATGGGCCTTTAGTCTAAGTAGATCTCTTGGCATCCACGATGGATTCTATACGCTATGTCAACACTAACTTGTGAAATCCTTTCGAATATTTCTTACGCTAATAATGGCTGTAATGAGACCAAAAATCAAACCTGAATACTTATGGTTATGGTTATTTATTTCATTGAAAAAATATCAACATACACCACTTTGGCGAAAAAATAAACGATGCCTTACTCACTGGGTTAATATTCTGCCTTGCATGACGAACATGCTCTGTGATGCACTGATACCACGTTTACCCATCCTAAAATATTATATATTATATGAATTTGATACATTGCTCATTTATTTATTTTTCGTACTTCAAAATAGGTTTCGTAATTCTCTAGCATATTTTTAGATGAAAATAACAAAAGCCCGTTTTTTTTAAATCATAATTGTAAAAATTAACTACATGTGTATTGCATAATAATGAATTGTGAAATAGAGGATTCCTCGTGGCTTCAAAAATGGCATTAAAGGACAATTTAAAGGTAGGGAGGCGTTAAAACGCCGAAATGGTACATGGGAGAACATCATCCATAATTATAATTGAGTCGCAAACAGACCTCGTAGTCATAGAAGAAAATGATATCGTAGATGGGCATTTGTTATGCAACGACCCCAATGTAGACAAATTAAGATGTACCAGACAATTGATTGATATCCTCCAAACTGGCTGTATATTTTATGTGATGTGTTTGTATTCATTGAGCTCCTAGAGTACGCTGTATTACTATAATCTTGGTATTGGGCGAGAGTATTTTTTTAAGATATAATATATGTAATAACGTTGATAACGAAATCTATAACGAAAGTCTGTGCATGGGGGTGTAGATATTTTTATGGTCCGGATGAAATTATACATGGCTGGAAGGACCGGGTTAACGACATACATGTATGTACCCTTTCCACCATCCGCTACTCTTAAGAAATTGGTTTGGCGAAGAATTTGTTATGTCAACTGGGTATATATATATTACCTTACATGCACGACGAAAGTTGTTATGCTCGACGAACGTTATTGTTCCATCTATATATGATTGTTTCGATCTACCGAACGTTCGAATAATATTACCAAAAACAAAGGAAAAACCTCTCAGATATAGAATCGCATTAGGTCGCCTACTTCAGGGCAGGGAAAGCTAAGAGGTAGCCATTGGGTGCTACGGTATTGTTGCCGGGTTAAAGCGGGAATCCTCTAGATGCGTCGCAAGTTTTAATTTATTTGCGATTGACACAATATAAAATCTATCTACCTACTTAATACATTAGATGTTTATTGTATTGCTAATTACACGCCTTGTGGTACATAGTGGATCTTCCATTGTACTCGTCACACTAATTATACAGATGTATACATACATGTACTCTTTCTATGGAATTTGTATTTCAGCACTTTCCACTGCGTCTACACTGACCAGATATTTCAGGTTCGGTAACGAGATGAACAAACCCCACACAAGCTCAAGTTTTAACTAGCATGCTTTGGTAGAACAGGGCTTCCCATTATGTACGATGAGATTCAAATAAGAATTATTTAATTAAGATGATACCCTTACTGATGAAAGCACAACGAGTGTCGAAATGTTGGTACTACTGAATAAACACCCATGCACTCAAATACACTACGCAATGTTATTATTTTGGTTTTGGGGTCCCTTCTACCTTTATTTTATTTATATCCATTGATCGTTAATGCGTTATGGTTTGAGGAGTGTTGCATTGAATTGCGTTCTCATTGATACTTTTATTTGGATTGTTTTCAACACTGGCGCCTATATTTCTAGCCCCATAATTATTGTCAGCAAAAATAGAGTTCATAAGAAGCAGCAATTGTTGATGCCAAAATCAATAACTTGGGGACAAGGTCATAAGGTAGGAGAACACAAGGATGGCGCTTATAAATGAGACATTGGCTTATTAAATAAAGATTACATGTATGCCTGTACTTTAATTGATTTATTCACAAAATAACATTTTTTGCATTTAATGGGTTTGTCCCACGAAGTAGATGCGAAAATATAATTTTGCAGATTACACTTATTATAAAATAGCATCACTATGGTACTATAATTATGGTACTGAGAAAAAAAGAGATAAACATTACGAAATATACACAAAACATACATGCATTCTTCAACGACTGTTTGACCATAAATCGAAATAAACTGGGTGTAACCTTCTCACCCACATTGTGACAAGAGCAAGGTAGGCAAAGTTGGGGCAAGTCGTCACGGTCTTGCAATTTAAAAACCTTTCTGAGAACCTGCCTGTTAAAATTGACCCACGGTATACTTACTCAACCTTTAGAATAACTGCAAAATAAAAGCATTGAGGTTTATACTTTCAGTTTCTATTTCATTTTGATTTAGGATTTGTTTACAGCATAGCTTTCAGAAATAACAATTGCATTACAGTATAAGGTACGTTATATTAGCACAAATTTAGACAGCCACAATTTTGAGCCCAACGCACGTTAACAGTAGTTAAAATGTGCCCTGCCTGCTGTTAATCCACTGGATGGCTTGTATCTGCTCTATAAATGTTTCGTTCAACATCGTGTGCTTTAATAGCTTCTTCACCACCTTTTATTTTGAGTGCAATAAGAGCACAGAGCAATTCTACTGGTTCGCGTGTTTACTAAAGAAGCACAAACATATCTTGTTAATGCCGGGCCCACACATTCACGAACTCAGAGCCGAATTGGGCCTTAAGACAAGTCGTACGAATTCAAAACCATTCCTAAGAAACTTATTTGAGTTCAGTAATGTGTGGGCTTTCTTACGAAGAAAACTCCAATTCGTACGACAAATCGTGGGTTCTTATGACAATTCGTAAGCAAAATTTAGGCCCACACTGTACCGAATTCAGAGCCGAATTGGAGCTACGAAAATTCTTAAGACCACTTTCCAATTCGTACGAATTAGAGTACATTCTTATGTTATATTAAGACAAATACCTTTTTCGTAGACCACTCTAGGACAATTCTTAAGGCCCTTAAAACAATCGAATATATCCGAAAGTTTTAAGAGATTCTACGATTTGACCAAAAATTTTAGTAATTATGAGAGGCAGGTAACTTTGGAAGTCTGTAACATCAATAAATTTTGGGGTATCAACAATTTTTTTTATACTTTTATGATGCTCATTTCCCCTTCTGTACATCCCCGTCATTTTTTTTAATCTTTTTTTTACATGTGATGTGTCACAGGAAAATGAGTCCACGAAATCGTAATTCCTTAAGAAAAATGCTAAGACAATGCGTAATGCAATTCAGGAATGTGTGGGCCATGTGTGGGCCATGTGTGGGCCACGAAAAACTAACAAAAATTCGTACGAATTGGCCAATTTTGTTAAGAATTCGTCCACGAATTGTCGTAAGACCCCAATCCCCTTATATCCCACCATCTCCCCCTACCTCCCTCTATATTCCTCCCCCTATCTCCCGCTACTTCCATTAATCTATTATTTCAGCTTGACAACTGAAAATATATATATAAAAAAAGTGAAATTGTGTTCAATAAAATTGATTAAATAAACAAAAAAACATAAACAATATGTTTTTACAAAATAAATACTTTCTCCAGCATTATGAGATCCCCCCGCCCTCCACAGTGAGCGAAGATGGGAAGGTGAGTACGGGAAATTGAATGTATTAAACATTATATTAAAATCATTATATTGACTAGTATTCTATAAACAAAAAATTAGGGTCCTGAAATGTATTATATGATTGACTACTCCTATAACTACTATTATGAGTATTATGTATTCGTATGGATATGAGCACATGTATATGGGTAACTATATCAAACCCGTACTTTTAAGTGAAATCTTTGAATCTATGATTTAATAAAAAAGAAAATAAAGTTTGTGTCAGATATTATGGCACCTCTGGTAGATCTATATGCTATATAGAAGTTGCATTTTACGCCAAGATTTCCCTCTGTAACCAACACCTTTACACAATGGAAATAAAGTTATTTATATATATATATATTTCTTCGTTTCTCATTTAATACATAATGTCAGTAGTAATTATTAATTTCACATGAATAAACCCATGGAATTTATTTTTATTTGCTTTAGCAAGTTCATGTGTAACTTGTTTGTCAATGGAAGAGTACCACCACATGCCATAATGCTAGATAGCAGAATGCCTCAGACACTGTCGTTTGAGTCTTTTCATAGCCATAATCTATACGCCTAAAGTGATTCAGGTTTATGTTTGATTTGTTACTTTTTCCACTTAACTTTTTACGTTTCTCGTCTCGTAAAGTTTTTATGATTTGGATTTGGCTATCAATTCATGCCTTATCACAATCCCCATAACTCATCGCAAACTAAGAGCCAACTTAGCTAGATAGTGTCCCCAATTTTATTAGTTTCGCCTTACTTTTCCAGGCCTCAAAGAAGCAGTAAATATTTTACTTTTTTTTATTTCGCTAAATACCAATGCGACCAAGTATGACCAAATTGCCTATTTTTCGTAATAGCCAGCGATTGACATGACACTAGAAGTAAGACTCTGACTTCGTTGTCTTACTTGAATTTGAACTATACATGTACTTACATGAACTATACGTGTAAAATGTGCCTCTAACTCATTTTATGGACAGTAAAGTAAAAGGTTTCACTTCAGCTGGTGTTCAAGTTCGCCCGATCCTAAACTACACCCTTATTTGACATTGCCCGCCCTTACATAATTAGTCATTTGTACTGGGGACGTTTTGCTCTGATTATTTCTCCAATACCGGCTCTTTTGCACTGAAAGACCTGAAATAAGCAGTAAAGCTTTGCCAACTTGGCACTTATTCACGGTTGGATGTATTTACCAGCCAGTCTATCTAGCCTGCAGGTAAACAATATTCGTGGGCTAAATTACAACAAAATTGTGACTGGCAACTGTCTCTCCGTGATTTTGCTTCTCCGCAAATATATTTCCATTAATCGCTACTCTAATGTACTATGTGGAGCTTAAATTTGGACGAAGCGCGAATTTTTGTCTACGCGAAATATCTCTTTCTATTTAATGACATCGAGGTATAGAGAATATATCGTGCAAATCCAACTCGTCTGGCGAGGCTCAATATTTAATTCATGCAGGTAGTTAGTACTGCACGCACGAGGCCAGCTACTTCGCTATTATTCTCCATGAAAATATGGTGCTAAATGTATAGAAATACAGATCCAACTATCAACAGTGGCATGTGATTATTACAATAAATGTGGAATAATATGTAGAATATGGAGTATAGGTTGTAAATCATTATAAGATCACTGATCTAAGGTTAGGAGCTATTATATCAATACGTAGATCTCTCTGAGAAAAGTTCCTCCAGTGATGCTTATCGATTATAAGGCGACCTCATTTATATTAGAATCCATATACTGGGTTGGCTAACTTCTCATTGTCCCTTCCCTATAGAGTCATGCCAAGCCATGTGGAAATACAGGATAACGAAGAAGCAGGCCGCCTCTCCAAAGTAACCACCAAGAAAAACTTTCTAATTCCAAATAAGAATAGAGCTAGTGACAGTCTAAGCTCGCAGGCTCTCAGATCAGATAAGAATGGTATGTCAGTGGTTTTTCTGACCCAAGAGTAGGCATTTTAATGGGATTATAATGGCATTTGCGGTTTGGAACGATAGGCTTCCCTTCGGTTTGGAGGGGCTAGACGGAGCGAAATTATGTTAACGACCGTATAGAGATGGGGTTTTTTTTGTTTTTTTTTTATTAAAATCGTATGTTCTCTATTTCTGTTATATTGTCTGTTGTCATTTGTCTGTTTTCCTTCTTCAGTGCTCAATTGATGTTTGACTGTGGTAGCCCGTCTACGATCCTATTAACCTGTTGTGTTACGACTCCTACAATCTGCTTTATTTTCTCCAAATGAAGAGTTTAAACATTTATTCTAGCTTTTGCATACTTATAATTTATCGTTCTTGTTCTATTTAGAGTGAACTGTAGTCAATTTTAAAAGCAACACATCTGTTGCTTTCTCTTTTTATTTCTTCAAATCGATTTTAAATCTAAGTCCCATAATTCCTAAGCTACAAGCCCGATCAGTTTTATGATTCTCCACGATTCTCTGATAAACAATTTACCTAGTTTACCCAGGAAAATCAACTAAGGACTAACCTTACTAAATTGACTAAGTATTCGGAAGAACTGCTGCAGCAGAAACTACCTCCTTTCCCCACTCATAGTTAGCAAAATATATATGAGGTGGAAATGACAGTGGAAATACAAATTGTCATAATATATAATAGTACGTTTCTACTGACATTTTGAGCGAAATTTCCCCTGTCACATAGGAATGGGGAGCAGAAATACTTCGTATTATACATCATGCAAGACCACTCCTTATTTCAATAAATTAATGATCATGATGTCATTTAAAAGACAAACAAAGAAATGGTCATGATGTCATTTTTTTACAGTTAAAACCCTAAACTTCCTCATTCCATGACAATCCCACCATAAATCAGAATTTAAACAGTGCAACACCCGACAAGCAACTCTTACATTGCCTTCAATATTGAATTTGCTTTGCATCAGACTGAGGATTTTGGTTTTCAATCAATTTTTATATCTTAAAATTGGCTTTATCGAGAAACTCTTTCTGGAAATAACTTCTTACGTGAACACTGTTTGGAAACATGTAGGATCATATATAATTGCTTGCAAATTCAAATAATCCCATGCATCCGGTGATACTACGAAAGGGTGTGGTGAACATTTGTAATTATCATTCATTCTTGATTTATCTTTCATCCATGTATGTTCTAGGTCAGAGGATTTATTCCTACCCTGCGCACAGTAATTAATGACTATGGCTATTACAGAAACCACATTGGATTGCTGTAATCATTTTTTAAATATCATCCTGGCAAATCCATGGCTTTTTTATGAGAGGGCATGTCTTTATCTTGATCAGAACCTTGCAGGATACCATGGAACCACAATTATAACCCATCAAGCATAAAACACATATAATAATGCATGCAGTTGGAAGCTTTAATTATGCCTAAAGAGTCTGCTGTAATTATACCCATAAATCGTATTATACGCAGTTCTGAAGAACAGATATGTTAAGTAGTTCTATTTTAAAAGAAAAAAGGAAAGGTAGGTTTTTGGTTATACCTGAGAGTAATACAATGTTTCTTCCAAACTAACTTTGTAAAAGGGGTATACATGTACATCTGATGGTATGAGATTGAAGAAATGGGGAGAAAAAAAGGTATTGTATCTTTAATGTTACTTGGATTTATAAATATTTGTTATAAATACAGTGGATTCAATATCATCCCAAACATGTAAAAGCAACATAACAAACTAAACTGCAAGCAGACTGGTTGAGTAAGGAAAGCGGAAGGATATGGGCCAATGTAACGTTCCAGTTACTGTATCCTGAATGTGTTTCCAGTAAGTTGACTCGTGAATATGCCGTTTGCAACACTCGGGAGAGGGGGATGAAATAGTCTACACAAAAAGCAATGAGTGCATTTCTTGCTTCAGTGATTCAGCAATAAAACAGTAGTTCTTTGTGTATCACATTTCTCATTCAGTGATATCAAAAGGCGGTCCAGGTTAGGCTAGTATACTACTCTTCTTGATAATTAACTCTTTTTATTGCCAGAACATGTGTGTGCATTTTTAAAACCTTTTGAAATTGTGTATATTGGAATTGGAATTTTGTTCTGTGCATTCTGTGGCACCTGAATTTGCGATTACAACAACATACAGATGTTTTGGAAAGTGTGGTTCAACAATTCAATTATAATAAGCCAATATATCCAAACTTCCAGGAACCCCTTCAGTCTATTGATAGGCAGTCCCACATCTAATTTATCCAAGATGGATGAGACCATCAGAGGGTATACATGTATGGATGGTATTGTGGGTGCGATAGGGTTGCCTAGTGTAGACCAGTCCCCTTGAATAAAAATAAAACATAGCATCTCAACACCATTGGAGGACTGTTGTAGATTGGCATTTTGGTCGGTTGTTGATAGTTCTAGCACTGTTTTACGCATGTTGTGATTGAAAGTTCTTACAGCTGTTCTTGATGTTGAAGAAACTGACATAATTAATTGTATGATTTCAAATGTGCATAGTTTTGACTAACCCCCGTGCATAACGATATTTTCCCCACATCAAATTTCGCAACCAACAAACAACCAGTACACAACTAACGCATAACATCTTTTTATTCAACGGGGGCTGGCTACCCAGTGTGCTGAGTTCAAGTGTTGCAGGGAGCTGGGTGTTAAATGGTAGTGTCAGCGGGTGTATTGCTTGGGGTCAATGTCATGTCTGCCAAATCATGATGGATCATGATAAGCCTTAAGGGATCCTAAAACAGTGTGGGAGGGCAACCTTTTTGCTCCCAGGTGGTCCTAACAGTCAGGGCCGTTTCTGAAATTTAAAACTGGTGGTAACTGATCTACTTTGGCAAGTGACTAGGGGAAAGAGCACCTCCATCAGACCTGTTTTCCTCATTTTGAGAACCCAGGGAGAAATGAGGAGACAGCTGATCGCTGGTCCTGTGAGTGTAGGTTCCAGGAGAGACACTCTCCATCTTCTGTAAAAAGCGAAATGATGGTTCAAAATGGTTTGAGGAGAGTGAGAGAGAACTTACCCAGGGTGGAACCTCAGGTACCCCAACCCCAAGGCTTGACTTTGCAATTGTTGGCTGACGATGACTGGATGGCCTGGCCCTGGTATGGCAGAAGGTATGTTACAGATGCGACCATCTGGCCTAACAGCTGGAACCTTCCTTCTCATTGACTGGTGAGGCTCACTGGACCTAGCTGTGGCTTGGCAGGCCATGGGGATCATGCCACGAGAATCATGCCCAGGCAGCTTCACAGTGGAGGAGTTGACAGTGGACTGGCAGAAAATGGGTTGTCCATCCCACATCATCTGCCCATTTTGGTTTAACTGCCATTCGCTGTGAATGAAGTTTCCTGGAGAGTCTGTCAAAGTCCCCCACGATGCTGTTTACGGAAGCCACCCTGCAGCATCATTCAGTATGACCATTTCGACTTTGTATCCTCAGCTGCAAAAGAGGTAGGAAAGGACTATTTCCAGTCCAGAGAGTTAACCGCTGCAAGATAGGCCTAGGCTATATTTATCTCAGGGGAAGGAAACTGGTTATATTTCACCAAATCTGAATGCCTAATGTTGTTTTTATATTTAAGAATAAAGGATCAGCGCAAAAATGGCCCTCGCAAATCAGCCAGGACTTTCCCGGCTACTAAGCTATGCCGGGAACCCGGCTGGCACAGACGCAAGGGTTGTCAGGTGTTTTGCTTGACAAGGTCTGCAGCTGATCTTCTAGATTGACTGCAGACATTTTGATTTAGGATCAGATTCTATTTTTCATTTGCTATTTACTGGGATAATCCCAGAGTTTCTACCTTGAATATGACAGCCAAATTTCGTCATTGTTTTTCTCCTGGACCATGGGTATTTCCCCACACTGGTCCGCCGCTATGACATCATGCTGTAGGCGCGTGATCTGATTGGCTGAGAGTGGCTGTTCTGGCTTAGTGTCTGGCTCTTCCAACTACTATGGCACTCTGTATGAAGCTACCCTGTGCATTTCGATTGATCGGCCGACATGGTTTCCCCACACGCTAGTGTTGACGATAGTTGAATGACAGTTGTCATTTAATGCTAATCGTTTCGGTTAATTTGACTTGACTAAGGTATTGCTTTATTATTTTGCTTGTTTGCTTGGTACAGGAGGCATACTTTTGTAGGAGAATAAGTGTGTGAAAGAACAATCCGTATAGAAACCAGTATACTAGTAATCATGTCTTCAGTTATGGGGTGGCGTTTGCAATGTTTCGGGCATAGCATGCGCTTGTGTTTACACAAAGCAGTTTTGCCGCGAATCATCAAGGGCCAATTTCCAGTTGCCGAAATATTACTATTAATTACAAAATTTCCTTTTCAAATACAATTAAATAAAGTTCAGAATCAGAAAGACCAGTATTTTCTACCCCGGAAAATGTATAATTCCAAAGTTACTGGTGTAGGAACAGTTGTTAATTACAATGGGAAAAAATGCTGCACTCCAGTGCCCGTAAGCTCGGAAGTGATCATGTGAGGGGGAACAGCACTAAATGTACCTTTCCTACCTCCTTTTGCCTATAGTGAAGAGCTTGTTCTCCCTAAGTCAGTTTGTTGTATCGCATTGATGATTCAATCCATATGTTTAGTTTAATGGTGTTTCTTGGTGGTTACTTTGGAAAGGCAGCCTGCTTCTTCATTACCCTGTATCTCCATATGGCTCTGAACACATTGTAGACTGAGGAGTTTGGTTCCCCTGAGCCTGTATTTCTGTGATGGTTGAGAGGGCGTCTGTGACAATAGTTGGGTGATGTTGAATTACTTTCAGCACAGTCCCAATGGCGAAGTAAGTGCGGCTGCCATTCCTTAACCCTCTACTTTGGACCTTTGGAGAGTTTGAGTTGGTTGGAGTCCTCCCTGATTATTGAGAAAGGGTTAAGGTCACGGGTGATTTGCCAGGTGTGCCCTATAGGGTGGTCTCCACTGGCTGTGGTAAGCTCTGTGGTAAGCCTTGCGATGGTTTGTGCTGGTTCGGTAGGTGGTGAGGAATGACGAGATCCTTGCCTACATGGTCAGTGGGCCATGTAAGCAGGACCTCGCCACTCCTCACCAACACAGCACCATTGCAAGGCTTACCGCAGAGCTTACCGCAGAGCTTACTGCAGAGCTTACTGCAGAGCTTACAGCAGCCAGTGGAGACCACCCTTAAAGGTCCTATTTGCCACTAGGGCCAAGCGCGACTTCCCAGAGATGAAAAAGCTTATTAGAAATTATAAGTGTGGAATGAGGATGTTGTCCAATAGGTTTGATGGCAGATGTGGATGTGGATAAGCTGCTAGCCAGTCACTGCCACTAAACTTGTCATAATGTCTGGTAATTCTGTATTTTACAACAAACGTTCTACCCTCAACCACAACATTTCCCTATTTTCAACTTTCTTGTTAAAAAACTTAATTATGTCTTGATTTTTGGCTTATTAACTTTTATATTATATTAGATGTCCAATTGACCACCAAATAGATGAATGTTGCTGTCATATACCCCAAAGGTTAATGTTGTTCATTCTTAGTTTTGGATTAACAGCAACTTAGGTTCTTGGTAATCTATCCTGATTACTGCTGTTAGACATGCACTAAAAGTTTTATGTACACACGTCTGGTATATGCCATGCATGACATCATGTTAAATGGCTTTCTGGCAGAGTGTGACGTTTTATTACTCAGGTCATTGCTCTGTCATGTTGCTTCCCACCTTGAATGCTTATATGTAGTATAACTACAAGATAAGGTCCTAATAAATATGTCATAAATTAATTATGCTGTCACTATGTCTTATGACCTAAGGTCTCCTTCCGAGTTTCCGATCAGTTCTGTTCACCTTCGGCTTTCCTTAGCTTTGACATTATTTTTCTATTCTGCATCTTTCTCTGAACTGCTCAAAATGGGGGTAGCTGAAATCACGCTGATATCAATTATCCTTTCAACCTCGGTATATCGGTATATTGTTTTAATGATACTCGTTTTGTGTGTTAACTTCCAGAATAACAAAATACAGATTGAAAATGGATAATAGTGCTTCAAAGTGAGCTCAAGAACACTTTAGGAATGTTAATATGCCGCAATTAAGATACAAAAAATAACCTAACGATTCTGGTAATACATATCACTTATAATTCAACAGAGAAAGGCTAGGTTCAATGACACATACATAGATCAAATTAATATGAGTATAATATAGCTTTATATTACCTGATCCCCGTTATCAGGGGTAGGCAAAGGCATTCGTTTAATATATATCAAAAAAAAAATAGAAGAATCACATTTTTTAAACAGCATATTAAATATACCACGACACAATTAATGGTAGACGAATGACGTCCAGGCACCAGAATTGTGTAGCAAACACGATTGTACACAACCCGTGTCAGTTGAAAACCAACTACCGGTAAATAACTAGTAACTTGGGACATATATTTAAAAGGAAATAATATAATCGACTGTAGAAGTCCCATGAGCTACAAATGGTGATTGCGGAGTTGGAACCATGTTGGCATGGGAAAGGTCATGGGACATAAAGGCAAGAGAAGGATATTAATCTTGTCTAAAATTGTTCTCTTTAAGGCTTCTGAGATGTGCCCGCACCTACTTGTTACGGCCGGGTCGTGTATTATTATGAGGAGCATTCTGTAAAGCGTTCTATCTTTACCATCTACTTTTATGACTGGGGGGCGCCGTTACTGTCACTCATATACCCAGTTGAGTGAGAATGGTAGCAAGTCCCTTTTGAGAATCACACATGTTTCTGTCCCCTTAAATTGAATTCCTCACACCTATTTGTGCTTCCACAGACATTTATGAGTTGGGTAATGATTACAGCTCACAACTTCGAGCATGTAAATCTGTCTTCCTTTAAAAAAGGGAATAAGGGGGAACTTTAATTCAGCTAGAGCTGATAGACGGAAATGATAGACGATTTTGTTTGTGTTCATGGGATAATGGAAATCTTTTCTTTTTTTGATTAAGAAAGTTTATATGGAAAATGAAAATTCACCAGGTAATTTGAATAAATAGGTGAGTTTTTATGTGGTTTACTTTATATACGAGCTTCCAAGACAGTATAGCCCTACGTCTGGTCTGTTGCTTATGTCTCAGTAATAATGATCCATAACAACAAGCAGATTTAAAACGGAGCACAAATAAATCATTTAGACAATTATAGAAATATTTGTGTGTGCATGACGGCACTCATTCAATAAAATAGATACTATAATATTTATGTGGTATTTCTTAACAACGTTCAGTGCAGGTAGGCTACTCCAATGAGGAATGCATCTATGCTAAATTAAAATGAAAAATAAAAATTTATATCTGGTACTGGAACTCTTCAGTTCTAATACAGCGAGGACGTTTCAATAGGAAAGTCTGGCCAAAGGTACTTTCGGCTCACAATCACATAATATTGTATTCAGAGAAGTAGAATAGTTAATTAACACTGAATTACCATACCGATCTTACCTCGTGTGGGATACTATAAGCCTAGACTGTAAAAGTAATAAGGAAATCATTAAATGCCTCTCAACAATTTTATGGTTGATAACACATAGCTATCATCGCATTCATCTGTACAGTCTTGGCTCAGGGTTCAGAGGGTCCCTCCAAACTGAGAGAAGGCCTCTCGCTCCAAACCCACAAAATCCCATTAGAATCTCATTAGAACACCTACTCCAGGGCCATGAAAACCATATACCATTGTTATCTGATCATAGAGGTTGTGAGCCTAGACTGCCTATGCATTGCATTGCAATGGAATTATACTATTCTTTGATAGATGATAGTTCACTAACTGTTATCATAATAAGAAACACTATGAATATATTGTTAGTAGACTAAAATTTAATATGTGCAAAATAGCTCACGATGATATATGTGATGTGTTCCAGGAAAATGAGTCACAAGTCGCAGAATTGATATATTTCAAAGTGTTTTAGTTATAAGATATCTTTGTTGGAATGTTCTGATCTTTGAAGGGTTGAGCACTTATAGTCATCTGAATCTATGTACCAAATTTCAGGACATTGAATTAGATATATCCTTGCGTTTTGAAGGCCTTCATACGGAGTGTATTTAGTTACTTTATTGGTTATTTCCCATCCAGAAACATTGCAAACCTTTTTTTTTCAAAAATAGAAATATCAACTTAAAATATAGGAATATTAAGATGTCCTAGTGTTTACTATCATTCAAATCGGCTTGATGTCCTCTTTCCAAATATGATGATATCTCAAAATCCATATTTTGGGACTTATGACTCATTTTCCTAAAAACAGATCCCATATAATATGTGATGTGTTTCAGGAAAATGAGTCATAAGTCGCAAAAAAATTGAGATACCATTATATTTGAACAGAGGAAATCAAGCCGATTCCAATGGTGGTAAACATTAAGGACATCTAAGTAGTGTTTCTATATTATAAGTTTGTTATCTTTATTTTTGGAAAAAAAAGTTATTGATATTTTTTGGTGGATGATTACTAATAAAGTACCTAAATGTACTCCATAAAATAAACCTAAATATGCATAGATATATTTA
This sequence comes from Sthenelais limicola, assembly GCA_942159475.1. Classification (NCBI taxonomy): domain Eukaryota; kingdom Metazoa; phylum Annelida; class Polychaeta; order Phyllodocida; family Sigalionidae; genus Sthenelais; species Sthenelais limicola. Next base: position 108,185,231 of record OW804097.1, on the reverse strand, counting down.
ATACATTGCCTTGAAATTTCGTACATGTATTATTAATACCAGCAGCATTAAGTACCCTAAAAATTAAAATATTCCAACAAAGATATCTTATAAATAAATTACTTAGAAAAATATTCATTTTGCGACTTATGACTCATTTTCTTGAAACACATCACATATAAGGAACAGAGCTATAGACCCACCTAGAAATACTAGACAAGCCAATGCACCCATCTTGGCCACCATACAGCCTCGCACTGTGCGTGACCAGAAATGTTTGTCAGAAAAACAGGCTATTCTTTGGAATGAATTGCCTCGAGATTTACGCATATTGGCGGACCCGTTATCTTTTAAAGTGAGATTTAAGTATTATATATTAGGCCCACAAATTGCAATCAATGTTTAAAATGTATGCCTTATTCTCCCTGTTTTTCTTGTTCATCCTGATAAGTACCTGTGCCTGGAAATATAATTTATAGTCATATTAAATCTGCCTGTATAGCCATATCAATGTATGTTATTGTTATGAAATACTGTTAATTAGCTGCCTGTAAAAATGTACATTCTCCTCATTATTGATATGAATAGATCGTATATGTATATATCAACTTGTACTACATACTGAGTAATAATTAGGAATAAATATATGTTTATTAATTGAAACGACTTTATGAAAAGAATTGTTTACCTGCACCAACATGTAATGAAATGTAAAACACGCACTGTCAGGACACAACGAAAACCGCTCTTCCCAGTGAGCGTGACCTGGCATTCCCTGAATAAAAGTAAAAAAATAGTTATAATAATAATAATAAACTGCATAATCCCATTCTTTTCAGTCATCCACCGCATAGTACCAACATAATATTCCGTTCTTCACCCAATTAAATTCCAACAGGCATTCTTTTTAAACAAGTGTCAACGCAAATTGGCAAATAGAGTATACAAATTAGAACATGCCTTGTGAACAACTTTGAGTTACTATAACATTATAATTAGTCATGTAGGCAAAATGGCCACACATAAATGAGAAATATGTTGGTAATTTTGCGAGCTAGCTTCATCTACGTGGAATGTGAAGCAAATTTACTGGCAATTAATAAACTTAGGCTGACAAACAATAGCTGTATTCATGTTTGGTGAGTATCATTGCGCATATCTGCGTGAAGATGGTATATATATATACTGTGTCGTTTCTTTCTAGATGATTCATACACATTCTATTATAAGGAGACGTGTCCATTAAATATAGGCCACACAGCAGAGACAAAAAGCGGTTACATAAATTAAAGCCTTCAAGCGGGAACATATATTATTATTATTATATACTGTGTGTAAAATAAAGTTAAAATAATTCACACAATGATGTTTAGCTAACAACGAAAGGAATTTACAAAACGCCCCTGAGATTCCAAAGTTTACCCAGTTTCCCAAGGCATTGCATGGAACGCACAAAAAAATCTCAGACTGCGATAGCTATTTTACAGTCTAGGCTCAGAGTCTTTAGAATCCCTCCAAACTGAGGGAAAACCTCTTTCTCCCGACCACAGCATACGATTAGAAATAAATCCCATGGGGTGACTTACTCCAGGGTCGAAAAGCCATTAATTCATCACTGACATACTGATCTTATCTAATCTGATTGGCTCTGAGCCTAGATTGTTTAAAAGATGGTCTGGTGCTTTCGGTGTTACCGGTGCTATATTGTTTTTATTCCATTTTTAAATTGTTAGTATCGAAAAAACACAATATCCACCAAGTGGATGCATTCGTGTGTTGCCTGATCAGTAGAGTAGAATAGAATAGAATAGAAAAACATTTTTATTTTCGTTCATAAACGCTGTAGAAAGAATATCTCCGGCCATGTGGGAGGTGTTCTAATTCTTTCTCCTCGCTTAATTTAACATACAATTTATGCAGGGAAACATCCACGCCTTGGTCGTTGACTCAGGTCGAGTTCCTACATTTTTTTGGAAAATGGTTTATAAAAAACAATTGGTATGAAAGTGGTACAATATGGTCGTCAAATAAGTAATACTTATATCCTGACAATGGTAAATGGCAAATTAGATAATTACATCTTTGATACCAGACAACATAGGTAAAAGTAGGCATCGTTCCAAATAAAGTTTGTTTTTGCTAAGGTTGCGCCATGAAGCTAAGGCTGAATGAAGGGTGGTTCATTGCTGACACCTAGGATACTGACCTCACTACTGACCACTATACATTACTTCTGCTCACCCTCTTACCGCCCCCCCCCCCTTCTTCCCCTGCACCTTTCTTCCTCGTCCACATCTCCGCTGACCGCTCCACGGGACAGTCATACTCTCCCCTTCTTTGACCCCACCCACCCACTCATTCTTCTCTTATCCTCTCTCTCCTCCCCACACTTTATATAATCTTTAATATTAATTACTTTATTTTTATAATTAAAATTCAATTAATCTGATTAATTAGGTCACTTGATTAATTAGATAATAAACCTACTCCTAGTAATGTTATCTCATCAAATACTATGTTTAGAACTTCTCATTAAACTTCAATAAAATTATTATTATTCTCCAGACGGCTCTGATCTTGTGTGCAGCTATGTATGACCTTATATATAAATTACACATAAAACGTTACACATGCAGAAAACGTTACCTTTCACTATGCTTTAAGCTTCTTACATGCATACAATCAAATGTCTGCAATTAATTGCGCTCACAAACTTCATTACTTTATGCACCACGTAGAATCATGTGGGGTTTTTTTCTCGATAACTGTAGCAAAATTACAAAATCGCATGAGTCCTGATAAGGGCTAACTATATATCCTTAAAAAAAGTCTTAGCTCAGAATTGAGAAAGTCCCTCGAAACTGAGGGCTCGCTCCAAACCGCAAAATACCATTCAAATTTCATTAGGGCGTGTAATCCTGGGCCAGGAAAGCCATTAGCGCAATAGGCGTCCAATCACTGACATACCATTTTTATAGAGGCTGTGAGACTAGTATATAGAGTATATATAATAAGTTAAGTTGAGAGAGTCCCTCCAAACTGAAGGAAAGCCTCTCACTTGTATAACCAGGTGTCGGTGCAAGGGTCCCCAATATAAGACCACCGCAGACATAGTATATGTCTGCCCCAACCAACAGCTAGAAATATAATATATTTCTTCATGCAGCAAAATAGCTTTTAAGAGATATGGGTGGGATGTACAATTGTCATGCTTATGTTTATGGGTGACATTCGAAAACCTGTCTATGATCCTTTCTTGAGATAACGTCTGTGAATGCAGGGATTGTAAACTCACCTGTCAGTAGTAAATTGTCTGAATAACTCCATGCAACTTTGAACTCGGTCCTGCCGTGTATTTATCGTGATTTCTAGTTATAAATGGTGGGGAGAAATAAGGTTGATTTATTTTAATTTGCAATTCGGTTAAGGCATATCAATTTAGAAACCTACACTGGTGTGAAATGCCTTCGGTTTTAACATTAAAGTGTAACAGCATCGCCCTCCCTGATTTCAAAAGTTCCATTTTACTTCATCATTATTTAATCATTATATGAAATTTGAATTTTACCTTGAATAGAACTTGAAAAGAAAAAAAAGCGCAAAGGTTAAAAGGAATATACTTCTGAGGGTTTAGTTCAGTACTATAGCCAATGAAGCACAACAGATATAAAGCAACGCAGTGTTGCAAAGTTCAAGTCAGAATACACCCTCGGAATAATTTGATTAATATTATATACATAACATCTAATAGAAATGTGTAGCCCGAAAAAGGTTCGAAACAGCTTTAAAATATATTAAATGCAACCTTTTTTCACCCCGACGACCCCTTATACTTCATGGATCTAGTAACCGGAACATGACAATTATTCTACTGAAAGGTTTGCTGTGTGACTTCAACTATAACATGTATTCCCCACATCTGAATAAGATCATTTTGAAATAGTTTCTGTCTTCTGTTTTATAATATATTCTATAGATACAGCGAGATAAAGCGACAGCATACTAAACTCATTCACTGTAATTTTAAAAGATTCGACCTTAGAAAAAAATTACTCTAAGATTCGACGCTCCAGTTACTCATCTTTGAGCCCCACCCTTTCAAATAAAGTATAGTCTAGCGAGCTAATCAATCAAATTTTTATTATCCTCTGTCTGCTAGGATGCGGTTTAGCACACATCTGTGGAAGAAGTTGTTTTTTATTAGCTCGTTTACAAGAGCTCATGCAATAAATCAGGTGACTATGCATGATAAGCCAAGATGAACATCATAGCAATTAGATATAATATGCATAATTTTCTGAGGACAGTCCTAGATTATTTTTAGTCCAGAAGTCGTTGAATGGAAGCATACTCAATGCTGTTGATTTTACATTCGTTGTTTTGCTGTGTTGGTTGTTTTTGTGGGTGTCTATAGATATGTTTGTTATCATTTATATTACCCAAATACAGTAAATGTGATGTGTTACAGGAAATTGAGTCACAACTCACAAAATATGACATTTTTCAAAGTTATATATTCACAAGATCTGTTTGTGGGATTGTTTTCAATTTTGGTGAGCCTAACGATGGACAATGTATAAATACATGTACCAAATTTCAAGATAGTGTATTAAATATTGTCATGCAATGGTCGTTGTCCACCCAGAAATATCACAAACTTATTTTTCAAAAATAAAAATATCAAACTTAAAATATAGAAATACTTACTAGATATCCTATTGTTTACTATCATTGGAATCGCATTCTTTCAAATATGATGATATCTCAAAGTCCATTTTTTACGACTTGTGATTCATTTTCCCGAAACACAGCACACAGAGTTGAGAGAGTCCCTCCAAACTGAGGGAAAGCCTCACACTCGTATAACCAGATGTCAGTGCACGAGTCACGAATGTATTGTACACTTTTAAGGTTTTGTCGCCATTTTGGACGACAACTCATTAACTCAGTTACACTCACTTTCATGTACAAAGGGATTTAGGATTATTTCTTTAAATATTCGCAGTTTATTAAGGAACTTTGAGGAGGTCGAGACACTGTTGCTCAAGTCTGGGGTTGACATTCTATTGTTGAACGAAACTTGGCTCTCGGACAGGATTAGCACAAATCAACTTAACATTGACAATTATAGGTTGGCTAGATTAGATAGGAGAAGTGGCAAATCTAGGGGAGGAGGTGTGGCAGCATACTTTAAAGAGAACTTACACCTGGATTATAATAAACTCGAAAACCTAAATATTAGCAATACCAATATCGAGGTTCAAGTACTTCTAATAGAAGAAGTCAATCATAAGACAAAAGTGATTCTCAATATTTATCGTCCACCTAGTGGACAATATGCTGCTGCTATTGAATCTCTCCAACAGCTAATGAACCAACTAAACACTAACCATGAGATATATATTCTAGGCGATTTCAATATAAACCACAATGAAGAGTCGGTTCCCTCTAAGGAACTCTCCAAATTTGCTCAACTAAATCAGCTAACTCAGCAAATAGAATCTCCCACTAGAGTCACCTCCTCAACAGCCACTATCCTAGACCATATTTATACCAATTCAAAATTTATTCTCAAAGCAGGAGTATTGAATTTAAATATTTCCGACCATAAGCCAACCTATGTCGTACGAAAAAAGATCAAATTGAAATACACCAAAACTTCCTTCAAAACTAGAAGCTTTAAGAACTTCAATGAAGATATTTTCCTACAAATTCTTAGAGACCACGATTGGACTAAATTTTACTCTTCTCGTGATCCTAACGAATGTTGGGAATTAATGATTAACCAAATTACTACAGTGCTTGATAGAATGTGTCCTGTCCGGGAGTTCAAGAACGTGCGTACCAGGTGTGAGTGGATTAACGGGGAGCTATTTGACTTAATGAAACAGAGAGATAAATACTTCAAGCTGGCAAGGAAATACAAATCAACCTCATTATTTGACCAAGCTAAGTCCCTTAGGAGACGGGTAAATAAGCTCGCAAAATCCCTTAAAAATGAGTATATAAAAAATTCTATTGAGGAATGTTCCGACAATCCGCACAAATTTTGGGATAAAGTGAAACCTTTGATTAATCCAGATAAGACTAATAATAATGAGGAAATACAACTTACTATAGATGATATTAAAATTGACTCTGAAGAGATCCCAAATAACTTCAATAATTACTTTGCCACCATTGGGGCTAAATTAGCAGATAATATAACTCCTCTCTCCCCCACTGAATCGACAAAATTTAATGAGAACATAGGACAAAAACCAATCCGACCAAACTTTCAGTTCAGCATAGTCACCACACAAAATTTATTACACTTGATAAATAAATGCCCTCAATACAAGTCTTCTGGCCTTGTACATTTAAAAACCCCCCTTCTTAAATCCATACTAAGGGCATTGATATCCCAGTTCAAATACCTAATTGAGCTATCCTTAACAACTAGTATAATCCCATCCAAATGGAAAATAGGGAAAGTCTCTCCACTCTTCAAAACTGGAGACAAGACCAACCCCGGTAATTATCGCCCCATTACCAGTATTTGCTTGCCAGCGAAGATTTTGGAGAAAGTAGTTCAGAAACAATTAATGACTCATCTTGAAAATCATAATATACTTTATAAACACCAGTATGGCTTTCGCCCAGATTATTCCACAAATGACGCGGTTTTATCTTTTCTCAACACTGTATATGAAGCTATCAACTCAAAACTCATATGCAGGGCGGTATATTTGGACTTCCGCAAGGCATTCGACACAGTTAATCATTCAATCTTAATTCAGAAATTGGGTGATATTGGTCTAAAGGGAACAGAATTGAATTGGTTTAAGGATTATTTAGATAATAGACAACAAAAAGTAACAGTTAATAACCTTCAATCCTCTAGTAACATTATAGCTTGTGGCGTCCCTCAGGGCACCACATTGGGACCTATCCTGTTCTCTATATACATCAACGACATCCCCCAACAAGCGAAACATTCCCATTTGCAATTATTTGCTGATGACACTATTATTTGTGCCTCAGGAAAAAATCTAAATACCATCTCCCTACATTTACAGAATGATTTAAACAATATTATGCTCTGGTGTCGAGCAAACAAAATTTCACTTAACGAAGGGAAGTCGAAGGTTATGACATTTCTTGATAAGCCCTTGCGGAGGTCCAATTGGTTGAGCAAATCCTCTAACCACCCACTGTATATTGGAGATAACCAGCTTGAAGAAGTCAACGAGTATAAATACTTAGGGACTGTCGTCGACGGTGCCCTTTCCTTTAATAAACATCTTTCTAGTGTAAGGAAAAAAGTATCTCATAAGCTTTGGCTCTTCAAACATCTGCGGAGCAGGCTAAATGTCCATCTTAGTACCCAAGTCTACAAATCTACCATTTTACCCCTTTTAGACCAATCTGACATATTTTACGATTCGGCACCAAAATCTAAATTACAATTCCTTCAAGTACTTCAAAATAGATCACTTAGAATTATAACAAGATCCAATAGATTCCAAAATATGGATGAGTTCCACAGACAATTTGGCCTGCTCCCTCTTAAACAGCGAAGAAGACTCCATATTATGCAGCAAGCCTTCAGGTGTAGGCATAATGAGAATATGTTAAAATCCAACTCCAGAAATACGCGTCAACACAATCCAGATAGGTTATCGTTCAAATGCCCGACCCCACGACTTGAGCTATTAAGAAGATCTATTTATTATAAACTTCCACTCTACTGGAATTCTCTTGATCCAGATGCTCAAACAACTGATACTAACAAATCATTCTCAAACAAAATCAAACCGAATATAATCTGGACTGATAATAAATTCCTCTACTAAACAAGTTTGAGCACTAACCACTGCCTTCCCAAGTAGTGACTCACAAAATCAAATAACTAAATTAAAAAATCAACTATTTCCAGTATGAGTGTAAGTACCTAGAATCTCATTAATTTGTCTCAATCGACAAATGGAATCGTCTCGTCTCGTTCCTCCTCAAATATTTATGCGAATTATATGTATGTATTTTGTAGATACTTTCCTTATCGATGACACACTTTGTGATCATCAACATTGTGATATTCTAAAACCACCCGATGCGAATTATGCTTATCTTATACATGTATATATGTATATATATGGGTATATATATGTATACATGAACTTATCTTATACAAACCTTTGTTAAAATAACAACAAACTCAGTCAGACTTAACTGAGTCCCCTTCGCGTCGGTGTGTTTTTGTTCTCCTTATGAGCTATATCTTGATTGTTTAGTTTGTTGTCTGAAACCAACATAAGTAAGGGCCACCTGCGTGTCGTCGACGCAAAGGTGTATTGTTACCCTTACATAAATTTAAACCTGTAGTGTCCGATAGGGCTTGAAACCCTCCCTATGACAGGGAGTTTAGACCCATCGACATTGCCAGTAGGCATAATAAAAGTTTCAACAACAACAACAACAAGGTTATTCATCTGTTATCCTAGGTAGAAATATTGATGCCATCGACTCGTTGAAAAATGAATTATTACTTCTTATGTTTAAACATTGTAAAAGCCCAGAAAGGTAGCTTATCTTTGAATAACAGGATTTATAAAAACAAAAAAATAGCCCCTCGCTCCAAATTGCAAAATGCTATTAAAATCCCAACATGACGTCCACTCCAAGCCGGGAAAGCCATTAGTGCAGTAGGCGTCCAATCTCTGACATACCATTCTTATCTCATGTGCGAGGCTGTGAGCCTAGACTATAGTTCTACTGTACCATAATGTGAAGACAAAAACATACATACTATAAATGTACAAAAGCAGGAAGAATAAAAGCTCTTCATTTTCATTTACTTCCTTTTACGATGAATACAAGTATTTGATTTATTGTGTGTCGTGATCCAGAGATTTGAAATCTCAGGCCCTGGACAATTTTTTTTAGAATTGATTTCCATACGCTCTCGGGGAAATTGAATACGCATTACATTGTAGGTACTGAAGAGGATACATTCGACAAAACTGTCCCCAGCGGACGGAGCTTATATATATTATATTATGTAGTGGAGGCTCTCTTGCCACGAATAGGAAGCGCATAATGATGATGTACACAGAAACGACCAAGACCCAATAAAGTATGGGTACCCCCATAATAAAATACAATTGGTTTCGGCTTTGAATAAAAAAATTGACATCAATATCTAATTTATTTCTGCTAGCAATACCCATTACATAAATTGAAGATTGATGATTTCAACTATCATCGCAGTGTCATTTTAACAGCAGTCGCATCGCAACGAAAGAAATGTCATAACTTTTTTTAACTCTTTAGAGAGTGAAAAGTACCAACTACCTGCTTGTGTGCACATATGGATCTATTTAATCATGAAATATCGTCTACTGCATCGACAACGGTAAACGTAATGCAAAACTCTCGTAATGGATTTCCCCATTTGTTTCTTGCGACATTAATCTTTTAAGTTCAAATAGAGAATAATGTCAAGGTACATCCAAATGTATGTGATAGAAGAACCATGTTTCCCTCGTTGACTTAGTTCCCTGTATGAAATGTGCCGGTATTCCTTCAAATAAGGACAGCATTAAATTGATTTATCAAACTCAACATTCTTACGCTCACCGAAATCCATGAAATACTTTAAAAGCATTCCTTGTTTTTATAACAGCCTTTTTCCTCTAGAATGCTAAAGGTTTTTTTCATTAGTCAAAAGTTACCAATACAGTTCAAATTTAATATATCGCACTTTTGAAATAAACGCTAGACCACATTCCGTCATGTATTCCCCACAATCCACTATTGTTACTAATAATTATATTGTCACATTTATCAAGTATATATATATATTCTGTAGCATGCCAGATTGTTTCCACCCATAAAATACATTCCACGGTATGTCTTCTAATTTGATTCTCTCTGTGATCAAGATACTTGTATTCTTGAAGGGGAACATTTGTGCTGACCCCATTTATTACAGCTACCTTTTCCTAAAAGGTAAACTACCATATCTAGCTCAGTGATAATCTAGAGTAATTGTAGAATATAGCGCAAAAAAAGTAGCGTAACCTGATAATTATAGTAGCATTGCTTTATCTTAATTAAAGTTGGTCCTAGTCCGCATGATTCAACAAATAGCTTGAGGGTAATTACTGAGAAAAATCTTGATTAAAAGCCACCCATTGAATTTATGTTTTTAATATTTTTATTTCAGCGTTCAACAGTATGTAAAGCGTACACTATTCTCAGAAGTAGCTGAGAAAAAATTCGTTCGATTATACATCAAGAGAAAGAAAAACTTAGATATATTTCTGACTCGTAAACGGTACATACGCGCATTTATATAAGTGTATAATTATACAGGTTAACTAATGAGTTGGTTGGAGGAGCGTGAATATTGCACGAGTTGCGTAGCAACGAGTGCAATATTCTAAGCGACTGAAACCAACGAGTTATATAGTTAACAGATTTATTATACATGCTTTCAATCATGAAAATAGAAAAAAATCGAGTCATAAATTTGAATTTTACCGGTAATCTTAGCAAAATAACCAGATTGGTTGCCATGACAATCCCATGTAACTCACTAGTGAAATACGCACTATGCGTAAATCACTCTAGATACGTTGTTTTCAGAGCAATGCGTGTATAATTAAGTGTAATAGACCGTACGATCTCACAGGAGTCTGCGAAAATGTTTTTATTCAGCCAAAACAGTATTCGCAATGCACACTATTCTCAATTGAAGCTAAACAATATGAAATAGAGATTTACATAAGTCGATAGTTGGTCTATCACTAACTCTGCAATCAACTAAGTAATACCTTGAATAAGAAGAAATATGAATGAAAAATTTTAAAAACAAGTTCAGATGCACAGAGCATCGACTTACAAAATCACAAGAAAAGAGTTTGGGTGAATAGAAATACAATTTCATCATACAGTCCAAGTAGAACCGATTCAACGGCCAACAAATCCACAGACATTCAAAGTATACATTATGATAATCATATAAATCGTCAGAAATCAGGTAACAAAAGTTACGATGGGCACAATTAAATCGTACAACACACTGACTTAGTCAGGCCGGGGGAGGGGGGGGGGCATATATATCTATAAATTAATGTGTTTGCAAACCGTTGAAGAAGTCAATTCTGAAAATCGAAAAATAAGCAGAATAAATTTAGAAACCTTATACATCTTCGACAACACTGAGGTAGGAGCTTGACAGAATTGTGAATATTTAAAATTTTAGATTCTCTAAGCATTAGGCATGTCCCCTTAAGGAATCCAGTGATACATGAATCATAACGAAAAGTAGTACCGTGCAGGTACACATTTTCGCGGGCTAGACTTACGCAAAATCCGCGAAATGTTATCTGCTTTTTTCGCGAAAATAATATTATTTCCATTAATCACTACTCTATACTGTAGTCTATATGGGAGCTTAAATTTCGAGGAGGCGTTCAACCGCGAAAATGTTTAGCTGGACGGTATACTTAATTAATTATTGATGCAAGTAGTATGCTTCTCATGCATTATTAATGAGTGGAATAGCTGAAAAAGCCCGGGTAAAAAAAGATTACTTAACATCAACTGGAATCGCGTGTACCGATGTATTCGCAATGATCCTGTGAATACAGGTTGACCGTTTTGGAGACAGCGAGAATGTCTCGCGGTCTCGTGGCTGTGGGTTAATTATATGGTAAATACTTTTTTTTACTCATTCAACCAGCGCATCGTTATGAAAGATTGAAATTGCTGTAGGGCGTTTTGAAGTTAACCTCTTAGTTGCTTCTGTCTGTCAAAAGCTGTCACAATGCTGTCAGAACACAATAACAGTAACCTCAGAGGTTGCATGAGCTGACAGTCGTCTGGCATTCTCGTCTAGATTTCATGGCTGCCAAGTGTGGGGTCCCTGGCCCTCATTTTCAGGACATGGTCGTTAATAATTTGTTTCTGCTCCAAAGACTTAAGAGGCAACAGTCTAGGTCCAAACCCTCAGATCAGATAAGAATGGTATGTCAGCCTACTTCGCTAATCAGTATCCCTGCCTAGAACTCGGCGTTTTAATGGGAATATAATGACATTTTGCGGTCTTAATGGAATTGTAATGGCACTTTGCGGTTTGAGGCCAGAGGCTTTCCCTTCGCGGGAAGGGACTTTCTCAACTTTGGGCCTAGACTGGCAATACGAAAGGTGCCTGTCCCTGATTCGGTGAAGATAATGTCATACCCTCAACCTATAGTTTATTACGACAAAGTGTTATATTATAGCGGAACTCCACTATAGGTAAAAAACGGCGCCAACAGGCAAAATTCGTCGCCGACATTTCTAAAAATTCGGAAAATTCGACATGACTAAAAACTCTAGTGGATGAGGGGGTAAAATAGGTTGTTGGCAACACATTTATTTGTTGCCAACAATTGCAAAATATCTAACTTGATTAGATATTTCGTCGCAAAAAATTCGTCGCAGCCGTTTTTGCCTGTTGGTGCCGTTTTTTACCTATAGTGGAGTTCCGCTATTATGACATAATGTGGAAAGAAAACACAGTTTTGGCCCACAGCCGCTCAGATCAGATGAGAATGGTATGTCAGTGATTGGACGCCTACTACGCTAATGGTTTTTTCTGGTCTTGGAGTCGGCGTCCTATTGGAATTATAATGGCATTTTGTGGTTTGGAGCAAGAGGCTTTCCTTCAGTTTGGAGGGACTCTCAACTCTGAGCCCATCCTCCCTAGGCAGGTCCTCTACTCCGCACCGAGAAACTGTGATTATTTTCTTTAAAACTCGATTAGGAGTTGATTACAAGTGTATGCGTTTAAACGACAGCACTCATAATTATATATACCACACCAAATTCCCATTTATAAAGATTGCGTCACGTTTTTATCGCTGACCTTACATGATTGAAACGCCCCTCGCCGGTTATAAATGCACTGCTAAATGCCAACATTTTAAACTCGTCTGGGTGGATCCACATGGTCATGCATGGATGAAGTTTTTGTGTTGCACGCACTTCAGGTTAAAATTTTATTTTTTCATAAATACTTTGATCCTATACTGTTCAAAAACTTACGTAGGTGTGTTTTTGGGTCATGTCTGATTCCACTTCCCTCTCTCTCTTACCCTGTCTCTCAACCTCTTTGCCACTGTTTTATCTTCAACGTTTCTCATAGTCCCACCATTCATTATTCTGCCTCTCTCCAATTCTCCCCTACTGTATGTTTTCATCAATTTTTATTGAATTCACTATCATTTACAACATGATTTAAAGATTCATGTATTCTAGTTCTAAAGTATATGATTTAATTAGAATAACTTTAAACGCTTACAGGAAAAGGTCCATTTCTTCCTCCTCCCCACTCTCTCTCTCTCTTTTCTATGACGAACATCATAGTGATAAGCTTTTGGCATATATCGTTTTACCATAGCATTAATGCTATGGTAAAACGATATATGCCAAAAGCCATATATGTTTACACTTTATAGCTAGATCTGAATAGTCTACGACTAAATTATACAGTCTATATTTTTCTTCTGACAAAACACTCTAATATTTTTCTCTAGTCAACGGTTATCCGCCGACCTGTATACTTGTGTAGCAGGTAAAACATTTTCTGTATAGGACCTTGCATGTTTTACGCCAGAGGCCAGTTGCATAAGGAATCCTTACTTAAAATGTTCCTTGCTAAGCTATTTTTCCTTGCTTATAAGTAGGGAGTTCCTACTGTAGGAATACAAATTATAATTGTCTGTATAGGAAATTCCCTCACTAAAAGCACCTTCCCAACTGCTTAGAAAACGAAAAGAAGCGAATGAAGGAAAATATTAAGTAAGGATTTGTATGCAAAGACCTAGCTCCTAGTGACAGAATTGAATTAATCCTCATGATAAGAATAAAATATATGTGGACCTGTAAACCGATGTTTAACGATATGTCCTTACCAGAATAAAACACTAATCTTCTGTATTTAAGTATGTGACTTGGTAGAAAGAAACATAATCATGTAGATCACTTTTACATTTTCCATATCTCCAGGGCTCGTTATGTTTGGGCAACAAGCATATATATGTGAACCTCTCTTTTCCATATGGGTGGACTTATATATGCTATAGTGTAGTACTATAACAACCAGAGCAAATCTAGCATGACAATATATCTGGCCGTGGCCGGAAAAAGCCAGTCATTCCAAAATGAAGGTCTTTTGATGGTTGCTAAGACACTGTATCGTAAACGTGAGTACGTACCTGAAGGAAGAAATCGGTTTCATAATCACAATAATAATAGAAACGCTTATGCTGACATCTCTAGACACCCTTCATCAGCTGTAATGGTATAATTCCACAAATAATAGCTCTATTAAAGACAGTTGCCTTACACAATTAAAGCCTAAAGCCCATCATAAGTGTATGCTCTTCGTCAGTAATAGCTTACTATCGCCTTAGGCAATTACATGAGCACCTTATTGTATTGTCAATACACGCTGTAATAAAGGTATATTAGTTGCCATTAGTTTGATTGTAATCGTCTCTCTGTTGATGGTTGCTCTCAACGTTCTGATTGGCATCTCTCCTCACTGGAATAAACCAAATGAAGGTCGTTTCTCATGTGTTTTACCTATTGGGAAGTTTCACCATTAGGTTTTTGTTTCTGCCGTCTTCGTTTACTGTGAACAGCTTTTTGTGTTTTGCCTTGGGACTTGCAATTCAAAAGGGGATATGTAGTATTGACACAGCTTATAATATTACTGTACGATGCTTTTGTATATTAACATATACATCTAGATATCTACAATGTCATATGTATTTGAGGGCTAGGGGTCGTAGGACCTTGTATCCTTTCTGTTATCCTGGTGTTACTGGAGTTGGTGCAGGAAGTATTGGAACTAGATGTGGCCAGCCCAAAGCGCCCCCTAGCAGGTCCTGGAGGTTCATGCAGCTAGGAATTGTATGAATGAAGCTTATTGGAAGCAGAGAAGATGCAGGACACCACCCAATGGCCGGATTATTTATGGTGTGCCAATAGTCAAACGGTCTGCACATTGGTGACAAGCTAGCATTGATGTGGATATATGTTGGTTGTATGGCAAAAATGTCAACATGTAAAGTGAATGCAATTATATATCTTACAACTAGTTTTTGTTACACATTTTACTTTAACCTTCTTACAGATAAAACGCTCTCATTTATGAACCTGAACTCCCATCGACTTTTTTTAGTTTAAAAAAAGTCGTCTCCCTTGATCATCACAAAAATTGCCCAGCTTCACTAATAGGTATATTAGGTTTCGTTTGGCTTCAAAGGGAACACAAATACTCTGATACATCCAGAACGAGAAGTAGTAAATAAATAATTGCTACTTCACAATATAAGTGGAATATGATCCACTGTAACATAAATAACAAGTACTTGAAAGAGTGTAATAAAAAAATCAAAGGCTTCTTCTGATCATGATAAATAGATGCCTCCAGAAATGACATTGGGAAGGCAACTCAAACATTATAACCTTTTCCAGTAGTTCTCTATCCTTGTAAAAAAAAAAGTGCAGTTTTTACGCTTGCTTTTGAAATGCCTCTTAGACTCTGTTACTGCAGTGTGATGATATGCTACAACTGAATGGGTGTGAACATCTGAAGACGAAGTGAACCAAAATTAAACATGATTAAAGACATTCTCTGATGATATATGATGGGAAATGAATTGCACTTTAAGCGGTTCAATAATTATGCACGTTTGTGTGAATGTTATTGTGTTTAATAGTGAGCCCATCGTGGGCTATCGTGAAAGGTTTTGGCAATAGCTTGGAATTAAGACATGTCAGGACAAAGTGACAAAGGGAGGCACTAACTCTCTGTACTGTCATCTAGACTGTCATTGGGCTTTGCATCTGCAAATGGGACCCCTGAAAGAACAAGTTATAAGTTAACTAAGTATTAAGTTAAGCAATGATTTAATCAACTATTGTTCATTGCCCATTAGTTTATCTGCAATATCTGTATGCAGGTCCGTTCGTGATTAGCACTAGCAAGTATTAAAATCAGGGAGATCTGTAATGAGTTGTAATATGGTGTCACAAAGGAATTTTCAGATTACAATATTTGCTTGGAATAGTGACATAGCCACAAATTGTATTGTCTTTTCATGATATGTTTAGCTCGTAAAGTAGGTAACAATAACACTATTTTGTTCTTGTGTTGTCAGATATAATTAAGAAAATTGACTATATGTATCAAATTGGATCGGATAGAATATAATAGGGCGTTGAGCAACAACGCCAGGTGTATCTGGGTCAGGTTTTCAGAAAATATACAATCATCAATCCTCTCAAAAAACCCACATTTAAGACAGAAATGAGCTGCAAAATGCAGTTTAACATAACAGAACTGATACTTTAAATCAATGCCATACCAAATATATACTCAGATATACCCGAACTGTATCATTTTTTAGCCGAAGTTATTAAATATGTATAGAGCGGCCAATTGTACATTTTCTGAAAATCTGACCCATCTAAGAAATGCTGCACCCTTTTACTACTTTTACTATGTGATGTGGAAGAATTTATGTAGGTTCAATAATCTTTTCTTACTCATCTTCTACTATTTACTATTATCCTTCTACTTCCTTCGTTTTTATTTCCCTTTCATATAACACCTCAAAAGAAGTTGGTGTCAAAGTGAGATACTGTTGAATCAGAATACAAGTAATTATGTTAGTATATAGTTGTATCTTGGATATTATTCTCTTAATGATAAAATAATGGGAGTTCATTGGAAACTCCTCCACTGGAAGCGAACAATGCCAGAACACAGCATTTCCTTCTTAATTGATACACATGTCTCTTAATCATTAGCACAATTAAAGGAAACCGGATAATAACATCATTATCCTACTCTTAACCTTTACGAACTGACATCATGCAAAGATAGAATTAATCCTTTTAAAACATTATGTGAATGACTTTATCATAAAAATAAGTGAAGCGAAAACACCTTGACGCAGAAATACTGCGGTTGCCTGAAGCTTGAAATTAAAATTGCATTTTTATGCCGCTACTCTGGCGATAACATTAGAAAACATGGGTTTCTTTATTAGTAGGGTAGTTTTTCCCTACGGGTACCATAAATTAACAGACATTCTGGGCCATTACATACTTAACAACCATTTTTAAAGGTTCCTCTGGTATATATAGTCTACTTCAGGGTTGGTATGCCTTATTACCGTATATAATATTTATTGTAGATGACCTTGCAGACATACTACAATTGTATTCATTTCAACAAACGCTAACATATGTTTTATATGCCTCGAATAGCTAGGAATAATTGATAATATATCAATATGGTTTGTATGATGCTTCCACTGTAATACATGAAACGCCACAGTACCATGTTTTCATAGCCAGTCTAGACCCAAACTTGAGAGAGTCCCTTCAAACGAAGGAACAGCCTCTCGCCTCAAACCGCAAAGAGTCATTATAATTCCATCAAGACCGCAAAATATCATTATATTCCCATTAAAACATCGAGTTCTAGGACAAGAAACCGATTAGCGAGGTAGGCTGATATACTATTCTTATCTGATATGAGGGTTTGGACCTAGAGTGTAGCTATTATGTTCACAGGTTCTTACGTTTGGGAGTAAGATAAGATTATTAATAGTGGTGGCAATAGTCTATTGGATCAATCAAGATTAACACCGAGGTGCATAGCACAAAAGATCCATGGATATAGGACCACAGCCCGAGGCAGATCTAGATATGAACACCGGTTCTCTATCAACTTCCCTGTAAGGCCGTTTTGTATAAGGGTCAGATTTTCAGAAAATGTACAATTGGCAGCTGTACACATTTAGTAAATTATGCTAAAATAGGCTGAAATTTGGCCAATACTAGGTAAATTCAAGTATATTTGGCATTGCATTGACGCTAGCAATCTATTTGGTTAGGTTGAACTGTATTTTGAAGTTTATTTTCGTCTGAAATCTGGGTTATTTGAAAAGATTAGCGAAATTGAATTGCACATTGTCTGAAAATCTGACCAATAAGTAAAAGTCACTGAACAGTAACGTGGGGAAACCTATTGTGAACACCACTAATATAAAGATTCCGTGTAGTACCGTTTTATCTGTTGTTCTCCAGACAAACTACTTTGTAGCCTGTGCATGATTTATATGGCTGGCCTTCAAAGCGACAAGCAGGAACCGCGAATGAAGGGCTTATATGGTCCATCCCAGACCTCACACCTTGCCAGGATAAACAAGCAATAATAGATTATTGGTTAGATCTTCCCCTTGGCCATGTCTGTCCCTAATTTATTTGTGTTTAAGTGGGCGTGACTCCAGTGGACATAGATTGATGGGTATTTGTTTACCTTACTGTGCCAGCTTCCCTCTAGTTGAGGAATATGTGTACAAATAAACGTTGGTGCTTGCAAAATATGTTAATCCTATAAGGATATTGTACAGTCATTCATATTAAACTAAGTCGAACACTTGGAAGTTTGAAAGTTTGGATCTGATATTACACTCTAGGTCCGAACCCTCAGATCAGATAAGAATGGTATGTCAGCCTACTTTGCTAATCAGTTTCCCGGCCTAAGACTCGGCGTTTTAATGGGAATATAATGACATTTTGCGGTTTTAATGGAATTATAATGGCACTTTGCGGTTTTAAGAGAGAGGTTTTCCCTTCGTTTGAAGGCACTCTTCCACCATTGGACCTAGACTGATTAGACACGTGTACATACACCTTCTTCAAGAGATGCAGGACATTGTCGTTGTTATTATTGGGCCAAAATCATTATATCAAATATGACACGCTTCTCAGCTTTGGCTGTTTCTCAGACAAAGCTTTAACAAATCACAAAAAAGCAGGATACTTAGGCAACATTTTTTCTGTCGTCGTGTTAATTAAGTAGAATTTAATTTCCCTCATTTGGCATTTCAATCTACTACGCCACTCCCCTAATTAAAACGTTAATAGATCATCTATAAATATATGAGCTGTTACCACATATAATTATAGCTAAAAGGTAATTCAGTGTTTCAGCATTAATTCTAACTCGATGGGTGGAGAAACAAAAGTAATAAAATGGGGTTTCTGACCCCGATAACACGTTAATCATTTGTCTGTATCTTTTAAAAATGTGTTGTGACCTTGACGAATCGGTTAATTCTAACCAATTTTCTCTCCCTGAGTAAGAGAGTGTGAATGTTATGTAATACATCTTAAAATGTTTAAAAGTTAATTGATGGGCCGGAGCAGTGATTGTTTTATGCTCAGGTCCAAAACAGACGTGAATTGTAATCTGTTGTTGCAGGTATAAAATCAATAATTGATAATAGTATAAACAATAATAGTAAATAAATGTTTCTTATGAATATTATTTCGGGTACATTTTTATTCACACTTGAGAGAAGTATCACCAAATGTTGGGACTGAGGTAGGATGATGAATCGAATGCAATTATCGCACCGGGACCACTAAAGCATATATAATAATAATTATCATCAGCAACAATTGGGGCATTAAGGGTGTTTCCCATATGAAGCATATCCAAGTTTCATTTTTTTTTGCCTTGAGTGAATGGCTAGGATCCTTGCTCAAATTACCGGTTGTCAAAATTGACATGGACTGTGCCCAAGAAAATGTGATACACATCCTTTAGATCTCTCGTCAAAATATGCGTGTATACTATTTCACAAGGTCGTACGTACAATTTTTAGCAGATTTTTAATAGAAATAGTAGATATTATTCACGAGTGGAACGAATAGCCATTACTCATGTCATCTTATACAATATATTATGAAAATTTAAATGAATGGCTTGAAAAGATAATTACCTTTATTGAGATGGATAGCGGTGAGTTTTTGACTAAATAAAAATCTCTCTGCTAATAACCACCCCATTTTTCATCCAATGGATTCTTTGAGACGGAAAGTCACGTGATTGCAGGTAGCGCTGCGAACCAGGGGTTGACTTTTGAGCGGTATCGGGTGCATGTCCCATAGAGCTCCATAGTAAAATTTTGAGATTTAATCCCCCCAAAAATATAGAAAACATTTGTAAAAAATGAATTGCTTTCATTGACTTAAAGCTTGATATTGCAAGTGTCACATATGTTGAGAGCAGAACAATTTGTCATCGTTATCATGTAGAACCAGGAGTATAAACTTTGGGATTTTAATATGGGAGTCTATGGGGGCCGATGTCAGTATGCAATCCCTGCCGTATCTGTTACCTTTTCCAACGCACTTCATTCAAAGTTTAAGTTCTCATCTTTCTTGGGCAAACTATGTTGAAATTAAAAGTTATCTGGAATGGGATATTCTTATAAAGATATATGTAAAAGAATTTGTCCTGATGACACCATAAATGATTTGTAAAATCAAGAATTAGTTTTATGAAAACAGTACCCGTTGCACCGCTACCGCTACCGGAACCGGCTTGCCGTCTCAAAGAATGGAACGGTCTACTTTCGGATATAAATGTTACTTACCCATGAACATGAAGGAGGCTATGAATTATGGTTTCACCATAACATTATTTTTAGAGCAGGACTCTTATCTCATATCGTTTTATATGTATAACATTCTAGACTTGGATTAGTGCCGAATGGGAAACTGACTGTGGGACCCAGAGATGGGTCAACTGTTCTACCCAAATGTTGTTTAAACCTAGCTTCAATATGTTGAATGTAAATCCAATAATTCTAACCATTTTATTACATAGTCATGACGTACATAATAATATATGTACTTTGAGTCTCCATTCTTTCCTATTTCAATATAACAGGGCAGTATAGTCACATATTATATTATGTATATATATAATATTATGAATTTCACCTAACCCCGCCCCCTCCTACCACTATATTTCATCAAATAATGTATACGCAAATCATAATCATAAGATTCCGCATATTTTCTAAAAAAAATGTTTTGACCTTTTCATCAATGATCCTACTGCCATTTTAGGTTTTTCAAAAATGTCTGAGCTTTACTAAGCTTTTTTCTTTTGATTTTGTAAGTTTTGCAGTTTATTGCATGTCTTTGCAGCTTAATACATGGTCTAGGCAGATAATATCAAATTGAAGAATTGGAACAAGGTATAGCTTTATTCATTCACCGAAATTTACGCGAATGTGGAATGTCTACTACAAGCTTAATTGAGGACAAATCCACGTGGTCTTTCTCCGCATTCGTGGTTTTTTATATTAATATTTTTGTAGTCGCATATTTTCCCAAATCATGAAATGAAGAAAGTATTCCCCGCACACCCTTAACTATATGTCAGTAGAGCTTACAATGCTGCAACAATATTTTGCATAGAAATTGTGTGAAAGGCCTCGGGCTTAACAGTGAGGGAGAATATAGCACGCAATCTACTCATTCATCCTTTTCAATCTGTAATGCCTAGATTATATATCATTATCAAGGACGCTTGCATGGAGAGGCTGTCTCTATCCAAGTCCCCAATAAGATAGACACGAAAGGCTAGAATCTTTGGCAGGAACTTTACATAGTTAAAGACAGGCTTCGGATGTTGTATTGTTCCATTTTTTCTCTCCTGCTGAAAAGATCTCTTCATTTTGTCTTGTCTTTTCGGGATGTGCTATATAATAAATGGATCTTTATGCCTATTGATAATATCAAACGACATCGTTTTTATATTTTGTCCTAAATACACTAAAGGCTTTTGCGGTAATGTTCAACAAGCTCATTAAATGTCTTAACCTGATTTAAGAGAGGGAGTTTTGCCTCTGAGATTTGTAAACAATTACCCCAGGCTAAAGAGATAATAAGTATAGAGGGAAGGCAATTCCCGTTTACTATACAAATGGTAAATATTAATTGAATATAATTATAAATTGCGAGAAAAGGACCTGACTAGGAAATCACTGGCTTGACCCCTTGCTGTACGTCACCAGGATGCTTGATGGCTATTGGCCGAAGTTTGGACATATTTAAAGAAGGACAGAGAGTCACTGGTCAGTCTAGGCCTGTAGCTCGAAAGCATAAGATCGAGCAGAGAAAAGACATTCTCAGTTTGGAAAATTTTTTCTTTACTGAACAAAAAAATTGCAACATATGCCTAGGCTCATATCTTGTAAGGGTTGTGGCAAAAGTCATCTCGAACCAAGTTGTCTTCGGAAGAAAGGGTTCGTAAAAGCTAGCCTACCTGCCGAAATGTCCGTGTCGAAGGAAATGATCTTCAAGTGGTCGGACATTACGAATGAAGCCGACATTCCTCGCAGGGGAACGAAAGAGTACGATGATTTGCTGACTGCAATGGTGGTTAGGCAAAAGAAAGATGAGGCTACAGTAGCGAATACTGTAAAACTGGAGGACGAGGTTCTGGCATTATCGAAGAAATTGTCTGTCGTACGTGTGGATCCAACCCCCGCCGGTGCAACTGGTGGTGGACCTTCGTCTTCGTTGAGATATATCACTTCGGGTGTCAATGTGTTGGCCGACTACGACGATGAGATTAGTAAGTTACGTCCAGAATTTTACTGCTTGGCTGCTAAATCCCATGAACAATTGTCTATTACCGAATTGCTTTTCGGTTGTAGTAAGGTGGCCCAACATTTGCTTCGTAGAGGAATTGATGTGAATGGCTATATCGATCACCTCGCCTATGTCAGCTATAAGTCCTCGACTAACCATTTTGTCAACATGGGAGTGATTATGTACGAGCGTACGGTCACTACTAAGGTTATCGAGAACGACAGGTTCGACTGGACGTCTTTGGATTTGGAAGCCAATTCTCTCTATCTTGGCATTGAATTTCAAGTAGTTAATTCCGCCCCTAGACCACGCTATGAAAGTAGATCTCAATCTTTTTCCAATGCTTCGACACGAATTACGCCTCGTCACTTGGAGGCGGCCATTTTGGAATCAGGTGGCGCTAAGCAATACCCTTACAATGAACTTTTTGATTTTGGTAAATGGCCTTATGACGTCTGCTGGCAGTGGAATATGCCATCCAGGTATAATTGTTGCAGGTATCCATGCTGGAGGCGACACATTTGTGGAATTTGTGCCAAGAATCACCGGGCTGAAGACTTCCACGGACCAAAACACAATGGCGAGGCCTCAAATACAAAGGAACCGGAAGCGAAGTCGGCATAGGGCCAAGATGGCGGACTTGGTAGGTTGAGTGAGCAAAAAGAGGTAGATGATTTTGATTTTTGCGTCCTTACAGATGGAAATTTCGATGACTTGGTTAATAAAGCTCATAATATTGGAGATAATGACTTGTTGGAGGGGGTTCGACGTCAAATGCCCCCATCTAACTGGGTTAAGTGGCTTTTTCATGACAATTCGTGGGATTTCGACTCGCATTATTTATTGGATGGAGTCACGAACG
The DNA here is from genome assembly GCA_942159475.1 of Sthenelais limicola. Taxonomy (NCBI): domain Eukaryota; kingdom Metazoa; phylum Annelida; class Polychaeta; order Phyllodocida; family Sigalionidae; genus Sthenelais; species Sthenelais limicola. The sequence continues at coordinate 108,161,881 of OW804097.1, read as the reverse complement.
GATTCATGCTGGTCGACCCCAGCCCAGATATTGAACCCTACGCCTGCCACAACTATCGTTCATGTTTCATCGATGGCGCCGAGAATAAAATCACTGCTATATTTAACGATGAGTTGCTTCAACAGAAAATTTCAATCACTCATGCTCAGCCTACCTGTGTCCATGCCCTAGGTGCGGTTAAGAAAAAAAATGGAAAAATCCGCCCAATAACCGACTGTCGTAGACCTTTGTATCGCTCTGTCAATAACTTTACTGATGTTGTGTTTTCGTCTTTTTCTTCCATTAGTATAGATGATGTGGTCGCCTGTGTCAAACCTGGAAACTACCTAGCAACTTTAGACATCAAGAGTGCATATAGGTCTTTGTGTATTACCCCAGGAAATCGTAAGTTTTTTGGTTTGAAGTGGATCATCGATGACAAGGAGGTCTTTCTGGTGGACAACTGCGTGTGCTTCGGGGCTAGGGCTGCTCCATTCGTGTTTACAAGAGTAACCAATGGCGTGTGCAGAATGCTACGTTCACGAGGATATACCTGTTTTTCTTATATTGATGATTTCTGTTTAATAGCAGATACATACCAGCAATGCAATGAAGCCCTCCTTTTTCTGATCAAATGCTTACGTGAACTTGGTTTTTACATAGAGTGGTCTAAATTGACCAGTCCCAGTACTATATGTCCATACATAGGCTTTTCCATTGACTCTTGCAAGATGTCTTTGAGTATTCCAATTTCAAAAATTCACAAACTGAGAAAGACTGTCGATTTTTTCTGGGGTAGGAAATTTGTCACCAGAAAGCAGGTCCAACGTTTAACTGGCATTGTTTGTCATTGCTCTAAGGTAATATCTGGAGGAAGGGAACACAGCTTCAGTTTTTACAAATTACTTCGATCGATTGGAAACAAAAGAAAAGTCCCTGTTAATCATGATTTTCTCTCAGATATTATCTGGTGGAGAGATAATATGGAAGGATTTAATGGCGTGCGATTTTTTGGGGCTCAGGATGTACCTATGACGAGCCTTGTCTGCAATCGTGCTAGAGATATATTCTCTTATCAATTCATGGGATCCCAGGGTTCAGGGTCTTTCAAGAAAATCGATCAGGAGGTGATTTCTTGGTGTAAAGATGGTGACTGTTATACTTTGAACATTCCAGGTTGCTGTTTTGCTGTGAAACATGTCAGAGACCTAGCCATTATAAGCCTGGCTTTAGAACTTCATGCACCTGAGGCCAAAATGAGGAGGATCGACGTGAGATGTGATAGTAGACAGGCATATTTTTTACTGCAAAAAAGGCAGCCCACTTGCAGGCACAGTGCAGATATTTTGAGAGATTTGTTCTTCTGGAAGTGGAGATATGACTTGGTGTTTTAATTTTCTTCATGTTTGATTACAGAAAACCTCTCAAGAAGGGTTGAAAACCTGAAGCTGGAAGCTTTGGCTGCCAGCACAAGGAAGACGAGGTCCGCCCAATGGTCAAAGTATTATCAGTTTTGTGCTGATCGAGGACTGCAATCTCTACCAATTGTGCCTGATAATGTCTGTTTATTTATTGCCTATCTCGTGGATTCATTGTGTTATTCTTCCATTAATAATATGGTATCAGCATTGAATTATCTTGCCAAGCTTCATGGGGGTCCTGACCTTCGCCAGGATTTCTCTGTGGGTATCGTTTTGGCAGGAATTAAGAGGAGGTTGGGGGCAAAAGTGTCTCCAAAAGATCCTCTCTTACCTGAGGACTTATCAGCCATTTACAAGCAAGTGGATTTCAAGGAAGATTACGAATTTTTGGTATGGTTGGGAATGATTCTGGCTTTCAGATCATTGTTGCGAAAATCTCATATCTTCTCTTCACCACCTGATGCTCATTTATTACTTCGTAGTGATGTTGTTTTCAAGGATTGGGGTGTCATACTGATGGTGAATTCGTCCAAGACTATCCAATATCAGGAGAGGAAACTAGAGATTCCTGTGGCCAGATCTGGAGGAAATCTTTGTCTTGTTGAAGGCTTGGATCGTCTGTTCTCTAGGTTTCCTGCTTCAGTGGACAGCCCTTTGATTTCTACTAGTGATGGTCATCCTATATCATATGGATACGCTTTGGGTCTACTCAAGAAATGGTCTAAGAATGCTGGTATATCAAAGGATGTGGGGATGCATTCTCTTCGACGTGGTGCTGCGACTTATCTTCATGTGATGGGTGTATCTTTGGAGGATATTAAATTCTCTGGGGATTGGCAGTCGCTTTGTGCTCTCAAATACATCTGTCCTCCGATTGACTATCGAATTTCTACAGAAAAGAGAATTGCCTCATCTCTATCCGCCTTCAATTAAAACTAAAAACAAAATTAATAAATATTTCCTTAATATCAAATCTGGCTGGGCAAAGGAAATATAAATAAAAAGCAGGGTCTGATAAGCACCCATTGAAGGCAACTATTCTCTCTCTTTATTCTTGCCAGCAATTTATGGTAAATATTAATTGAATATAATTATAAATTGCGAGAAAAGGACCTGACTAGGAAATCACTGGCTTGACCCCTTGCTGTACGTCACCAGGATGCTTGATGGCTATTGGCCGAAGTTTGGACATATTTAAAGAAGGACAGAGAGTCACTGGTCAGTCTAGGCCTGTAGCTCGAAAGCATAAGATCGAGCAGAGAAAAGACATTCTCAGTTTGGAAAATTTTTTCTTTATTTGTTTGGGGGCAAAGGAAATATAAATAAAAAGCAGGGTCTGATAAGCACCCATTGAAGGCAACTATTCTCTCTCTTTATTCTTGCCAGCAATTTATAATAATGCATTAATCACCGATTAATGGCCGACACTTCCACACTTCGGATTTTCAAGGGCGAATTAAAGTGTCTTAATGAATTCATACCCACTAGCTAAAAGCATCAATGCTTGCATTATTTAATTTGGCGGCCAAAACATATTCTAAATAGCTTATTGCCACTGGTCCTCTATACAAATAATAATGCATTAAACAGCCTATCTAATGTAAAGTGTTATCCTAGGTTAGAGCAAGAATGAACAGGGAGTTGCAAGTAAGATTCAACATCTAGTCCTATTTCAAAGACTCCTATTTGGTTATTGAGTTCACTTTTTTTAATAATAAACTCATTGGAAGCAAACAATGGATCATATGTTGAAAGCTGCGACCTGCCTGTGGTTGGTTGGAGGTAGAGAAGCAATGGTGTTCAGTTTGCTAAAACAGGGAAGCTATGAACTTAATAGGAAAGATAATGTGATGGGACCACTTCAATCATGTTAAATGAATGCCAATGTGAAAGTTTAATTTCCATGCATGAAGCGGAGAGACGATCAAAAGAAAAGATCTATTGTTTGTGTTAATTTGAGTGACAGCAAATCAGAAACGTCATTTAGAAGTGCTACTCTCATGGCAATCAATTTTGGTAAGTTTCAACCAATTAGAAAGTCAATTGGCTGCTAATTGCCCATATAATATGTTTGTCAATACCCCATGTGTGAAGGCGTAAGTAAGGCGATTTTAATGGCGGCCACTTCCACGCTCCGAATTTTACCAAAGGATTTTAAGTTTCTTCTGGATCAAATATTAATGAAATAAAGGCCCAAACATATCCTAAACAGGTTAGAAAGCTGACATGTTTTGTGGCCTTGGTCATTGTTGTTTTTTTTACCAGCTTCAGCCTTACGGTTTCAGCTCTCAAAAAACAACAATGACCTCGGCAACAAAAGGTGTAAGTTTCTAACCCTTAATTAATTGCCTGCTGAACCATTATTAGAGGATTGATGACCCTGCTGTGGGTCAATAATGCTCAGGTTTCCATAGGTGCCGAGGGCACTATTGACAGGAGAACAGCCCTGAAATGGCCGACACTTCCACACTTCGGATTTTCAAGGGCGAATTAAAGTGTCTTAATGAATTCATACCCACTAGCTAAAAGCATCAATGCTTGCATTATTTAATTTGGCGGCCAAAACATATTCTAAATAGCTTATTGCCACTGGTAATTCAGACACGAGGGTATTGTTGTTTTTCTACAAAAAGGAGAAACAACAATGCAAAGCTAGTTCAATGCCCTAAATACCTCCAACCAATCCGAGGCAGGTCATCGATTACTGATTAGTATATGGGATCCAAAGAGCCCCACACATATTATAATTGTCCGCTCGACCAAATGCTGCCGAATAGGGGCGCCACAGCAATGATTTTGATTTTGATTTTGTCTGATTTTGTTCATTTCAATAGCATAGAAACCCATTTCCAAATCGAAGATTCTTTATTGATATCATAGTTAATCATATATATGTATAATTGTATGTCTCTTTTCCTATTTTCTTTCTTCTTTCTACAAGTGCTATAAAAGCTAAACTTTGTTGACAACCCTCAAGCAATATGAATAATCCACACTATACACAACCTCACAATAGTGTTGTTGCTTCATAGAACACAATTATTTATATGACCTTGGCCTGTATTACTGGGTCTATTTATAATAGAAAGGATGTACTTCACTCAGTTCTATAGAGGCTTGGAACATATAACAACTCCCCTTCTTTTAAAGTGACGTCTATGGGACACATCTATTAGAAATCTTAGCCTGTTTGATGTCAGATACACTCGAGAGGCGAAATTTCACTTCTCATTAGCCTGGATTGAAGTTGATCCTATCATCTATCATCTATCACTCTCATTCTATACATGGAGAGAATGGAATGTGCCGACAATAATCGAAAATTTATTGGACGAGATATGTGGACGATGCCGTAGGCAGAGTGCTTAGGCGGACGAATCAAGTCCAATAAATTTTCAATTATTGCAGGCCAGTTCCATTCTATTGAAGAAATGCGGGCCATTCTTCGTAATAATTCAGGGTCAGTAGTTGGGCGAGAAATTAATCAACGCAACACACAGAGATGTATGCTTCGAATCAGTACGAGCCTTAGAAGAGGTCGAACCAATCTTGCTGTTTATTCTTATACTAGACAGATTAGAACGAATACACTGGTCCTGCGCTGATTGGCTTTGGTCCTGTTGGTTCAATTAATTGACAGGTTAGATTAGAGATCCAATCAGCCACAGGATAACAATGACAGACAATTATTAAAACGAGGCTCAGAGTGACCACTGCCACTCTGACCAATCTCTTTGGGTGGTGACCAGGTCACGGGGTTATCTCCCCTCCCCTCTCCCTACCCTTTAACTCACTTTTCTACTCTTTAATCAGTATTCCCCCCCTCCCCTGACCTGGCGGTCAGCCCCTCCCCTCCTTTTCCATGTGATCGACTTTGAGATAACGGTCAGACCTGGACCTCACCTGTACCTTTGGACTTTGGGATGATAAGAAATCCGCGAGCGTTGTGGCGGTAAGAAAGTGTGGGTAGCCTTCTGGCCGGTAGGGGCGCGACAAAGGTCTGGCTGAATGAGACAACTTTAACTCAAAATTAGACAATTTAGGCTTGTCAATTTTACACTATATTTATTATATGGGCATAAAACTTGAGGTGTAAAATCTGAAAAAAGTAGCCGACTTGATGACGAAGTAGTTCATATAGTAGGCATACTATACAAATATTTTTATAGCACCCAACTTATTGCACCTCTCATATGGAATGCGCATGTAATAAACTCATCTATGGCGTCTACAATAAGAGCTTGGTTCAGTGTTTTAAACAAGTAAAAAAAGCCTGGTTTGAAAAGTACCTAGTCACTGCTCTACACTTTAGATCAATTAAAGAATTCTATATTTCAGCAATCCTAAGATTATCTCTACATTCAGTGAACATAACACCTTTCAAAGTAAATAAGAAGGGGAGTTGTTATGTTCCAAGCCTCAGTAATAAACTCATCTGTGACGTCTACAATAATAGCCTCTTGGTAATAGAGGTAAAGTACATTTCTGTATGTTCAGGCAGCGTAATGCATATTCAATTGCCTCCTGGAGTGATCGAAATACACACTACGCACTACACATCACGCAGTACGCATACATGGGTTCAGTCCAGTTAATTTCTTTACTTTTGATTTTCACGCATTACGCACTACGCATCACGCAATATGGACACATGGGTTTCCAGCTTAACTTTGAAATGTGTTATGTTCACTGAATATAAAGATCCTCTTAGGATTGCTGAAATATAGAAGTCTTAGATCTAAAGTGTACAGCAGTAACTAGGTACTTTTAAACCAGGCTTTCTTACTTGTTTAAAACACCGAACTAAGCTTTAAGCATGTATACGTATCTATTGCTGCGCTATATCGTATATGACAATAAGATCGAGTATCTGAACGAGAGTTCATTGCATTTCATCCACTCATCCATAGCCACTTGTAATGCCGAGACGGCAACTACAGATCAATCACGCTCTGATAGTTTGAATCCAATAATGAAACCTTGAATCTTGGATATCCAGGATATTGTGGGAGTATGCTATCCTCCATACTATCCTTATACTCATTAATTAGTAATTCAGTGTCATTATCCCGTACATTAGGGCTAATCACAGAAACTAAACATGGATAATTAGTCCCAAATGGAAGACACAATGTGTTCGCGATGTGAGCGATAATTGATGGTGTTGACATTCGGATGGGTATGTGTTTGGCAGATGAATACTTGAGGGTATGATCATGCCATGCTTGTCACTTATTGGTCTGAGCAATTAATTTGAGTACCAGCTGAATATATGAATAGGAGATTTATCGTACATCTAGGCTATAATACCACGCCTGAATTATTAATTACGTGACAGCTCATGGGACCACTGTGCCACCCTGGAAAATATTTTCTGCATTTTGTGCAAGAGTTACTTTTGTAAAACGGCCAATGCAAGTATCTAATTCATCATAGAACTATCAGGAGAAAGCGTTTTAAAATAGCAGACGTTTTCCGTCACAACCAATGCAGAATTGAGAACAGTGCCGTTACAACGCAATGCTTTTTACCGAATAAACATAAATAAAACAGACAAACACATCATAGTGACTTCTGTTCATAGTAGTAATACCTGTAATTTGTTTGGGATGTTCGAATTCTATGCGCAGCCCCCTAATTACGTAATTTACGACGAAATATATATATATACGTCCCCTCGTCTTATGAAGCGGAACCCATTGGTTGTAACCTTCCTTCATTTTAATCTGATCCGGAATACGTCGCCCATGTCCTATAGAAGATCCTTATCCTGCATATGCGTTTAAACACAGGAATGCATATCCTTGATTGCGAATAAATCACAAAGCGCAACGATATTCATCTTGATAACGCCTGACATTCTAAATAATAAGCCATGACTGCACCCCATGTTGCTAATCAGCAATATAATTATCAATTTGTAACAAACTGATTATGGAGCTTTCTGGTAGAATGTTACTGTGTAGAAAAGGAGTGACTAAGATACCTTTGTAATATAACTCTTCTGACAAAATGGTATAAAATGTGTTTAACAGGTATATTTCTATTACCGGAGCCATATGATATATCTCGTCTTGAGCCCGATGTTGAAAATAATTGTAATTTTTAGCAAATAGTATCTGTGAGGACCAACTGAGAATAACGTCTGTCGATAAATCCTGAATAAAAATGTCTTGAATCTGAAATCTGAAATCTGAAAGATTCGTATCATCGAAGAAAATCATCCACAACCAGTGGGAAATTTCTGATCAAAGAAGTCTTAGTAAACTTTGTATGCCGCAGCAGGTTAATGAATTATATATACTGAGGACAGTTTTGTAGAATGAAAATAGAAGAGACAAGAAAAGAGAAACGCCACAAAAAATATAAATGAGTTCTGATTCAAATTAATGTAAACAAATACATGTTGCTTTTGAATTCTCGAAGTAAGAATATACCTTCCTATTTGGCATATAATCAATAGTCTATTGTCTTTAGAGCAGACATGAAAGATAGAGTCAAGGCCCAGGCCACTTCTTACTAAATTCCGTGAGTATCGCATGATAATCGGCTTAGTGAACCATTTCAATAATGATACGATTAATAATAGGTTTTCTTGACAATTGAAACGTATCACGAATGTGAAATTTTGTCAATAAAAGTTTTAAAAAAAACAAGGGCCTTAAGAATCATAAAAGCCATATTTGTTTCACGTCTCTAAACAAATGAAATTATGTTTGATCAGAAGATACGTGTCTCCTTATAATCTAATGGTCGAAAGTAAGTACAATGCTCAAGGATCTTGGAGCATTGTACGTTGTGCGTTAATGGAAGATTTCCAGAAGCTCGAGCTTCTGGAAATCTTCCATTAACTACATTTATTACATACCAATTATTGAAACATTTGTTTTACTATTCATATGTACTCACATGGTTACCCAAGTTAATTGCATGGTATCTGACACCACTGTAAGAGCATTTCTACTCAGAGGACACACCCACCCATAAAATATAGAGTCAAAATAGTGAGTGACGAGACCTCACATATTTTTTTTTTTTTTAACAAATTTTATTGGTCAAAGTTTTACATCACATGCAATAATTCTCATTTGCCAATGGGAAAATCTATTAATTTGTTACATCCATTCGATTATCATTCAATAACATTCAATTTCTTCGCTTCTGTTGGTGAGTTTTACTCATTACATTAATCCATCAGTTATGTCTCTACTTTATAATTATCTAAATTCTGAGAGCGTACATTTTGATTTACTCTATTACGGTTGTCATATCATACCACCTCTGTGGGATAATTTCCCAGCAATAGTGTTATGGTTTCTTATTTAATGATTATAAATACATTCTAGTAATCACATCACATCCATTCTACATTTTTTTGTGGCCTTCTAAAAACAATACATACATGTAGTTCGCAAATAAAAATGTTTTCCGTAGTTTACACCTTCCTGTAATTTAATAATTACCTCTTATCAGTTGTCTATATTACTTGCACAATATTAGCTACATGCGGTTAGTCTCGCCAGAGCTCCGTATCTTTCAGAAATTGCTTCAGACTTTCCCAAGTTTTACTTTTATTTGCAGGGCTTAATTTATTCCACTTTTGGGGACCCTGTACATGTGGAGAACGATTGAATTTCTCCGACCTTGCTAGGGGCTGAATAAGATTTATTCCTCTAGCAAGTCTTGTTTCCCTGGGCATAATTTGCATACGTTCTGGTAATTCCTTCATTAGATACATTAATCCCTGTACCGCAATATCACCTCTTTTTTGCAAGGTATCTATACAGAGTTCACTTCGCATGTCATATATAGTCATTTCATTATTATTATTAAAGACTGTTCTTACTGCCCTATTTAAGACGCTTTGCAGTTTCGAGATGGTTCTTACGTTCGCTAAGTTGTACATGATAATACCGTACTCGGCAAGTGATAATATGTGAGACTTAACTATGGTGCAAGCCATTTTTTTGTTTAAACACGGTCTCAATCTTGCTAGACTATTTACTTTTTGTTGTATCGTCAGTCTCATCTTGGTAAAATGAGATGTAAAATTTAGGTTTTCATCGATTTGATATCCTAAATATCTGACTACCTTTGCCTTTTTTATGGCATGACCATCGATATAGTTTTCACCTATGTTGCCAAAATTTAGCTTTTTCAGCTTGTTTTTTGAGCCTAGGACCTGGAGTTGGCACTTATTGGAATTGATTTTCAGTTTGTTTCTTGTCATCCAATTTGCAATATTCGTCGAAGCTAATTGCGATATAGTTATACAGTCTCGAATATCAATACCCGTTACTGTAATAGCCGTATCATCTGCATATATATTTAAGTTAATTTCGACGTCGTCAGAGGGTAATTCCACATTGTCTATACATCTGGGTAGGTCATTAATAAAAATTTAAAAAATCAATGGGCCTATAATGCTCCCCTGTGGTACGCCTCTGGTTATGGTGACTGGATCTGAAATATTTGATCCCAATTTGGTTCTTTGCACTCTATCTGTCAGGTAATTTTGGACTATGTCGATGATGCTGGTATTTACATTGTAGTATCTTAATTTCTTCATCAGGATCACATGGTCTATACAGTTAAACGCCTTTGCCACGTCATAATAAGTGGCTGTTGTTAATTTACCTGTATCGATTCCCTTTAAAACTGGTTCTAAAAATTCATATACTGATCTGTTTGTCGAGTGATTTTTTCTGAACCCCCCCTGTTCGTTAGCAAAAAACCTATTGAGTTCCATGTGATCCCTCAGAGCATGGCTTATGAAATGTTCTAACAGTTTTGATGGAAGTGGTACTATTGCTATGGGACGTTGCTGTTGCAGATTTCTGACGTTTGATGTTTTTGGAATCGGTGTTATAAAATATTCCTTCCATTCTAACGGAATTGTTGCAGTTGAGATACATAATTTTAGTAATTTAGTTATCACTGCGGACAGATTTAGAAAGTATAGTTTCAAAGTTTGGGCATTTACCCAATCCCATCCACTATTTTTACTAACGTCAATTCCCATCAGAAATTTGATTACTTTGTCCTCGTTTATGGAAATTCTCGTGGAAATCATATTTTCAGGAGTATCTCTCATATAGTCATTGTACCCCTCGTCATCTGCCATATCATTGCCACTCATTTGCTCAAAGATTGAGTTCAGTGCGTTACAAGCTTCTCGGCCCTCAACAGTTCGCCCTTCATTTACATAGGTCTCGGGTGTTTCAGGTTTCTTTTTTCCTAGGAGGCCATTCAACCTATTCCAAAATTTCTTACTATTATTCGCACAGTTGTTTAAGGTATTGAAGATATAAGATCTTTTGGCACGTTTGATTAACTTGGCAGTGTCTGCTCTAGCCCTGGACGCATTTATTCTGTCTACTTCTGTCTTAGTTCTTTTAGCTAGTTTGAATAAATTGTCTCTATTCTTAATTGCAAGATGACATTCTCTATCCAGTATAAGCTTGCCTCTGTGAACGATAATTTTCGTTTTCATAGGGCATCTATCGTCCAAGTACCTGAGTAAACATTCCCTGAGTTTTTTCCATAAAACTTCGACCGATGGGGGTTGTATGTTAAAGTTTTCCCCGACTAATAGGTCATTACAATATACATTGAATTCATCCTCATTGAAATTGTCATAGTTCCGAGATACATTTGACTTTTTGTTAATTATACCTCTTTGTTTTTTTATGTTTATAAATGTACATAGATGGTCAGACAAGTTCATTTCAATTACTCCGACTGTGTGACAGTGGGGGTGGTTGGTAGCTATAATGTCTAATAAACTAATCTTGTTTCGACCATACCTTGTAGCTTCTTTTGTTTGGATCTTTAGTGACAATTCACCCAACATGTGATTCAGATCGATAACAGATTCATTTTTTGTATCCAACAAGTCAATATTAGTATCACCACATAACACTATACTACAATTTCTGGTTTTTTCTTTGATGCTTGTGATAGTATTATTTAGTTCATTCATAAAAGTCAGCTTGTTTCCCGCAGGTGGGCGATATGAATTACATACAACAATTTTATGTCTTTCGCCCGGTTTACAAAGTATTATTATATGTTTTGGAAATGAAAGCCACCTGCAAACTATGTATTTTCAAAACATTCTATCTAATCTGAGACGTCATAACTGACGAAAGCTTTCGGTGTATTTGTGCTTGCTCTTTACTGTTAACCATAGAAGGAGTGTTATTCTCTGCTCGTGTATACCAAATTTGTGATGTGTTTCAGGAAAATGAGTCACAAGTCGCAAAATTGGTGTTTATTCACAAGATCTCTTTATTGGAATATTGTCTTTTTGGAGTGTCTAGTCCTTGTGGTTGTATGAATACATCTACTCAATTTCAAGACTGTTTATTAATTGTATCAGTGCGTTTCTTAGATCATCCCATTGAGTATATTTAACTACTTTACTGGTAAGTATCCACCCAGAAATATTGCAAACCCAAAAGATAAAAGTACTTATTAGATGTCCTTAATGTTTACATTCATTGGAATCGGGTTGGTCTCATCTTTTCAAATATGGTGATATCACAAAATCCATATTTTGCGATTTATGACTCATTTTCCTAAAACGGATTTAGTTTATTTACTTCAAGATGTCCGAATGTCACTAGTGTAAAACATAGTTATTTTGTTATTCTCATCAGGTCGCATAACACCAAATGAGGCCCATACCTTGGACATCAAGTCTAACAAAATTTGACTCTCTATCCTTGAATCTCGGTTTTCTGTATACTTACAATTATAGATCATGTGATTTAATTTGTTTTTGTATTGGTGTAAACATGGCAACCAAATATCGATCCCTGTGCCCCAGTTTCTTTGGTAATGTCATCAATTTGGCAACATGTTGGGCTGTATTTGTCAATTTAGATAAGAATGGCATGTCAGTGATTGGATGCCTACTGCGCCAATGGCTTTCCCAGCCCTGGAGTATGCGTCTTATAATGATATTTTAATGGTATTTTAATGGTACTTATGGTATTTTGTGGTTTGGAGTGAGAGGCTTTCCCTCAGTTTGAAGGGATTCTCTCTGAACTCTGAACCTTGACTGCAAACGGACGCGATAAAGAATAGTGAACCAGTCCTTAATTACATACATATTGGGGGTGGTGTATAATATTACGATAGCCTAGTTGTAAGCTTGCACGTTTGCAGGCTTACAAGCTTGTAACTACATACATGTAGATTTCAATTAACTTGTAATTACAAAGAATATGAGGGTCATTATTTCGTTTGAATATCGTTGAAAGGGTTAGGAAGGAAGGAAGCCCTGATGATGAAGCCCCTACTGATTAATTTCCCATATTATTAAGCACCACCCCTCAATGAGGGAAGGGCATAATAATCTTGTCACTTTTAAAAATTGTTGCGAAGTTACAAGATCTTTACAACATGGCTGTTGCAGTTACAACTGCCCTGTCTTAGTGTGTCTTAAGGTTGTGAGGGCTTTTAAGTGCCTCTTAGTTAGGATGGTGAAGGTGGTCATCATTAAGTGCTCTCCATACCTTTCCAACGACTTTCCAGCAATACTAACGCAGTTTTACAAAAACTTTAACAATTTTCATATTTTGTACCCCCAGCCCCCATAACAGTGCCACCCATACATTAGGGATGTCTGAAAATAGCAATATAAGCTCACACCGACCCTCCTATCCTTTGTTTAAATTTTAAGAGTTGTAGTTAAAAAATATGTACAAAATCGTAAACTTGTATTTCAGATTACACCCACCCACCCCCATTAATTTCATTTCCTTAAAAGTATACTACATCACTGATGAAAGAAAGTGGCATTACATGTTGAAAGGCAATTACAAGATATAAAGTGGGGAGGGGAATATGTGGAATGAAATAATCTAGGTGACCTAGCAGGAGATAAAAAATAGTTTAACCTTTAGTCCTGCCTGTATAGGTACAAGAAGTTTCATGTAATTTCAGCAGAGATGTCTTAAGGCATGAATTCCCCATGCAGAACATTAAAACAAACTAATGGCATTTATCTCCCATCATTTCTTAATCCGTCAACTCCCAGATTTTCAGAGTGAATAGGATTGTGTCATTTGTATACCACACCCATCCTAGAGAAGCTAACCTAAGACTTATCTCACGAACCTTGGTATAGAAATATCACCTGCCATTATTTTTTTAATATGGCACTATTATTTTTATAATTAAACTTCAAATACTTTATTTAAAACACTCCTAATCAACGGACTGACCCTGGGACGTTGTGCTAATGGGTGCGTATAATTGTGTTCACTCTAATTGTGGAAGAAAATGGCTTTAGGATTTAACAAGATTATAATTTGTGACAGCTTAGTCTTTGAATTTATGCATCGAGATCATTCGCTTTTTACCCTTATTAGATATAGAGTATGCACATGGAACGTTTTTATGTATCTGACGCCGCGAAAATGTCAATTAAAATGCAGAGGTGAATCGATAAAATGGTTGGGAAGTACTGGGGGCAACTATGTTTGACGAAAGGTTGAAAGAAAATATCATTTAAGTTAGGGGAGGTGTGTTTTATATAATCTTTTGAAAAGAGATCACAATCTGCAAATTAATCATATCGCAGTTTCATAACAGATATCAATCAAAGTGACATATCATGGTGTACATTTATTTTTTGCCAAGCAGTAAAGTGCCTCAAGCACTTGGGGAAATGGTGGTTCTGCAGGATTGAGCTCTGCTTTTGAACAATGAATTGATGATCCCTAGTGTGCCCACGTTTGTGTATAGGGATGTGCCTCTCTCTCTAGGGTAAAAGACACGAGTATATAATTGTGGTGCCTCTCCATATAAGGTTGGGTTTGTAGGAAAACTAAGCAGCAAATCGTTCAAAGTTGAACGTGGTAGTCCTGGTCATATTTGATATTAAAGCATATATGATGAATTAGGTATAATATTTTAATTTCTTCTCCTAATACACAACTTGAATTGGTCTGCCCAGAGGTACATTGCATGCGTTGGTCGATCAAAAGTGTCGACTCTCTCAGGCGTTTTCCCATGGTATTATAGGTATTAGACCCACAAAGCGCCAAGAGTAATTTGGCATCTGTAGTGTAACAAGATAAATAGACAGGCTGAATACCAGTTTAAGCACATAATATTATCTCGCTCTCTCCTCCTGCTACAAGTGAGGCGGTTTTCAAAAAATTTCAAGCAATTTGCAATATGTAATAGTCTGAAAACTTACCCAGACCAGATTAGATTTACAAGATAATATTAAAGGAAGCATTTGACTTTTTGCTAGTTTCCTTATGTTATAAGGCGATGCTTCAGATAGTCCGACAGGCAAATTACAGGAGTATTGAGTCTGAGAATATGTGACAGATATTTCTGTCCAGTTATAACTGTGACAGGTGTGAACAGTGGGTCCACAAAAGAAAATCGGATGAATTTGGTAGTGTTGGGTTTAGGTAGATAAACCATAATATCGGTTCCTGTCCTAAGTGAAATTTGGAGCTGGAGTGATGAATCCTTATAATTGTCGAGTTTTTGATAAATTGGAGCACTTTTACTGTAGAGGTTGGAAGAATTTAACATGTATATAACCGTAACGCCGAACTTAAATGAACGGTCACATTTCATTACAACTTCTATGAGAACGAATGTGATATTCCTGAGTTTAAAATAAGGAGATATGATATATAAAATTGAGCAAGATATATAAAGTTCGCAGATATTCTCAAATAGACATTTCAAAAGAGATTATAAATAGATGCCAGAATCTCTGTTCTGCCACTAACCTCAATCCATTGAACCGCTCTTTCTGCATTCAATAATAGTCCAAATATGTCTAGATTCTCCATTCCCTGGTGAGTAAAATATTCTCTATTATATGAGGAAGTCGGCCGGTACGAATTGCAACGTCAAGCATGAAGTAATTCCTTTCAAAAGCAAAATTTGAAGAACATTTTTACCTAGATTTGAATCAAAGATAGCAACTTAAATAACCACGCCTGCCAATCAACTTGTCACATTCTGGCGACTTGAAGAACTCCAATGACACATGAGGAGGACTGACATGGACATTACCATATTCCTTGTTGGATTCATTATACTATAATAGTCGAGATCCAGATTGGAAGGGTGAAGGCAGTCCTCCTGTTCTTACTCTTAGATGAATAAGAAATATTATATCTTCATCATCATCATCAAGATTTTTTTTTTCAACACACATATATATATATGTATAATAAAAAATCGTTGAAATGGGACAAGATCTACTAAAGATGGATCTTCCAGGCAGTCCGTTGAAATAAAATAAAATAATTTTTTGAAAGAATAGACATTATAAACTCATAGTACTGGTACATAATAATGATATAGTCAGTCAGGAATAGTTGTATCGTGTGAGTCCAAGGATTGACTGTTCGTTGTTTCAGTGAAACAGATAACCCTTCTTTCGTGTGGATTTAAAATAAATATTGTGATGAGTAAAATAGGTTCAATCTCCTGAAATGATTGATACTTTTATCATTTAAATGTACCTGCCCTGGTTTTAAATTGGACCTTTAACTATTGCCCTATATTGTCACAATCTGATAAGCAAAGCCACAAATATGGCGCAACCTATTATATGGTTGTTTTTAGAATAGGAACTCATGGTGCTTGGTAATCTGAGAGTCGAAATGAATATCTCCAGGGTTCCCATCGATCTCCTTCTATCTGAATTGAAAAACATTCATAATACATCTCAATGAGAAAGAGTAGGTGTTAGTAGATTCAGGAATGCAATGATCACTGTATATAAACAAGGTATCTTCTATATAAGAAGTTCAAGACTTAAAGCTATAAAGATCAAGCAATATACAGCACATTACAGAAAAGGACAAAACAATAGCCTACTCCAAATTAATGTTTTAAATCCTCGCTATCCATTGTGTAGCAGATTATTTCAATGTTTGTTTAAAACCTATATCATGACTAGATAACAAATTTCGATAACAAAAAGCACCAGAAAACTGAATTTAGCTTTTGGCCGAGTTGATGGATGTGCTAGGTTGAGGTCAGCACTACCGCGACACCTACCAGTGCTGACTGCAGTTACTAATATTCTTTTCTTAAAGACAGAGCTATACATTGTATGTGTAGCTCTGTTAAAGATAATGTAGAAACATCATCGTTCTGCATAACATAATGCTTTGATAATCACAATACTCTTGAACATACCTGTATGTAATAGCTCTGCTACGAATGAAAGGGGTCGTTGGACCCTATTTCCCTCAACCAACCTGCAATCTGGGACGAAACCACACCCACATACCGCGCTATTTAGATATGTCATGCGAGAAGAGGCCCTTTAAAGTTACTGGTGAGGAAATGTCAACATGAATGTTCATGATCAATCATTGTTGTTACCCCGCTGGACATATTCTAAAGCGTAATACCATTATCATTTGTTACATTTGTGTCAGATTTGGGTCCGCACACGCCATGCAACTGCAAGAGCTGGCATTAATTTTAACCCTTATTCTCCGGAATTGGCGTCCGCACAGGCTCTAGCATTTTAAAATGAAGGTTTATGGTTCAGGTGGTGGTGGTGGTGGGGCATTAATACCAGAAACATGTAATGGTATGTGCTCGGTTTCGATGCAAATATACCATCTTCATTCTTATGTTATCAAATGGTTAAACTTATCTGGCATGTGCTCGATTTCGATGCAAATATACCATCTTCATTCTTAGGTTATCGAATGGTTATAACCTTATCTTGAAATAGTTTTTCCATTATAGTAAATATCAGATGTTGTAATCATCATAAGATCGAAGTGGGATCAAGATCCACATCTCATCCACCTGGTTCGGCCCCTGCACACCTGACTAGAAAAATCGCTGTCATTTACCACAATCCTATCTAGTTGAGGTGAACTCAGGCCAACAAGCAAAAGTCTGTGTTTACTGTGTGTTTGTACCTCATCAACACATGCCCTGTATTGAAATACATCAATGGTCAATATATGGCTCAGATTTTCAGAAAATGTACAATTGGCAGCTGTATACATCTAGTAAATTCTGCTAAATTAGGCTGGAATTTGGTCAATACCAGGTAACTTTGAGTATATTTGGCATTGCATTGATTCTAGCAATCTGTTTGGTTAGGTTGAACTGTATTTTGACCTTATTTTTGTCTGAAATTCGAATTATTTGAGAGGATTGGTGAAGATGAATTGTACATTTTCTGGTGACTTCACCCATATATATATTTGAATCCATTTACGTAGCATAGAACTAACTATTTGGTACATTTTATTTTCCATGGAGGCACAGAGCTTTCCCCAACCAACCGTCAAATTTACATTCTATTCCATAGTAATAAAAACTAAAAGGATTTATATATACATGGGTGGTGCATATTACAAATTTTCTGTTGATTGCTCGTTAATTCTTGTCTATGTTCTTGTTATAGTTTCTTAACGACCAGCATTTTAAACAGATTGACTACCATTATACAAGTCTGTGCTATGGCCTGAGGCGGATAACAATTTTGCTCTTGCCATTAAAAAAACGAGAGGAAACAGCATTGTCTCTCTCCCCTTTTATACATTTTCTTGATCCTACTGCAGGTCATACGTCTCACCTTTTTTTTCGGGTCTTGACTTTTTTATACCAAACGAGAACATTGACCTCTCCAGGCGAATTAGCGCATGAAAAAAACCGCCGTTTCTGCCTTGCTTTAAAAAAAACGAATGTATATATTGTCTTGATCCTACTGCAGGTCATACGTCTCACCTTTTTTTTCGGGTCTTGATTTTTTGTACCACATCAGAACATTGATCTCTCAAAAAAAAACGCCGTCTCTGCCTTGCTTTTAAAAAAATGAATGCATATATACGTGGAATTGACCCATCGATGTATATATATATTTGGTGCTGACGCAGCGGTCGATATAAGGAAGAAATATCAATGCTTCTGGCATTCGCGGCCCAATTGTGATGTGTTCAGTAAAATGAGTCACAACTCGCAAAATTGTCATTTTTCAATGTGTATTTTCCACAAGATCTCTTCTTTAAAATGTTCTGATTCCATGTAACAAATTTCGGGACACTGTATTAAATATATTTCCTTGCGTTTTGAAGGCCTTCATATGGAGTATATTTAGTTACTTTACTGTTAATTACCCATCCAGAAACATTGCAAACTTCTTTTTTTTCAAAGATAAAAATATCAAATTTAAAATATAGAAATACTAATTAGGTGTCCTAGTGTTGACTATCATTGGAATCTGCTTGATCTCCTCTTTTCAAATACGGTGATATCTCAAAATCCATATTTTGCGGCGACTTATGACTCATTTTCCTAAAACGGTTCACAATTAAACAATCCCGTCCCATAGGCCAAATCATATTCTAAATCAAAATAACTAATAATCAATTACATTCAAATGTGGTGACCACATGCATGGTTGGCGATTCATGAACATAACCAATCAGTACAGATCGTTTTATACTAGCCCTGTTGACATACCTATCACTATGCCAACACAGATTCCCGTAACACGCTCTATCTTATATGGTTCTAGGGCAGAACCCCGCCAGTCAGAACCCCCCCTAGCCAAAACCCCGCCGTCAGAATCCCCCTAGCCATAACCCCGCCATGCCATAACCCCGCCAGTAATAATCCCTCCAGTCAAAACCCATCCATGCCAAAACCCCGCCAGCCCAAACCCCACCAATCACTATATGTTTTGGTGGTCTTTGGGGATGGGGGTGGTCGTGGTTGATGGGGTTGGGGTATGGTCACAGAGGTAGGGGATGGTCGTGGGGGTGGGTAATTGTATCTGCCTGCCACTAACATGACATATTATAACAACTCTGATTCAATCCACATACATTAATCCTTATGCATATGTTTAAGTAATTGTGTATTGATATTTAAATTGCCTTTAATTGAGCTTCATGAGAATAATATGTCACGTGAAATTGATCTCAATAAATTTATTTAAAAAAGAAATCATCACTCAAACCACCAAACCTTTTTAAAAGAACCAACAAATGTGACACATATCATACATTCCTTTGGCGAGTCCTCCTGCAAGGACAGTGGAACCCCCGCTGCTGTCCGTACACCATCTTATATATATGACGATTTTTTTAAAAAGTGTTTATTGTTTACATCTGAGTTTAGGTATTTATAGTCCTGTCATGTATGCAAAGCATCATCAAAAATCACAATCGACATTAGACCATAGGAATCGTGTCATCAATGTCATCATGACTGGGGTTTTAGATAAAGCAAGTTAACCATTCTGATGGTAATGAGGTAATGCAAAGGTGGTGATGTCGGTAAAGCGGCTGAATTACGATTATCTTCCCTAGAAATAAAGAAAGAATTGTTATGCTCTTTATTTCCACAAAGTTATGATGTTATTCCTTGGTGTTGTATGCCTCCACAAACCCATAAATAAGCAAATCATATGAATAAGAAAGGTGTTAAAACCTGGAAAACGTTTATGGACTGAAACATCCAAATAACACTTTACCTTGTAGGTGTTGTCACAGTGACTATAGGAAGTGAGAGCGACGGTTCAAGAAGTGACCACTTGGACTACACGTAAGTGGACATGCAAGACGCAGACCTGTAGTCCAAAAGGAAACAAAACCACACCCTATCCACGTCTCCCCTCTCTGTCTCTGTGTCTCTTCGCCTCTCTACCACTGCCTCTCTATCTCTTCTCTGCCTTTGCCTTTCTGCCTCTTTACTCTCTCTACCTCTCTTTCTGCCTCTTTACTCTCTCTACCTCTCTTTCTGCCTCTTTACTTCTCTACCTCTCTGCCCTTGTCTTTCTGTCTTTCTACCTCTCTGTCTCTCTGCCTTTCGGTCCCTCTACCTCTCTACTTGTCTGCATTTCTGTCTTCCTACATCTCTGTTTCTCTGTCTTTCTACCTCTCTGTCTCTCTGCCTTTCGGTCTCTCTACCTCTCTCTTTGTTTGCATTTATGTCTCTCTACATCTCTGTCTCTCTGCCTTTCGGTCCCTCTACCTCTCTATTTGTCTGCATTTTTGTCTCTCTACCTCTACCTTCTGTCTCTCCGCCTTTCTGTCCCTCTACCTTTGCCTCTCTGTATCTGCCTCTGTGCCTCTCTACCGCTGTCTCTCTACCTCTCTGTATCTCTGCCTTCCTGTCTCTCCACCTTTCTATCTCTCTGCCGTTCAGTATCTCTCCCTTTGCCTCTGGATATCTGCCTCTCTTCGCCTGCCTCTCGACTCTCTCTTTCTCTGCCTCCTTACCCTTCTTACCTTTGCCTCTCTGTATCTGCCTCTCTACCTCTGTGCAACGAGAGTGGTCTTCCACTCTCGTTGCTCTGTGTTAACAACTCTGAACAATTATTTTAAAAGCTATATTCGTACGGAAGTGGAAGGCAACCCGGAAGAACGTGACCATAAACAGGTTCACACAAGGTCACACAGATGTATACCTGAACATAACTGACATCTTCGTGACACTGAACTGCATTTGTGCTGAATATAGAAATTGAGAAATAATGTCCCCAGTGATGCATGTTAAGTTGGAACCTGCTTATGCAACCATTCACCTTTCGGTTGAGAAAGCTAGGGCGGTATCTAAACTGATGTACACTCAGAAAACATAATGGTCTGATGTTAGAAAAATCATTTCTTTACGGCAGAAAATCGTTGGCTTTCTAGCAAGCTAATGTCAAGATCTACACCTGAAATATTCCCTATAGAATCCCAATATAGGGTATAAGACAATGGACTAGAACAGGGCATTTGTTGCATATCGTTTTGTGTACTTTCGCATATCGGAAAATTATAAGGTGGGTCCTTGTAGTGACCGCTCCCTCTATTTCATAGAGTGTAAAGCGGAAGGGTGGTGTGGGCACTGTACCGCGACCAGGACATATAGTGTCAACGTCTCACTTCATGTCTGCCCTCAGACTAGTTCAGATGTGCCCATTGGTAACTGGATAATAATCCAAGTTGTTGCCCATTACGAGGAAAATTAAATGGACCCAGCGATGAATTGGACCTGGTGTTACCTAGGGGCGAGCTGTTTGCATGTAGACAATCTTTTCTGCTGAATGGAGAAATAATTAAATTACTGCATAATGCAACATTTGGATTTATCTGGATCGTATGACTCACATGGCCATGGCAACTGATGCATTTGCATTCATGGAAATGGATCTCCTCTCTACCAGGAACTTTTACCATGCAGAAGACCATCTGTAGCAAATGAAAACCATGGTTCAGGAATAGCATATATGGATAATAATTCATCGTGTGTTGTTTTAAT
The DNA here is from genome assembly GCA_942159475.1 of Sthenelais limicola. Classification (NCBI taxonomy): domain Eukaryota; kingdom Metazoa; phylum Annelida; class Polychaeta; order Phyllodocida; family Sigalionidae; genus Sthenelais; species Sthenelais limicola. The sequence continues at coordinate 108,140,204 of OW804097.1, read as the reverse complement.
AGTATTTGGTTCCTATTCATCAGCACTGGAAAAGGTCAAAGGTTATGACTATAAGTTATTAAACAATTACATTTTGGATTACTTTATGGGGTGAGATTTGTGCGAGGATATAAAACGTTACCAGATACAATTTGCATTTGGAAGTGTTCCATAGATGCATAAAATGGCCGTGAAACAAAATCCACAAAACCCTGCAGGTAGATCATATTTTTTTCCTAGAATTGTTTGGGCTTCTTTCATATATATGATGTGTATGCCTTGCTAATGCCTGCCATTGTCACGCTTTTCACAAGACTAACGTGCAATATACTTTTTATTAATCTTATTTTCATAGCATAACGTAATCAAGATTGTTTTAGTTTCACTCATCATAAATTGTCACAAATATTTTTAAATTTTTCTACAGGATAGAAAACGCTAAGAAAACAGTTACAAATGCAGAATATTTAAACAGATTCTGTGGTCTTAAGGTTTCAATCCTGGCCATTCGAAATATACCAATGCAGTGAGCAAATCATTGCACAGTATATAAAGTAAACGAAGAAAATATGAGACAGCATTTTTTCTTATATTCAAAGGTTTTTATTTCAGCAAAGACATTATGCAATGCACATTATTCTCAGTTTAGGCTGCGACTAGAGTTAAATTAATGTAACAAATTGGAAAAAGTAGTGCATCGGGTTCCAGATATAGAACAAGGAATATTTAAAAACAGAAATAACGCTTGGAGAGGTGCAGACTTCGAGGTTTCTTGCTATTTACGCTGAATCCTGTTAAGTTATGAAAATGTTATCTTCCCGGAACCTTTAGTTGGGGCACCACTGGAAGACTCTAAAACACCTGCCATTAGAGCAAGCCAGACAATCTCTGAGGTTTCATTTGTTGAACCGTTTGTCCCTATGTCAGTCATCGAAAAAAGTTTCCCGGCCCCATTGTAATACTTGAGTTCAGATCCCATAATAAATCTAGGCCTTTTGTGAACTCTTACAATAGAAAGTGGTGTATTTTATTTTACGTTGACGATCTTGATGCCAGTTATCCTTTTTGTACGTCTTAAACTATCTCAGTATGATAAAGGCCTCTCTCTAAAAAAGCTGAATGTATTTCATGGTCTTGGCATTATATCCTCGGGGATCCCGATACGGTACATGGGCCACTGTGTCCCGAAGAGGCCTTAGTTAGGGGAGTTCCTTGGCTCGACTGTCGTCGGGCTCCGTCGGGGTGGTCAGGCCACATCATGGGACACAGCCCCGGCATTCGTTCCCCCTATACTTATGTATATATTCATTCTTTTATTTATTTGTTAATGTAATTACGAGATCAACGTAATGGATGTTCATGTATTCTGCTGCATATATCACTTTTTAATAACTCATGTAGAATGTAAACTAGTTATCGCTTCTATATATGTAGAATATCATACTTGCCAACATTTTGATCATTTTTTAATCCAATGTTGACGTTTCTAATAAATCTAACTACTGATTGGGTGGAGGTAGAATTATTGATAGTGCTTTTAAAAGCCTGTCTGTGAAATGAAACTAGCATTCCTCAAACCCCGTACCCCCATATAATGTACATTCCCCGCAAGAACAAGGTCTTCTTTACCACCAGCGCTTGGTCCTTGAATTTATATCTCTTCCATTCAGTCATGAACTTGGAATCAGCAATAGAAGTATGAATGGTACTTAGGGTACATACAATTAGAGAACGTGACAAGATAGAATCTAAAGGAGGTTTTCTGCCAAAGAAAATCATACTAGTCCTATGCAGGCGTTGGCTTGGCGAGCTTTTTTGCCAAGAAACTGCGATCGAGGTCGGGATGAAAGAGAAGTATTATAAGAAATCGTCGTTCCTGGCGTCCCAGTATTTGAAAAAAAAACGATTCGGCATTCACCCCAAAGTGCTGGTTATAGTTCATTTCTACGATTCAAATTTTGAACTCAATTACCTTCCTATTTCTCATTATATTTAAATTTTAAAAAAAGTTGAAAAACCTTCCTTTGCAACAATAATGTTTCCTTTAGCTGTGCCTGCCTTCTATGATATATACCATTGATAAACGTACAAAGAGCGGAAAGATACCTGCGAATTGCTAATGCAAAGAGAACTCTGTTGTAATAATTTGGGAACTGCGTGAGACCCTTCCAGATGTTCAGGGGCTGCTATTTTGTTTATACTATATTTTATCAGTTGGTCCAGTTGATATGATTTTCAACAAAGAGGAAACAGTGCGATTTACATGAATCAACATATACACGAGTTCATATATACATGAGTTCAGAAACAAAATCAGTTATAATTAAGGTTTTGAACTTGATATCTTAATTCAGAATTAAAACTATAATTGTACAGACTAGCCGGATTAACAAAACAGTAACAATACATCCTCCGAAACGCAGGGATGTCTTTCCTTTCGTCCCTCCATCAAGACACATAGCTACACGTAGCTACACGTAGGCCTAATTCTCTTACATCTAAAGCCAAACACGACTTGTATAAAATGGCTATTCTCCCTAATTTTGATTTCTGCGATTTCGTTTATGATTCTGCTCCTAATTCTTTACTGCAGAAACTACAATCGCAACAAAATCGTGCTCTAAGAATAATATTTAATAAATCCAAATTTGATAACGTTGACCTTGAACACAAGCAATTAAATATTTGGCCTCTACAGGAGCGTAGAAATAAGCATATTTTAGATATGGCTTTCTATCTCTCCCAAAACCCAGAAAATGTTGACCTCAGAGACCTTCCTACCCGAAGTCATGCTATAGGACGGAAAAATCTCCTGGTACTTCCTGCTAAGTCCACTAAAGTTATCAATTCCCTAGTATACAAATGTCAAACCAGATGGAACAGTTTAGGTCCAGAAGCTCATATTATTCCTGACAAGATAACTTTTAAGCATTACACGGACAAGTTGTTGAACCCGTTCTGATGTTGTAGTTTTTCACTCATTCATTTATTCTTGTATAACTCAAAACATCTGGTCTAATTGCGATGCAAATTGAACTATATTGTTTATCCTCAATTTAAATTTATTATATCTCCTGTTTCATGTTACAGGACCCTTTGTCGTTCACGAGAACCTTCTCTGGTGACGCAGCTCTATATAATATTTCATGACAATCCACTCATGGTTAATTTATATTCGAAAAAATTTGTATCTTTCACAATGATGTACAATGATGTACCTTTGTATACTTCGCATAGTGAAGTCTTATTGAAATCCTCTGATACTATACTGTCTATGACACCCTATTGACTCAACTGGAAATTTTGTCCGCTTATACTTCACATAGTGAGGACTCATTCTGATCCTCTGATGCTATACTGTCTTTGAAACCTTATTGATTCAACTAGGAAGAGGAAGTTTTGTCTATCAGTAGCACTATACGAAATGTTAAGTTCTCACTTATACCTCATCTCTCATGATCTGTTAATGTTAATCCATTATTCATCTCATCACATAAATTCAAGTACTGTACTGTTATATCTTAATTTAAAGGCAAACGCTACTATCTAGTGGAAAATGAAAATAAATGTCATTTTTCTGAAACTTTGAAATTTGATTCTTGAAGTGTTTCTGGTCATAAAGATGGAAAAAAATCAATGGGTCACCGTGCTCAATTTTTAATTAGAGTGCTTCAAAAGTTGGTATCTCAAAAGAACCAATGAGGATCAAAAGGGGGGCTCATTTTGGAGTACCTCGACTTCATAGTTCATATTTGCTATTTATATTCCCTCAATTTAAGTAAGGTTAACAGTTTTAGAGAGAGTATTACTTGGCTAATAATTCTATGCCTCTTTTTTATAGAATGCATGGTTATTTTTATTCTGAAAACAAAAAATATGAAATGCAAATTTTAAATTAAAAACTCGAAAAAACCCACTTTTTTTTCACTAATTTAATAAAAACATTTTTTTTCTCTCTCATCGAAATTAAATGTCATTTTTCTGATTCTTTAGTATATGATTCTTGAAGTATGTGTGTTCATAAAACTGAAAAAAAAATAATGGGTCACCGTGCTAGTTTCTGAATTATGGGGCATTGAAACATGGCATGACAACCAAAAAATCTGCTGTTTCAATGTGTTCTATGTTTCCTAAACATGTCTATTTCAAACAGCTACAATTATTTTTTTTAGCTTGATGACATACATTTTTTTCCCTATATATGTGTAGAATATTACCTGCACTATATGTGTAGAAAATTTTGGGACATTAGGAGTTTTCATTTTTGTTTTATTCCCAAAACCGTGAAAGAAAAATGCAGCACTTCCCAATAGACTTGCATACTAAATGGGTACAACTGAGGGTACCCACAGTCAGCTCAGTTCCCCAAACATGTCTATTTCAGACAGCTATAAAAAAAAATCTAACTCGATGACATATGTTTTTTTTCCTTTTAATATGTAGTATATAACCTGCACTATATGTGTAGAAAGTTTTGGGACAGTAGGAGTAGCCATTAATTGTTTGTTTTATACTATAAAACATGAAAAAATGGGCCGTTTCCTCATAGACTGCAGTGTTAAAGCAATAGTACGTAAAATGCCCGTATATTTGGTATATGGAAAAAGGGGGCGTGACAGTGAATAGTAGCGTTTGCCTTTAATTCACTGTTGTTATTATTGAAACTTCTCGTTGAAACTTCTCTGTAAAAAGCAATCAAGATTCAGGCGTTCTCTGGAAGAACTGATTACTAGATTTATTTCTGTAATCAGACATGGAATTACCTCTGTACATTTGTAAACTCAAGATCTGCAAAAATAAAAGAATCTATGAATTGAATTGGACACGTAGATTTGAGAGTCTCGCCCTGGCTTGGGAGGGTGTAACAATATGGAGGTTGAGTTACTTTCTGCAGGCTAGTGGTAGTGGTAGTAGGTGTGAGTTGTGCAGGTAGCGAGTGTGCCCGATCAGAGGCTGTTCTCACAGGGGGGCAGTGCAGTTGTCCATACACTATATGCCTTCTGACGGTCAGCATATATATGTGAGGTGTTACAGGAAAATGAGTCACAAGTCGGAAAAATGATATCTTTCAAGGTCATTTATTCATAAGTTCTCTTTGTAGAAAGATACTCATCTAGTGACCCTCGTCGTATAAATACATGTACACAATTTTAAGACTATATTAAATATATCCATGCATTTTTAAGCTCATCCGATAGAGTATATTTAGCTACTTTACTATAGTAATTGTCGACCCAGAGATTTTTCTTAAGAATAAAAATATGAACCTTAAAATATAGAAATACTTATTACATGTCCTATTAATTACTATCATTAGAATCCACTTGATCTCATCTTTTCAAATGTGATGGTATCTCAAAATTATTTATTTGCTCCTTGTGACTCATTTTCCTGAAACACATCACATATGTGCTCATGTAATGTCCGATCGATATTCTTAAGCGACTATGGAACTTATCCTATCAATTTCTGGCATTGTATATATATATATATGTGATGTGTTTCAAGAAAATGAGTCACAGGTCGCAAAATTGGTGTTTTTCAAAGTGTTTTATTCAGAAGATGTCTTTGTGTGAATATTTTTTATTTTTGGGGTGTCTAGTCCTTGTGGTTGTATGAATACATATACCAAAATTCAAGACGGTTATTAGATGTCCCTAATGTTTACATTTTCCGAAAATGGATCACATATGTATTTTTAACATTTTCATCTCATCTCATCTCATTACTCCATCATTTAATATCATGTAATATGTACCTCTATAAAATACTCAGCTTATGTTAATGCGTTAAGACACTTTCACATTCAGGATATGGAGGAAGACAGGGTTTACCCTAACCATATAAAACTAATAGGTTGGCATATGTCACTATTTGTTAAATCTGTTCTTTAGATTACAAACATACACTGACTGTCATGATTTGAACGATGCGTTGGTGTTGGTTTTAAGCTATCTGTCGTTTTACTTATTTCATATCGTATATTTCATTATAAGGATTATTATATGTATTCACTAATTTTCTATGACACAATATTGAATTTTGTAAGAGTCAGTGACTACTGAGAAAAGGTGTACTCGTTATATTACATAATGTTTTTTGCTAGTTAAACATATTTAAATACAAATACTCTAAGTCTTGTCTCCTGAACAAAGAAATGTTAGAGTTCATCTGACTTTCACAAGCTCAGGGACGGATTGTCAGGCGGACATATATAATTTATTTTTCGACTTCATACTTTTACAATTAGTTCAAGGAGTGTGTAGAGAGAGCAAAGATCTGTGTCTAGGTTGATCAAGCAACCAGACAAAGCTAGATGTATGAATCTACATACGGTATATGGGTGAAGTCACCAGAAAATGCACAATTCACTTTCACCCATCCCCTCAAATAAACCAAATTTCAGACGAAAATACAGTTCAACCTAACCAATTAGATTGCTAGAATCACTGCAATACCAAATGTAACCGAATTTACCTGGTCCTGACCAAATTGCGGCCTAATCTAGCAGAATTCACTAAATGTGTACAGCTGCCAATTGTACATTTTCTGAAAATCTGACCCTAATATGTATAGGCGCAAACGTGACTATTGGCACATACATAGGTTGGTACACACGCTGATCGATGCAGTATATATGACTGCGGGGAGCTCAATTAAAATATCTCACCCGAATGAAGTATGTATTTAGGCTTTAAATTCAGTTAGGTGAAACTTTTTCCTAGAAGTACCCGCATTTCAATGGCTAGAGGAATTCGAATTCAGTTCAGGCGGACGTATAGCCGCTCCCAGGGGCCTACATGGTAATATGACGCAGGGAAAACTGTGTTCGTGGGGGCATGTTCTCTTTTGTAAGTTTATGAACATGAATTTAAGTCACTAAGTAGATATATACAACTTAAATCTATGCATGTACTCAAAGGTGTAGCTTCTCTGACAAGCGGATGTGTGCCCATTGATGTATTAGAGCTTGGTAGTCAATGGTAGGGAAATCTCATATTACTGAAATGCATTAAAGAATTAGCCTTGGGATATGAAATGGCTAATCTCACAAAGAAGAATGTGACTCTATGTTCGTCTCCTTAGGAAAATTGTTTTAAAATGTTGTTGCTTTTGGATTGTGTTTTTTCGCGCGTGGGGTGGGCTGGAGGGGGGCAAAGAATATTCCCTAAATTGACAATGAAATTTAAAATTGTCGGTAGGATATTAGAATTTGTTTTCCTATTTGCCTAGTTTTTAGTTTTAATTTTACGGACTTGCATCGGACCACAGGTATAGCTCTAGGAGAGTAAAACCATAATTCACCTGACATTGAAGGCCAGCGACAGTGGACGTGCCGTATTGTCCTGCCTGTGTCCTTGGTGGCCGCAACAAGTACATTGTATACTACATTGGTGGGTCAGATTTTAAAAAACGTACAATTGGCAGCTGTATACATTTTGTAAATTCTGCTAGATGACGCTGCAATTTGGCCGATACTGGGTAAATTCGAGTATATTTGGCATTGCATTGATTCTAGCAATCTGTTTGGTTAGGTTGAACTGTCTTTTGAACTATTCTTTTGTCTGAAATTTGGATTTTTTTTAGGAGATTGGTGAAAGTGAATTGTGCGTTTTCTGGTGACTTCTTCTTGGTTGCCTGTAGACGGTGATAGATCATATTACAGTCGCGCTGCGTCCAAGGACACGGAGAGAAGTGAAAGAGGCACGGCCTGCGGGGAGGGTGGTATAGCACTGGACCAGGCCATCTATCAAGGCATGCCTTTTTAGAGTACCTACTAATGGGGTGTGGGGTGGGGGGTACTTTTATTCTCTTTTTTCTATCTTTCCCTTTTCCATCCTCTCTTTTGTACACACTTTTATTAGGAAAAAAACAAAAAAACCCATAAAATTGGAGTACCCAAGCATTTGGATATAATATTCAAGGATGGTAAGGACAACATGTGTACAGTAGGGGCAAAAAGGTGGAGACAACATAATGCAAGAAGAGAAGGTTGTAACAAGTGCTATAAGTACAAAAAGCTTGTATCAACTGAAAAGTGCGATAATAACAATTAAGCTTTCATTAAATTGAGTCGTACTCAAAGATTTGCTGTTTGAATGGGTTCCATGAGAATATCATTAAATGAAATTGAATTTATCCAAAAAAATATTGTTATCCTTATAATGTAATACATTTATAGCAATAAAACGGACCCACTAGGGTTTCCAAACTAGAGGTCATGCAGGCAGAAAGCAAAACGCACGTGCATGGTGCATGTACACGTATACATCGGGGTGGTGCGTCATCGTTCCTATAAATTTGATTTTTATCTGAATTGATTTAATGATTGAATTGATTGAATTTTCCATGAGCTTACATTGATTGAAAAAATGCTATTCTCAGCTTAAGTTTGGAAAAATATATACTTGGCTTTATCAAATAATATAATCGGCCCTAACTTTGTAATCTTGTCAAGAGTTTGTAGTTATATATATATATATCCTATGATAAGCACCCCATACTCATAGCCAGTGTTTGTTTTTGGAAATTTTATTATTTTGAGTACATTTTTTTTTTAAATTAAAAGTACCCATCTGAAATGGAATGAGGAGGATACATCTCCATTATATTTCATCTTCACAGTTAAGGCCCAAAGTTAAGGGAGTCCCTTCAAACGAAGGGAAAGCCTCCCGCCCCAAACCGCAAAGTGCCATTATAATTCCATTAAGACCGCAAAATGTCATTGTATTCCATTACAACACCGAGTTCTAGGCCAGAAAACCGGTTAGCGAAGTAGGGGTCCAATCACTGACATACCATCATTATCTGATCTGAGGGTTTGGACCTAGAGTGTTCATTGTAATTAAGCAATTTGTAATGTTTCATGTGTAGCATGCCGTGGCTCGTGGGATCATGTTTTGCAAACCTAGTCCCCCACTATATTATGTATTAGTAAACACACTGTCACACAAGTGTTCCAAGCTATCTTTGGTGAGCCATTCGTCCATAATGAAGTCCTTGCATGCTAAGATTGTTCTTCCTATTCTGCAATGGGGAGACATGCCCTCGTATCATCACTCTAGGCTCAGAGCCTATCACATCCATTCAAACTGAGGGAAACTGGTATAGTAGGTCTCAAACAGAGTGTACGTCAAGCACCTCAAACCGATCCTTTCGCCGCTGATCCAATGAATTCGGTTCCTTATACACATAATGAATAATAATGAATAACCTATCTGGCTCCAACTATGAACTGAAATGCAAGTTGTCAAAATACTTTTTGACAACTCATAAGAACACATTACTCGATGAAGCAGTTGGTCGTGTCTACGTGAGTCACCCTTCATTGTCCTCACATAACCTTGAAACTCCAAGTGTATGACCTTCCAGACAAGTTATAGGCTATCTCTCGGGTCGTTAAAAGTAATAATTATGGATATGAAGTTAAGCGTTTTTGTACCTTGCTATCAACAGGCCTCCTTTTTAACCTGTGTGATAAATGCTCGTGTTTTGGGGAAAAAAGTTCCACAAGTTCCACAAGTTCCCTGAAGTGATACTTTTCACGCAGAAAAATTACTATGACGAAAAGAGCTTTCCCAGGGTCTAAGAAGATTGTGCTCACGTAGTTCTCTAGCGCTCGCGTAGATGCACGATTACATGTGACAATACAAGGGCCTGGTTCAAGATCACAGGCCACAGTTTGTTCGTGGGCAAGGCTCCATTACTATGGAGATGTGTAACATTCTATTCAAAGTCAAATATAATTTGATCGCGTAACCACAACACAATTCTTAATGCAATTCTGGACCCCATGTGCCTCTTGGCAGGAAACAAACTTCCGCCAGATATCTTCTGAAGATGATTGTTCTCCATGTAAACGGATAGGGAAAATAATAAAATGACTTCATTCACCTTTTCCTAGAACTGGATGACGTCGCCAGAAAATGTACAATTCCCCTCCACCAATTCTCTCAAATAACCCGAATTGAAAACAAAAGTGAGGTTCAAAATATAGTTCAACATGACCGAACAGACTTTCTTAATCAATGCGATATCAAATATTACTCAGATATACTTAAAATGTATCATTGTTCAGACTCATTTAGCAGAATTTAATCAATATCCATAGCTGCTTATTGTACATTTTATGACGACCTTACTCGTCTACAATAACCTATAGTTTCTGCGTTAGTATAGAAAGGGTGCAGGCCGCTCAAGATCATAAACAATCATGGTGTGATTTTAGCGTTGTAGTGATAGGATTGGTGAGAGAATATCAGAGTCAATAAACTGTTTCACAATTATGGTATATATTTTATTTTAAATGAAGGGTTATCCTCTTCCAGAAAAGCAAGTGTCAAGAGTCCATTGATGTTGCTTGTATGAGAATCGTGTGTCAATTAGAAGCCTGTTTCTTTACAAGTTTGGCAAAGTGGGGGCATTAAAAATTTCGCTCGTAAACAGACCACTCTACATTGCATGGCTATCATTTAATCATCATAACTGAGAGACTTGATATAAAGACAATGTCATACTGAAGGCCGTTATGTTCATACAAACAGTTGTACTGTCTACCTTCACTGCTGTGACAACATCGATAACTATCCAAAACATTGACCCGATACGCATACTTTATGAAATGTGATATATATCAACATAGATCTATCATGTTCAATCATAATCATATTCATAGAAAGTCACTCTCCGTCATTATTATAGTTTGAACTCTATACTTTGAAAGACAGTCTGCCAACTTTAATTATAGTTCTTCTGGAGTCCCAATAGGCATCAAATTCTGAAACCTGCATATCCATTAATTATCATCAATTAAACTATTTCAGTGAGAGATAAGCAATTATTCAATGTTTTGTCCCGATTCAATTGCTTGTCAGTGTTTAACAAGTGTGTTAATTGCAATAATGCTACCCGAAAACGTTTAATGATCGTATTGTATAAAATCAAATTTGATGTGTTTGATTATTGTAGGAGATACGGATACTGAGATAGAAATATCACTCATCCTGAACAAATAGTTTTATAAAGAAAGGATTAGGACTTATGTTAGTCCAGTCCTTCATTGGTGAGGTCCTGTTGAAGCAAACATGTTATATGCTAATAACAATGATGATAATCATACAATTTCACACATGTATATATAATTATGTGCAATTGTAGTATGTGTATACATGCTATTTGCAAGTAAACTAAGGCTATAATAACGGCCAAGTTCTTACTATTCATTCATAAACTAAAATAAAAATTGCTCTGATGCAATTAAGATTAGGAAGACAGATTAGAGTAGGGGTTATTAAGCTTTTTACATGCATTTAAACCACTCAGTGGTATACACATGCAATCAATGAGTCCCACTCTAGATACATTGTTTCAGCAGCCCTCACTTATGTCTACCAATGCCAAGTCTCAACATTGTTATAGCTCGTTCCAACATGATTCTCCTTGAGGCATACTTCTAATGCTAATTATCGCAATTGCAGATCAAAAAAGTTTGAAGGTTATAATCAGATAGTACACACTCATAAGCTGTGCAGTCATTTTCATCGTTATCACTGGTAGAATTATAAGTGATTGCAAAAAGCTGCAATGTTGATGACCTGCATACCATGATATTTAGCCATATTGACATGTACTGTCTTATGTAGACGTAAAGTAGTCAGAGCCTTGAACATAAGGGTTTGCTTGATATCATATTGAATGCCGCTGCCATCAAGCGGTAGAAATACAACGGATATATATAAAATAGATATGTGTACATGACTGTGTGTGTGTCTATGTTCGTGATGTTATAAAATATACCAGCGGTGACTGGTGTGTTTTGCGTGGTGAAAAAGAAATCTACAAAGCAATACTTCATTGTGAAAGGATAATGTCATGTATGCACATTCAGGATGGAATTAAGATTGTAATCATGTCTGGGCTGTCGGAGAAAACATGAAAACATAATTATATCTAACGATTTATATGAACAAACATTACACAGCTATACAGTAAGCAAGTAAACCACTCTCCTAAAGGTGTTAAAATATTTTAAAAGTCGAAGATACATCTCAGACAGCCATTAAACCTCTCATGCTTTTTACATAAATAATATATAATGCAGATAGAACAGATGTTTGGCGATCAAGGTGAAGGCTGAGATGCTGCCATCTCTTCTCTGGAAATCCTTTAGTTTGAGAAGAACTGAACACAAGTATTGCTATTATCCATGCATGCTTTACAATGAGTTATGTTGTGTTATGAAAGGAGAGGTTAAAAACGGCAATTTGTCCAAGCCATAACGGTGCTTCACGCCATTGCGTTAATGCCTTAGAGGTGTAAGTGATTCTTAACAAGGTCCTAATTGTCTGCAGCTCTGAAAATTCATGTAACCAGCGTTGTCCAATTGTGTATGATTTACGATTCTGGTATCTGTATGTCTTCCCATTACCAGTTACAGGAATACCTCTGAGTGCTCTTTCTCTTTAATACTAACGCTGTCTCTCACCCTCTCTCTTTTACTATACCTTTGCAATCTAGTCTTCTAACAGATGCAACAAACGTTCACATTGGGTGCATGTAGCTAGGTCCTTTTTATTTTATTTTTATCTGTTAAACTTTTGTCCCTGTCTCTCTCTATGTCCCTGTCCCTCTCTCTCTCTCTCTCTCTCTCTCTCTCTCTCTTTTCCCCTCTCTCTTTCTCGCTCTCTCTCTCTCTCGCTCAGAAAAATGTGTGTATTCTTCCAATACCTGTGCAATGTGCCTGAAATAGGTGTGTGTCTAATGCCATTTGTCATTGTCATTTGTTAGTTTTCTAAGTATTTGCAAATATATAGCAAATGCTATACAGAAGACAGGTAGATTAGCAGAGGGAAATTTATTGGTCGCCTATCTTGTTGGAAAGATGACAATAAATTAAGAGTATAGACATATATATGGACTGTCTACGATTTAAGCCTTATGCCGACGCTTCTCACTTTTCATTCCGTATAAAGCTGGCCTTATCTTTTTTTACTAAAACTATTGTGACACAATCACAAATCTAGAAAAGGCTGAAAAAACTTGATAGCGCTTAGAATAAGAATTATATGAAATGGATTGAAATATTCAATTACCTTCAAGTAATGATGTTCGATTGTATCTATGAGCATAACAAAACTTGTTCCAGGCGTGAAAGTATTTTGTCCCAAAAAATGTAATAGAGTTAAAACCCTTACAATACTTCGGACAATTTCATGCAGTGTACATATAGTTGGCATAAATTCACATTCATCCTGAGATATTTCTTAGAATTCGTTTTTTATTGTACCTCATGCAGAGGGAGACGGAGACAGTTTGAGATATAAAAATAAAATAAAAAGGACCGAGCTATCCTCTAGCGATCTGAATACAAATAAAAAATACTGCGGGAGGAAATTGGACATAACAAAGAAATAAGCTCAAGGGAATGCTATAAAGCAAAATAACCTCCCTTAGATAAGTATAGAAGTGTGAAGGGCCATACATTTTCTATCCTAGACCCGACTGCCAAAAAGAGCCAGATGAATGCAAAATTGAATCCTGCAAAGAAAGGGTTTTTTGTCAATATGATGATGATGAATCATAACATGAAAAAACAGCATTCATTGCATACTTAGTACTTGTTGTTCCGTTTAGGCCAATTCCATCAAGTTGTGTGATTGGGGGTTCCCACCAAGTCCTTACATAGTCTGTCATTGCGGTCCTATAGGGCGGTCTGCGCCTGCGTTAACCCTCTGTCCACTGTCCACTTCCGGGCACTTTCTGCTCATAGCTGTTGCATCAGCAATTAACATATCACAGCGGATCAGGCACTCACTACTGCGATTTAACACGATTCTGAGAATTTGCTGCTCTTTATTTCAAAAATAAAAACATATTGTATGATAACTCCTCAATATATCTATGCTGTAGAGCTGGAATTTATGCTAGCAACGGTTGGAGAAGTGAGGTATATAACGATATATAAGTACCGGTATGCAGTATTCATATATGGCCCAGAGTCCAGGCTATGCACATGCGTGGAACTTATCTTTTGAAAACATTATGTTCAGGTCGTATCTAGACAAATATATGAAAATTGTGATATATCACTGTGTTGTTGACCTTGAATCTTGGTGACAGGAGGCAAGAGCCCCCAGCTGATTAATGAGTTGAATGCTGACGCATTGATCAGTGGGACATTATAATATTTGGGTCGTCACCTTATTGCGTCAATGGTTCGTAGTTCAATAGTTCATTCAAATCTTTCCTGGTTTGTCATATCATGCACCTGCTATATTTAGTTAACAACCCCATGAATACATTCTATTTTTATGGCAAAAGACAAATATACATGTACGATACATGTATATATGATTTTATATCAAGGAAAAATAGCCACACAAAGTAGGCATGCAAAATGGTTGAGAACTTTAACATTAACCCTCGAGGTTTTATTTTTTTTTAAAAAGTAATACAACAAAAATATATGTGGGGAGCTCTATTAACCTCTTTTCACACCTCGTTACCTCACAATCAGCTCTCGCGGAAACGGTTAGATCAGGTAGAACCTTGTTTCTTTAGACTGCATTTTCCCTCAAACCAAAAGAAGATCGCCTCTAAGATCCTTTGGTGGTCTGAACTTATCGCTCGATTTTATCTCCAACAAATCCTCTTCAACCAAAGACACTCTATCTAACAAAGGGAACTCGATCCCCTCGAGTACTGGCCCACTGGATCTTACCACCTGACATTTTGGATCCCTTGCAATCGTTTAGATCACGTGAGAGCTTAAGGCGAAGACGATTGGACAAAAGGTCTGGGGCAGATACGTGCCAATCATCCCTGTCATTCAAAGTTCAAATGAGGTTAGGAGGTCTGTCGGATTTACCCCTTGACTTTAGATATGGTGTAATTAGAGAAGGGAAAGGAGAGGCTCCAAAATCGAACTGACACTGGAAGTACTGCTGATCAGAAGGTCTCTTGAAGTCACATGTCCTTTACTCGACATCATTGACTATTATGAAGTACTAGTACATTCAAAAGCGCTCTCACTATTCCTAGCAAATACATGAACTACGTCACGTATGTGCCTGATACACTTAGCCTATAATTATATCAATAGAAATGTAGTTGGCTATCGGTATGAGACCTGGAATTATACTTAGGAGAAGCAGGGGCTTATCTCAGTTCTTCAGAGATCATTATTTCAGCAAAAGGCAAACGAGACAAACACTGTCTAAATACAAAGTGACTTAATACATAAGTCCAGAGTATTTTTGAATTAATCCGACTACTATATATAAGGGTAACTTATGGCATACTGGCCGTGGCAACTTTCCATTTAGAAATAAATTAGTTATTATCTTCATTTTCAACAAATAATTATTATTTCATTACAATGAATGAACGAATAATGAACGAATCGAGAAGGACATATTTGGGCGATATAATTCAACTTTTTTTAACAGCTTTTGTTTAGGAGAATAAGTGGCATTTGCCAAAGTTTTGATAATGGTCGGGCAAACCTGGTCTTCCAACGTATCCTGAATTTTCGCATAACTATTATTACAGGGTTGTAGCTGTGTTAGTTAGCTAGTAATTAACATCTGAGTCAGTGCTTTGGAGAGAACAATGTGGTGGATGATGAGATGAGATGAGTATGACTTTAACTACCTTGGCCAACATTACAGACATACAATTCAGAAATCCCTCACATCATTGAGACGCAATGTAAGAATTGAAGCTTGGAGGAATATGTGTAGAACTAGCTGACTAACTACATCCACCCTACAGAAGCCAGTACCAAGTCAACAGTGCCATGGCTCACGCATGTATTTGCTGGATAAATGCTTCACTAACTATTATCCTATCAGCCACCTTCGCAGCATAGAAGCTATAAACGAATGCATTCAAGCGCATAGATGTTGATGAAGCCACTGCCTGGCAGTTTTCCATACATTATAGTTGACCATCAGATCCATGCCACAGATGCCAGAAACCACTCCTCGGACAGAAGCTGTGTCCAACTTTTTTAATTTTATTAAAAATTAGAGACTAAAGGCCCTGGTCCACTATACCGATTCTCATGCAATTATGCGCCGTAGTGGACCCTTTTCCACTAAATCCCGTGAGAATCGCATGAGAATAGACTTAGTGGACAAAGCTCTTTTGTGTATTTAACTTTGATGACCTGACAAGAGGAAATCACTACATAGTCTCACCAGAAAAGCTTAATGAATAAAAACAAAATTAAAAAAGTATTCATTAAGCTTTTCTGGTGAGACTATGTAGTGATTTCCTCTTGTCAGGTCATCAAAGATCTTAAACGCCGCCATTTAGAGCGGTTATTGCAGTTTTTATGAGCTGCGTGGTCCAAACCTCAATCAGGAAACATGTCTATTAGGACCACAATGGACCACCCCTGCACCATTGTTAGAATATCATCTTGGCTATCATCTGTGCATAGGGGTTGCCAGTAAAGGTGCGGCCGTGCTGGTAGCGGTCATTGACTGTCTGCGATATACTGTAAACATATTAATGTTCGCGCAGTATTTATTTTCGCTATTTTCGCGCACCCACTTTTGTGCATGAAAATAAATCCTGCACAAAAGGTATGATTATTGCATAAACAATGTGTGAGCATTCCTTGCTGTGCGAATTTAAATCCGTGCAAGAAGGTGTCAAAGTGCTTAGTGCGCGAAAATGTATCTGCGTGAAAATAAATACGTTTACAGTACTACCCAAATATCCCACAGGGGGAGTTATATTTAGAATATAGAATAGTTGTCTGTGGTTCATAGGATTCCCATTGTTGTATACTCATCATTTCCTTTCAGTCAAATATGACCTTAAAAAGCAACTAAAAGAATAAGTATTTTTTCTACAAAAATCTTCTTGGCATTTGCCTGTCTTACATTGGATACAATCATTAGTTGGCAACCCTATGGGCGCTGCTCCCAACACATCTCGTACAAAGCGTACCAAAACATATCCAGAGCATGCATGGGAAAAACAAATAGAATTGCTTTAACACTGTTAACATGAATGGTAAACGGGGATGGGACCAGAGGGTATGATGGCACCAGGTGGGCGCTGGGGGCGCAAAGTCTTGGGTTATTTACGTTCATAAATAAATAAATAAATAAAGATTGTTTTTGTCGATTAACACTATCAACACCCCACCTGCTTCCCTCCCCCCTATGGCGTCTCCCGACGCATTGAAATCCGTTCGTTTTTTAGCTTTTTATCGTGCGAGAACCATCGCCCATATAAGCGATGCTTCTCACACATATATAGGCCTATACTATAGCTTTGTTTCTGGGTGTTTGGCTGGCCTGCTGGTGGCGCTACCTCGTGGGTGGGTGTGAAACCATTTTTCTGACTTCCTGTTAGTTTACCACATTACCACGAGGTGTACACACAATAGTGAAGCCACTAATGTCTGATTTTGAGTTCTCCATGCAGATAAAGGGTCAACGCGAGAGGTCTGTCACGCCTTAATTATACCATTAAGAGCTAAATTTTTTTGGTCAAATCTCTCCCTAAGGCTCTAACTTAGGCACTCAGCTAAGTTTTGGGTCTTGGACAATGAGAAATAGAGGGGGTTTCCCGATCATGGAGGAAGTTGTACAGTACAATTGCATCTCCGAAGGAGTAATGGCGAATGTTCTTGCTTTGGTGTTATGTGTTACATAATTATTTAATTATGCCATTTTCGCCAGCTAGTCCAGTATTTCCGAAAGGCCCATCTGGTTTTATTAATATTAGCGTGGCAATAATAACATTCATAACATCTTATACGATAGATATTATAATAATAACATTCACCTATCTGATACAATATCCTATCACATTTTCTTATGAATAACTCATTGTAACATGCTGGACGCCTTAGAACATGCTGGATATTCGGGAAATCTAACCCCAGTTAAAATAAAATCTTTGATTTTTTTTTTTTAAATATTGTAATTATAACGTTCATCTATCTGATGCAATAAATTGGAGTTGTACAATTTACACGGCTATGCTCTGAATCCTATCATGAACACAAATAACAAAAACACTTTTTATTACATGGCATTTAAATGAACTCAGTTAACCCGGTGTCAAGCCTAGCCTCCTCCTACTGGAAAGAATGCGAACTTCTGGAAAAACTGAACTGCACGTTTCACTAACAACACCAGTTATCCACCTCCAATAATTATATTTATTTGAGTTTCCGAAATATAAGAAGATCGAGTTTGTCGATGATATGATTTCAACTTCATTTCTAACGTAGGTTAGACATAATTTTATTAGATTTATTAATAGATTTTTAATAGATTTATTTTAAGTCCCATTATGAATAACTGGAAGAAGAGGTCATGTTTGATAAATACAACCGGGATTCTAATTTCTTTTAAGATTTTATTTTCACTGCGGATACATTTCTTTGTTTTTCAAATGTGCCCAGCTTGGCATAACAATGAATAATTAAAAATAACCGTATACACAAATTGCAACTTACAGATAATTAAATTTGGATTTAATAGCTTGGCAAAACATTGAGTAAATGAAATAATGACGGTATACAATCGGACATTAACATACAATCAGATTGGAATTTGATACATAATAAAGCGGTGCTCCTGGGGATATTCACCGACTAAGAGTGTGGCCCCAGTGTGAGCTAATTTAAGCAGTTGTTTATAATAACAATGCCAGGCACACGTTAGATGGTTATGCTATCCTGAAGTTTTCATGAAAATGCTTCACTACAGAAAAACTATCGGATATGAGATATAAAGTCTATCCCACAACCCCGCTCCTGTTATCGTGATTGAAGCTCATATCATTCTGGAAATCACATCTTGTTTACATTCTAATTTGGATCCCCACCTTCATAGCCTGCGTTCCCACCATTAAAATTTGTTGCATGGGTGAGTCTTGCTGCAAGGATGAACATGCATAATATTATATATTATTTTGTTTTACTCAAGTATGGTTATTCAGGTAGATACTGGAAATATTGGCAGTGTTTTACCTCGTACAACGCAGACAGGAATATTTAGACCCGTTACATAACATTTAATTGAATATTAAACCTCGGATCAATCTTGTATTTTCCAACTTTTGAAACTCTTTGAACTCGATTTCACCTATTCTGGTGACCTAATCGACAATTTGCATACAGTATTTGTTAATAATGCCAGCGTTAAGTGTGAAAACCTGCTTGGGCATAATTATAAAGATATAAAAGTAAAGAAAAATGTTGGCAATAATACTTTTGCTACCCCAGTTCCTTTAGAGTCAGATTTACAGAAAATGTACAATTGGCAGCTGTGCACATTTAGTAAATTAGGCTAAATTAGGCTAAATTAGGCTGCAATTTGGTCAATACTAGGTAAATTCGAGTATATTTGGCATTGCATTGATTCTAGCAATCTGTTTGATTAGGTTCAACTGTCTTTTGAACATTATTTTCGTCTGAAAATTGGATTATTTGAGGGGATTGGTGAAAGTGAATTGTACATTTTCTGATGACTTCACCCTTTAATACGAGAATAAAAAACAATGGTCCCAGTGAGACGGTCTGGTGTTGTTTACCCACTTCTGGCAGTACATTATTAATGTTACTTTGACCCGAATGCCAGGGAGCGAGCGAATGGGTTTGTTTTTCCACTTTTGTTACTGCATAACCATGGAACCTTCAGTCTGCTATTCATTAGCCTAAAACACAAAAACACAGCAGTGGGCAGAACAACCATGGCAATTTGTATCTGAATTAAACCCGTGAGCCTACATCACAATTATGTTTCACTGTATTGTTTGACTTGCTGTATAAACATCCTAAATGAAAAAAGAAATAAATAAAAGAAATACATAATGATATATATATATACATTTTGTAATGATTTTATTTATCCAGCTTCTCCAAACATATATTCGCGATACAGTCGAGAACAGGTAATACAATACAACTCTGTGGCGTTCTACCTGCTGTTGCAGTCTACTTGATAAACAATGATAATAGAAAATACTACAGTTTGCAGAACAATTGGTTGATACATTGCAATACATGGTTAAATCAGTGATATACTATATATGTAGCATCAGCTGGGGAATCAAATATAACTCATATGCCCTTGATCAACCTAACGTTGCATAAGTTCAGATCGAAGAACTCTATGTCTTGTATGATAGATACCTTGCCATTTACCCATTTACATAGTCAGAATGTTCACCCTTAACCTCGGCAATGGTTGGACTACATTAACCTCTTCATGGTCTGTGTAATTACCTATTTCTGTCCCCGTTACCAGACAGCATCAAATATATACTTTACTCTTTGATAGGATGAATAAAAAAGTGCTTTATGGGAGGAACACTTCCTGTTGATCTGGTCTCATTTGGTTTGCCCAGATTTAAGCATATTCTACATCAATGCTATTTGGAACAGCATGGCCCCAGAATTCAAAGAGGGGCCAGATTAAGAAATTGTGAAATTAAGAACGGATAATGATGTACACTAATAGCAATACAAGCCTCCTAGCATGTAGCACTTATTTACCAGGACAGTAGGTCCTAAGAGAGAGAGAGAAAAAAACTATATATTGTTTTATTTTTACCTTATTATTTTATCGATGTAGTATAGCTAGTAAGTTGCGGTCGGAAGAACTATAGGAACACAGATCTACCACCTTTTTCCTCAAGTAGATAGAAAATCATTATTGTAAGATCGTGGAATCGGAGACTACTTTGTAATAACAACCTTAATAGAGAATATATAAGACAAGAAAAGTAAAGATTTATATATTTAAAAGATGAGAATGAAGTATCACCCTCGATTTTAAACTCAAAACCTGCCAACGTTGTATGTTGGTACTCGAATCACATCGACTACAAGATATCAACACCATTCTATGATTACACGCATTCTATCCACAATCCATGCAGTGCAAGACCTCTCAAGTAACAGGTATGCATCAATGTCAGTATGGAATATATATGTATGGGTCAGATCGTCTGAAAATGTACAATTGGTAGCTGTACACATCTAGGAAAGTTTGCTAAATTAGGCTGAAAAATGATGAATTCCGGGTACATCTGAGCATATTTGGTGTCACGATGATTTATAGTATCTGTTTTGCTATTATTAGACAGCATTTTGAAGCTCATTTCTGTCTTAAAAGTGGGTTATTCCCGAGGATTAGTGAAGGCAAATTGTACATTTTCTGAAGATCTGACCTATTATGCTCTATTAGGTAAACCAATCTGATGTGTACAAATAATGTATTGTCCCTACTTTACCCGAATGTCTACCCTATTATAAGTTGATAACTTGGGCGTTTGTCTAAATTCCCCAAAATGGTGACTGATGGAACTTAGATCTGTTGCTTGTTGACTGAATGGGGAAATATCTGGAGTCATCAATCGTCTTTGACAACCTCTATTTTACGCTATGGGTCCTGCAGTCACGAGGGACTTCACCCATGTTAGACCTCACGCACTGGGGAATTTGTTTTGCATGCTCTCTTCATAGATGCTCAAAGCAAAATTTTGCCTCTTTACAAGTTTTTCTTTTAAAAAAAACTGTTTTAAATGCCAGGGTCTTATCAGATTTGCGAAGTCGGCTCCGCAATTGCATCTGTTTAGTAGACTGTTAAGAGAGAGAGACTGGATTCCTTCATTCTTAACACCAGATTTGGGTTACTCAGACATATGCATATCTATTGTATACATTTGTATGTATACAGGTTTTCTAAATAACCTGAGGAAACCATAATATACACTAGCTGACACTGTGTGCAACCTTGCAGGGATTTGAATTCCGTGCCAAACTCGGGCCAAACTATGAGTCGGCACGAGGGTGTACATGATAATACTATTCACTGCTAAGCCATGAACCCACATGGCAGGTTTAAAAAAAGAACTATTTCTATAAATTAGTGTGGATTCTTCGAGGAGTATTAGTAACCCATTCCGGTAGCGCGAGAAAATTACAATTATTACAAGTTGATCATCTACAATAATGAAAACATCGACATGACAAAGTGTATTCTTCCCATAACAACATACTATCCGTTATTCATAATACAAGAGGGAAGACGATGTGGATCAGCTAATGATAAAATTAAACATTTTAATATTGTAAACCCAGTACAACAATCGGATTTGGCAGCACTCTTCCTGAACAGGGCGTTGTGCTACCGTGTGGGAACGTTCAATTATCCACGCCTGTTCCATTATCTCTATTTATTACATGTTCTTACTCCATATAAACCTCTCTGCTCATTTCGCTTCTGTGGCAGCAATATATATAATATACAGGTACTAAGACTAATACTAATAACTGATATGTACTAGATTAATAACCTCAAAAATCGGTATTTAATTTACCCGAAACCACAACGACTTAAATTCTGTAGGTCTAATTAAAAAACGTGATGGGAAAGCCTACATACGACTTTATCATTTTATCTTATTCAAATCTTATGTTCATGAAGTGTTATGTGACATGTAGTCCTGACTGTGGTTAATACTTCGCTATCGGTCTAGCACGTAAGCCCAAATGTGGAGAATACCCAAGTGTGAAATTGAAAATTCATGCTCACTTTGCTATCGTGAACACATGCCATGATCATGACTTGGGTTGTTGGAGATTGTAACTGAGATCTCGGTCAAGCATTCACACAGAAAATTCGTAGCTTCTAACTAGATTTTCTGAATAATTCTGATCAACATGGTTTTATTGAAATACTTCTAGCATTTATAAATAAGAACGTTAATATGGTGTGCTACTGTCAAGGGCTAGCCTAATGTTATGAATGTATGTATGTCGTTTCTATAGCTTTGAGTCCTTTCCAATTTTGAGAAAATAGGAAAACCCCCAGTATTAAAAGTGCCTGATTTTGCTTGATATATATATTCTGCGGGTTGGGCCACCGTCATCCATACACATATGGGTAAGATTTTCAGAAAATGTACAATTCAACTTCGCCAATCTTCTCAAATAACCCACATTTCAGACGAAAATAAAGTTCAAAAGACAGTTCAACCTAGCCAATCAGATTGCTAGAATCAATGCAATGCCGCATATACTCGAATTTACCTTGTATTGACCAAATTGCAGCATAATTTAACAGAATTTACTAAATGAGTACAGCTGCCAATTGTACATTTTCTGAAAATCTGACCCATATGCTTCTGTATACGTGGGTATATCCCATTATTCTGAATTGTTTTGAAACTATGCGGGTGGCATATCAACGCAAATCTTAGGACATCCCATGCAATGGGTAGCAATTAGTTGGCATCTAAACAGGACCCCTATGCATAGGTTTGATCCCTTACCATGTCCATCGCAGTAACCTGAGGCAGATCATCTTTGTGTACCTAATAAGCACCCAACAGCAGGTGCACGACATCACATACACTTTGCGGCATGTCGCAATTAATATATGAAGCCCTTGGCTGTGCCTCTTTTCTACAGCAAGTCCTTACTCTTCATGGTAACCAAGCTTTAAATCACGGGGTGCTCTTTGTACTGCAGGCCCATCTGTGTAATTTACTCAAATATTAAGACATGTAATGAATAAGCATAGCTGGCTTGCGTATGATTTATTAATGTCCTGCGCCCGTATGAGTCTATTTTATTGCCATAGGGAAGTGTATGTATGAGTATGCTGTTGGGCATAACAACGACACGCTAGGTAATCTCTAATCTCTATTTTCAAACTGTGGGGCCAAGGTAGCTGTACATACAACCCATTCAAGGCACTGCCTATTCACGCGTACACAGTAGCCAGGTATAGGGTTGATGGTTCGGCTAAGGCCAAGGCTGTTATTTATTGCCGATCTCAAAAATAAAAACCCTAAACTATGACCTAGATCGGTCCATAATATATTGGTTTCTTAAAGGGGATGTGATCAAAGTGATCTTCAAAGTCTATTCTTTGTTCAATATTGGTAAATATAAGGGACATGTCCATTAACTCCAACAACTGTTTAATGGGTCTCATCATTGGAGATCAAACAGTCTCTCATCCAACGAAGTTTCCATACCTGTTGCTGGTTCCAACTTAAAAGTTCACCCATGTGGAATGAACCCTAAAGATGTAGGAAGGTACCACTACACTCTATACTCGTCCTGCTGTAGGCAGTAGTATGCCATAAAATTAACCGTAGAGGGCTTTGGTGTTTACTGCCTACAGGACGCGTATAGAGTGTACCAGTAACAGAGGTACCAGTAACTAGCCCTAACTTAGAAATGCTAATGCTGAACATCTAATACAACCATTAACTCAAATATTCACATTGGTTATCTTACTTAGAGATTCACATACAATGATGCATAACGCTGTCTCCAATAGTGAATTGACCTAACAGTTAATGCATTGCTTCAGTCAGTTGTCTAAGATTGAATCATGATCTACAAGTGGATTATTAAATACAGTTTTATGGCATGACATCAAGCTTTCTCGGCGCCTTATATTGTTATTAAATCAGCCTTCCATGACCAGCAGTTGAACGACCTTAAGTTAGCACATGTGTGACAGTATGCACGTATACACGTACCGTATTTCACCGAAAACAACCTCCTCGTTACACATCCACTAAATGTGATGTGTTTCAGGAAAATAAGCCACAAGTCGCAAAATTGTTTTTTTTTTTCAAAGTGTTTTATTCCAAGATGTCTTTGTGTGTATGTTTTTATTTTTGGGATGTCTAGTTCTTGTGGTTGTATGAATACATGTACCAAACTTCAAGACTGTTAATTAATTATATCAGTGCGTTACTTAGATCATCCTATTGAGTATAATTAGCTACTTTACTGGTAATTATCCACCTAGAAATATTGCAAACTTTTTTTCAAAAATAAAAATACCTGACTAAAAAGATAAAAGTACTTATTAGATGTCCTTAATGTTTACATTAATTGGAATCGTCTTGGTCTCATCTTTTCAAATATGATGAAATCTCAAAATCCAATTTTCGCGACTTATGACTCATTTTCCGAAAACGGATCACAAATGATAAGTTCCAGTGAGCTCTCGCCAATATCACCCTGTGTATATGAGGAGGATGACTCTCATAAGAATACAAAAGACATTATTACTATTAATAAAAATGTATTTCTGCATGGGTATTTATTTGTGTATTGCAATAAGCGCCTGATCCGCGTATAAGCGCCGCATAAGGAATGGCTTGAACAAAATAAGCGCCTGGGCGTTGAAATATGGTATGTGACAGGCTACCTTGTATGCTTTAAGTATAAACCATTGATACTTTGCTAGAGTCAAGGTATGTTGTAAGTATTCCATTCTTCACACAGTATGTATTAATCATACAGCTGTAAATATGGAGTGCTTTACCAAAAGGCAACAAGATTCATAATATATATTGCATGAAAAGCTAATTTTGAGTTTGTGAAACTCCCATTAATTCAGAACTTTTGTAATGGTTAACAATTGTTAATCAATGATATAGTAAAGTGCCCCCATCCTCTCAAAATACGAATGCATTCCCTGCTTAGAGAGAGACACTTGATGGGCATGCTCATCCCAGTAGTTTTGAAATTGTCTCATATATCCTTATATCAAATATGTCATAATGTTAGCTAATAGTATTAGCTTATCAAATATGTCATATATTTTAGCTAATAGTATTAGCTTACCAAATATGTCATATTTTAGCTAATAGTATTAGCTTATCAAATATATTATGTCATATATTTTAGCTAATAGTATAAGCTTATCAAATATGTCATATATTTTAGCTAATAGTATTAGCTTATCAAATAAGTCACAATGTTAGCTGGTAGTATAAGCTCACCAAATATGTCATATATTTTAGCTAATAGTACTAGCTTATCAAATATGTCATATATTTTAGCTAATAGTATTAGCTTATCAAATATGTCATAATGTTAGCTAATAGTACTAGCTTATCAAATATGTCATATATTTTAGCCAATAGTATTAGCTTATCAAATATGTCATAATGTTAGCTAATAGTATTAGCTTATCACATAAGTCATATATTTTAGCTAATAATATCACCTAATGTTATATAAGGTATACACTGGACGACCCGGACACTTGACCAGATGGGTAGCCCCTATTTGTACTAATTTTATAATGACAAATAAACAATATCATTACTGGAATATATCAGGATATTAAGGTAATACTCCTTAAAGTTATGTTTGTAAAATAGGTCTATATTGACCGAACAGTAATGTCCAATTATTATTCGCATCTGGATTATAGATGATTTCAGAAAATTGTACTGAATATATTAAATTTTGATAGAAATGTCAACCTTTTCGAATTTGTATTGAGAACATTAATTACCAAAAAGGGAGTTACTTTTCCTTGCAGGGTTCAGGATCTCCATAAAAGTTTACAGATGTATGTTTCGGAAAGAAAAGTGTTTTGATAATAACGATGGTTACCTTAAATAATGCTAAAGATATATATTTCAAAGACAAAGACATTAGTCCAAAATAACATACGATACAGGAAGTATTTTTATCACAGGGGAGGGGAGTCACTGTTGATATTGGACCAATAAGTACATGAGTCCTTAACAATTTACTTAATACTATATTTGATATCTAATGTTATGTTCTGATAATGGCCTTTTTATAGGCTATGGTTCAATTATTGGGTCTCGTTTGAAGGCACACGTGTTTGTTCGCAATAATTAATATGAACCAAACCCTGACGACCCATATACCCTCAAAACCTTCAGATAATACCTCCGTGAGCAACGTAGTGTAGGTATAGGAATACATAATAACACTCCTGTTAACAACAATTGTGATTTATGTCCAGAAATTACATTGGTAGCCTCAAAAGAGTTCATGGAAACGGGCAGTAAATTCCAGTAGACATATAACCCTTAGCCTCTGCACCATGGCGTAACAACCAACCTTTTTATTTTAACTCATTAACATCACATAAGGTATGCCTACAAGTAATCAGTGGTGATTATGTCGGCCAGATGAAAGTGTGAGGTAGAATAATTAGTATCTATAGATCTGCAATAGCTGCTGGTGTTGGGAGGGATTCGCATTATAGAGCCAGCGCCCATTAACTCTTATTGGTCCCTCATTGCCATTTATCTATAAGGGTTGCCATCAGGGTCCCAGAAAATCCCATAAGAAGTCCCATAGTAATCATGCCCGGTACATGTAACTATATAAAACCTTTTGTTGAAGTGTTGAACAAGAGAAAAGTAGTAGGCAAAACTGTGATTAAGGAATCAAGTGTTGCTTTTGGAATGAAAGCAATTAAGCAATTGATCAAATTCTATGGAACAGAAGTAGTTGCGTCCAAAGTGACAGATTTTCTTGATTTTCCTATCGATTCTTCCATCATGAATAGAATAGATATTGACCTCTATCTACGTATAGCTCTACGTGAACATGATAATATATGTAGGTTAACTAGCTACTGTGCACTGCATGTGGCACTCGCTTGGGAAAGTTGCTTTCCGTCGCTTAATTAGAATATTGCACGAGTTGCACAGCAGTTTATTATGAATGCCTTTACTTATTAAAAACGAAACATTTGACAGACATAATATAGTGGAATTGTGCGATAAACCTAGTAGTTAACGCATCAGTTGCCATGACTCTGCCATGCCATTACTTTTACCATAGCAGCCGATTGAATCATGCATTTTTCCTTTAGAATATCTGTAGGGATAACTGAAATATTGCCAGAGATATGGGGAGGGGGATGGGATTAAACCTTTAGATCTATTCTCGCCCAAATTACTATTTGATGGATTGAATAACTACCATTCCCTGAACGAAAAATATATAAATCTGTTAGTTATTAGTTTAATCTATTTGTACACTTGGTAATAATGACCTATGCAACATAAAGAAATTGACCCTTTGAATCATCTGATTTTCATCAAATTCTTACTGGAGATCAAATCATGGGACGTTTTTGATCAGGGTGCCAATGAATGGCTAGGGAGGGATCAGCAGAGGAAATGTTCATTTAAATAGCGTGCATAAATTGTGATTAATGAGGGTCTACTCTATAGGAATGGAATGAATGAGCTCTGGGACTTCTGTCCTGGCAGCTGAATCGATCACCACAAATCTCTCTCCGACGACTTCATTAATTTCCGACCGAATCCGACAACTCAGTATGGTTCCCTGATTCTGTTTGGAAAGGCTGTGATTTTGTTTCTGGGTTTATCAAATCATTAGTGACACAGCTCCTATAATTTGGGTCCATACTATAGTCTGTGTCCCCAGGGCTATTGGTATTTCCCATTTACAAGGCAGGATATACAGCCATGTATGACACCATAATGACAGTGTTAAATACACACTGATTTTATTTAAATTGTGGATACAAACTCTGTCAAGTACCATATCCTTTAGCTTTGGGGACGCTTCTCCAAGGTAAATACAGTCGCTGTTGATTACACATTTAAAGTCATTCGCGCCACAGGAGAGGGCAAGGGCTAGTAAATCTTCCCTTGGCCTTTGATCGTAAAAGGGTTTGTGTGTAACAATACCCTAGCTCGGCAGAATAAGAACATCCCCCATACCTGTATTTACCAGAATTGTTGGCTCAGTTATAGCTCGTGTTTCAAGGCAACGAGCCAGTAAATAACAATCAACTGCAATCAACTGCGAAGGTATAACAGTCATGTACAGTTACTATTGGTTTCGACATAACCTTTAAGAATGCATGATTTCTGAAGGTGTATGTATGTGTACATATTCAACTTTCCCTCTACATATCCCTGTAGAAAACTATCGGCATGAATTTAGAGGATATGGTGGCACTGGGCAGAGGCTCAATCCCAATTCCTCCAAAGGATAACAACAAACTTGTTAATATAGTTTGTTTGAATTCTTTTTTTACACAGGCTTTATCAATATTTAATAGGGTTACATTCCAGGTCAATCCATATATAAAACATACATATCCATATAGTGCAAGCTTCAATGTTTTAGAATGGCAATTTTTTTTACCTGGGGGATCTGTAAGTTAGGGAATATATAGTGTCTTCATAAACTACTCTTCTCACTGACAATTTGTGTAATGTGATCGTATCTACGACTGTGTTTCAGTTTAAATCTAGTACACAAAGGTTAGGAGCGTGCGTTAATAAAACATTAATATAATGCTACAAAAACCTAGTAAGGTGTATACCTTTGCCAGCATACTATTTACTTATCGACGCCCATCGTCCCATTTTTCATTGATCCTTATAGCAGAAAACATAAGTCGGGAATGGGAAGTATCTACATTTAAAACCACTTCTGT
This sequence comes from Sthenelais limicola, assembly GCA_942159475.1. Classification (NCBI taxonomy): domain Eukaryota; kingdom Metazoa; phylum Annelida; class Polychaeta; order Phyllodocida; family Sigalionidae; genus Sthenelais; species Sthenelais limicola. The sequence goes on along the minus strand of OW804097.1, from coordinate 108,110,964 downwards.
GTTATTCTTATTGAGGACCCAAGCGCAGAAAGTTCATGCGGGTGGAGTAATGATATACTTCTTGGTTTTTTTGCTGAGTTCACTTTGGCTAGTGAAAATGCACTTTGCAGAACTAAAGAGCTTGATGTGCTCTACTTTTTTAGCTTGATTTATGACTGGTAAAAAAGGTTGCTTCCCCTCATGCGGTTACAGAAAAGAATGCTGCTATTCTGCCAAACTTCTCACCCAGAATGGAAACATCAAGATTATGTTAATTTGTGGGCGTGCACTCAGCATTTCGATGACAAAAGCTTATCTTTTAAAGATTTATCATTGAAGAAGTCCAGAAATAGCACCACTATACTAATTAATTGCCCAAGCTTGAGATTGGGGCTCTTATTTGTATTTGACAACATCGGGTTTTCAACTGATGGCTTATGCTTGAGTTACCCCATGTATTCAGTCAACAAAATATTTCTTTATAAATGAATTATTCTCTAATTATGTTCATGAGGATTGTTTTATGGAGCTGCAAAAAATAATCTCTTGAAAAATGAAAGTGGACGTTTTAATAAGTCAATAACTACTGCCAATAAAAATTAATAAAACAAAAGTCAGAGACGCTATTGGACGCAATTGGTTGTAGGTTGTGTACATTTCATTCTTTTGCGTAAAAGTTTGTCGTAGTTTAAAGAAGCGTTTACGAGGTCTTCTAACATAATTTCTCTGGACAGGTGAGAAGAAGTAAAATTACCAAATTATATCGGACGCGTTCATACCATTTCAATCATTCGTCGATTCTCATGCATTCTTCCATTCTTCCGAGTTTAGATTCACATACCCTAGGGCTGGAAATCCTAACTGCGTAGAGAGAGAGAGAGAAAGAGAGAGAAAGAGAGAGAGAAAGAGAGCATCGCTCTACATTCTGAACAGACAAGAAGAAATCCGAACCCAGAAATAGACGAAAAATCAAAATTGACAGTAGATTTCTCTAATTCATCTCGGGTCCGTGACTCGAATAAGAAAAGGCTTCTAGAATTCCAGCTGGAAATAATGGCTGCTTTTCCAAATGCAACTTATCATATTACCGCCACGGACGGGTTGTCCTTGTCAATAGGGTTTTATCCAAGATGATATCATGGTCTTGTCTGTTCGTGGGAACGTCGGATACTGATCATTGGATCACATACACAATAATGGAGGACTTGCGTCAACGCATTTCAACTCAAGCAATCCAACCGTATAGCTTTTCAGGACTTGAGTCCTTATCAGAACCACAGAAATAGAGTACATGTACTTATCTAGTTCTGTGTCAGAACATAATCAAAAGACAACGCAGAGGACATTTCAAGAAAGGGGAAGCCTGTATTTAAATGGTCAAATATATTTCAATCAATCCAGAACCTCAGACGATGAAGGAATGAGCAATGTTTTCCATTTAATTTAATTCAATATAATATATTGAAACATTAAATTGTTTAATCCCCTTCTGATATACCTTTTCGTTGATATTTTAAAGCTGTATTCAAGGCTTTAAGGTTTCGCTTTTAGTAAAAAACTAACGGTTTTTCTACTTTAACTAAAGGTCCACATTCATATTTCGGAGACGCGCGAAAATCCTTCCCTGGGGTGGCTTCGTTTATTATCGCTCGCCGGAGGTCGATTCGACTTTAGATTCTTGTATAAACATATACAGCAGCAGTGTAATGATATTCAGTCAATATGGAAAGTTTTTTCCCCCCTATAATAGCTACGAATGCAGTTTTAACTTGGTTTCAGTCTAGCCTCAGAGCCTCTTAGATCAGATAAGAATGGTATGTCAGTGATTGGTCGCCTACTGCGCTAATGATTTTTCTTGCCCAGGAGAAGGCGCCTTAATGGGATTATAATGGTATTGTGTGCTACTAATGGAATTTTAATGCCATTTTGGGGTTTGGAGTGAGTGGCTTTCCCCCATTTTGAAGAGACTCTCTCAACTTTGAGCCTAGACTGGTTTCATAAAATGGTATCAGTGCAATACCCATATTGGAAGACATACAGGCCTACGTGCCTTTGCCCTGCCCGTCCTTACAAGACCTGTCAGACATTGATCCATACTGAATGCTCCACTTCAGAAAACATTTTGTCTCAAATTCCTTATTCATTCATCTTACCAAGTCCTCAGGGCAAACTGGTCCGCCCGAATACTGAATACTTCAGTCAGCCAGATCGCTTTGTAATTTGAAATTCTACCCAAAAAGTGACAATTCAAGCAGACGATGCATCACCATTTATAAGGCGAAATATTAACTGTCTTCTGAAAAACTAGATCTAAGATTGTATTGCGATTACATACTTAAGAAGGTGATAGATATTCGAATTACAAGTTTCCATTTTTTTTTAAAAACCTCTTGTTAAGAATGATATATGTTTATAGAATGTCTGATTTTTTCAGTTGATTTTTTCGTTCAACTCTTTGTACCTGCTTAAAATTGTGTATTACTGGTTTGGGGTGGGGCGGTATTTTCCCTTTGATTGTGTCCCGTTCCCTATGCAGGAGATTAAAACGCGTTCATATTTCATTTTCGAACTGATTTATTCCATTATATTTTTTAGCTAAACTATTTATAAAGACTCACTCTGCTGCTAGTTATTCCTTTTATAGGACCTGTCTTACAGATGAAAATACGAAACAGTGTATATATAAATGGTAACACACTTCGATAACATTCCACGCATAACCCCCTGTCCATCATACAGTCTAGGCTCAGAGTTGAGATAGTCCCTCCAAACTGAGGGATAGCCTCTTGCTCTAAACCGCAAAATCCCATTAAAATCCCAATCACTTACATACCATTCCTATCTTATCTGAGAGGCTGTGAGCCTAGAAAGGATAAGTCAGTTTCGTGAAATCCTCAAAATTCCACTTCATTCGTTTATTTAAAGTGTTTTCTGAAAAACTAGAGCTAAGATTGTATTGCGATTACATACTTAAGAAGGTATATTTAAGAAACTTAAGAACATTTGATAATTAATCTGAATCAGAATCAGAACAACTTTGTTTCTGTCGATATCGGAGGCATTATGTGGGGAGGGATGATAAACAGACAACAAGGTGCAAAGTAAATACGCTCTTCCACTGATAACTACAAAGGGTTATTTTTGTAAGTTGACCTTAGTGACCCTAATCATAAACATAGGGTATTGGGTATTGAATTGAATTGAAAAATACTTTATTTGTCTGAGGTTATACAGGTACAAGTATGAAAGTTAGCAAATAGGTGACCAGGCTTCTTGATGAAATCAAGGTCTTCCAACCGTCACCTGATAATAGAAAAGACATCTATACTAACAGAGAGACTGGCTAAAGACACATATTAATAGGGCAAGAACAAGCTAAAGTTATAAAACAAACTTTTACGTTATGAAGCAAGTTAATAGCAGATAATAATATCAAAACTGACTAATATCACTTCTTATGTATGATACATAGCACCGTCATTTCATTATAGACTCTCATTATATTTACGTATACACAATTAATTCCTTCAATTTCCATCTTTTTCTAATATTTTCAAACATCAATATTTTCTAAATATTTTCTTTCCTAGTTTCAATTTCATGTGCTTCATGTGCTGGGTAGCATGTGCAGGCTGAGAAAATGTCATTATACAGGGAGTATGTTTATGTGGAATAAAACATACGTTTGGTATATAGATATTATATGCGTGACTCCTCTATAATATTAGATTAATGAATTAATTCGAGAAAATTAATGATAATTGTTGAATTATCCACTGATTTTTACCCAGGAAATCTAGGTATTACAAAACTTCCATTCCATACATCTTCATGCATAGATAAGAAAAAAGAATAGAACTACCATGATATTATCATGATATCGACCAAACTTCACATGCTTTAGAAGAAATGCCCTTTAATAAATATAGATATATATGTCCTCACGCTATGCAACGAGGGTAGAATGAAGCAGTTTCTAATCGTTACGCTATGTGACTCCAGTTGAATGCAGAAACTCGACAATATACTTACACCTCATGAATCAAATATAGCTGGAATTACTTAATCTGGAAAAGAAAATATTTACATAGCCATTAGCCGGAACCTGGTGTGAAAGATTTATATATGAACCTGGGAAATTCCCACATACCCTTGCCTGTCAGCTTGCTGCACATAAGTTGATAAGGTAACCTTACCCTTGCCAATCTGACAAGATAAACATAACATTATACACATATATTCAGTTTATGCAGTAACTGTAGCTTGTATCGGTTGGGTGGAATTTAAGATAGTGTAAACGTATTTATTTTCATGCAGATATATTTTCGTGCACTAAGTACTTTGACACATTTTCGCAGGAATTTAAATTCGCGCAGCAAGGAAGTCTCACGCCTTGTTTATGCAACAAATTTATATACCTTTCGCACCGGATTTATTTTCATGCACAAAGGTGGGTGCACTAAAATAGCGAAATTAAATACTGTGCAAATATTAATACGTTTACAGTACTTCCTGTAACGTATACGGTACATATTATGTTTCGTAGAAACCTGAGAAATATGACTATCATAATGTAAATTATATAATAAGATCTACATTTGAAATTCAGGGCACAATGAAAACACATACATGAGTCAGATTTTCAGAAAATGTACAATTAGCAACTCTACACATTTAGGAAATTCTGCTAAATTAGGCTGAAAAATGATGAATACAGGGGATATCTGAGTATAATTGGTATCACATTGATTTAAAGTATCAGTTCCGCTATGTTAAATTACATTTTGAAGCTCATTTTTGTCTTAAATGTGGGTTATTTGAGAGGATTGGCGGAGTTGAATTGTACATTTTCTGAAAATCTGACCCACATGAGGTTGCTTATGATGTAGATTTGGGACAGCAGGACAAACCCCCCTCACATGTCATCATGGTGGTGTCAGAGAATGTTTACAACAAAGGATCTCATATTAGCACCTTCCTTTGGCATAATTGTCCCTCGCCTTCATTGAATGATGTATCACTTAGCGTGCCAAGGAGAATTTTTATTATATGAAGTCTGAACTGTAAACTTCTATATAGTATTCAACAAGGTATTCACTATTGGTATAGATACTTGTAAGAGGTTTGTCCTCGACCGGTCCTCGACCAATCCTCGACCGGTCCTAGATCCATCTGGCAGCATCAGACCTCATGGGTGAGGCAGATATATATATGGATCAGATTTTCAGAGAATGTACAATTCGTCTTCACCAATCCTCTCAAATAACCCACATTTAAGACAAAAATGAGCTTCAAAATGCAGTTTAACATAACAAAACTGATACTTTATATCAATGCAATACCAAATATACTCAGATATACCCGGTATCTATCATTTTTCAGCCTAATTTAGGAAAACTTCTTAAATGTGTAAAGCTGCCAATAGTACATTTTTCTGAAAATCTGACCCTTATAAGAACACGTGTTGTGTTCACCCTTGCTTATAGTCTCTGCTTTCTAGGTGTTCCAGTTGTTGTATAGTAATTAAACGGTTAAGTGGGATAAAAATCCCATACAGCAGAGATTCTCTGATTGCTTTGGGAGTTGAGAAATTCTTTCTAACACTGTCTTGTCTTTCAAATGTCTTGCCTTTGAATGATCTGTAACCTCATATATGAACAGTTAATAGATCTCTAGCATTTTACCACAAGTATTGGTCAAGCCAATTGGGCTAACGCTTGAAACTTAGGATATTATACCTATTCAATAACAATAATAAATGCCTTTTTTTGCAAGAAGAGCATACATAATTGGGGGATAATTGGTCGTTCACTTCTGATTTAAAATCAGGTTTTTCAACGCGTGCCATCCACTGTGGGCTTAACAGGAACTACACCTAATCATATAATAAGAGTACAGGACAATGTCAGGCTGTTCTATAAATAAATTCATTTGGATTCTGGCACTGCACTTGTTAATATACCTTCGTTTATTTCACCGTAAATAGGATGTAATGCATGCATATTACTATGGGTGCATGTCGAATATGTACACTTCAGTAGATTATATGAGCCTAAACCTAAGTCTAGACCTCGACCTGGATATAGTCCAAACCTTATGATCTGTTTTTATAGCTCTCTCTTGTTAATATTCCAAAGCTTGAGATTACTGATGTGATATTACAACAGAAGCAATCCTTTGCAATACTCTTGCATCTTAAGACCTATCTATAGATATACAAACTACTTTCCACCAGTGTGCTTTCTTTAGGAAGAGTGAAGGCAACATCGGTTGAATTTCGTCTGTCCATGAACCCATTGGATTATTCAAACCTGATATCACCAAGGGAAAAAGTTGCACTGACCTTAGTAGTAAAATAAGCACTGACAAACTTCGACTAAGAGGAGCATGGGTAAGCGACGTCAATCCAAATAAACAATTGCATTAAAATGAAGTAAATGAGGATGAGGTATAGGATTTGGCAACTGAGTTCTAGGTCTCCATTTCCTACAAGAACACAAGACCAAGAACAAGCTCTCTGACACCTCAAAGACGTCAAAGTGTTTTACAGCTGACATAATTCATTGCATAAACCCCATATACTCCAATTCCCGGAATAAACCCAGTTAAAGTTTGGCAAAGATACGCTGGTAGTCCTTGACCCATCTGGCATTACCCTCTTAATTATAGCCGCCAAGGCTGTGATATGAACATTTGGGCGTGGTGCCATATATGAAATTAATGCTTTTATGAAGTGATTATGAAATGTTGTTATATAATATGCCTTACTATTAATAGACATGTAAATAATAGGGAGATTTAGCAACCACAACGCACCAACACAACACTAACGCATCCACTAACTAAAAGTACATTTAATATTACCGTTGTTGGTATATTGATAGGCCTGCAATGCAGATGCCCTCGACCTAGCGCCTCTCGAGATTACCCCACAGCGGCTGTAATGTACAAATAGTTAGTGGATGCGTTAGTGTTGTGTTGGTGCGTTGTGGTTGCTAAATCTCCCTAATCACTTCCAGTCATTGAGGGAAGTGATAACTGATAATATGGACATCAGATATAAGAGAATTGTAATATAACATTGTCATCTTCTCTGTGAATATGCAAAGAGAAGACTTGGAAACCTCCCTTCTGCAGGAGAACGTCTTCTTGTAACGGTCATGTGATTGAAATAAAAGTATATCTAAACTAATGTTCATAACTATTGTCTCTGGGATTAGACAATTTAGGCCTACGTTGCGTCGCAAAATAACAAAGTTGCGTCGCAAAATAATAATACGACGTAAGTTGGTTGAAGTACATATGCGAGAGTGGGAGAGAGAGAGAGAGAGAGAGAGTGAGAGAGAGAGCAGGCGGAATACGGTAATTTGAATAGAATCACCTCTCGTAAAACATTTACCTCTTCGCTTTTAAAATTCATCATAGCTCGACGTGTTATGAGGCATAAGTAATAAGTAAATAACTATGCTTTCCTTCCTCATTTGATTCCTCACGTTGATCACATGCATCCCCTCATCATTATTATAACCTCTACTTTCATGTGACAGAACAGGATTGAGTGAAATTGCATCAAAGTGGAGGACTTTGACATCCTGCACCCAACAGGGGCAGTTTGCAAGCATCATTTTCATGACCACTTGAGTGTTTATACTTACTTACTACACATGTCATTGTAATCACAAGGTCTTCAAGGTCGTGGTTGGAGGTAGAGTGACCTGCTTGTCACCTTTCTAAACAATTTTAAGATATCTGAAATATCTGGGGCAATTGGCCAGGGCACTATATATATACCAGCATGTGTGTTCTTGGTGAGGACGGGGAAGGTGTTCCAGCTAAATCTGTTGGTTACATTGCACTCGACCAATGGATCCAACGGTTGCTTTGGGCACATATATCTATGAGCAAATTATAGTCTCTCCTAACGTATTCTACCACAGAACAACCCCAGCTCTGAATTTCTGTTGGAGTTGTGTTATTTTACCCCATTTTTCATCACAAACCCCCTTCTCCTATAAGATTTACTCCATCGAAATGATAATTCATAGAAAAATATTTCTTTAGTTTAAGATATATATTCATTCAGCAGATAGCAGTACGATATGTGTTGCTTTTCTCAGCCATCGCTGATTTTAATACAAACATCAATATAGTGTCAAGGTAGTTTACATCACAATAGCATAATGATATATCAGTCTGAAACACACCATTACGAGTCATAAACCCTGCACACACAAAGCCGATTTGGTCCCCGATTGCCCCCCGATTTGGGTGTCCCGATGAATCCTATGGTTTCATTTCAAATCCTAGTTTATGTTTTTGAAATAACATAAGGACAGACACAATTGTATTTGGCTTTTATATCACGTACACCCATAAACCCAAATTATAGCATGTTATTGTAGAGAAATAAAAATAGAAATAAAAAATAAAATATGTATATACACGACTACTTACACAGTCAAAGAATAATATAAGTGTCTACCAATACGGTCTTTTCTTACACTCTTTTCTAGCCCAGTATATAAAATCTTACCAATATGAAGTAAGTCAAATGCTTTACTATTTCAGTGTTTTACTGCATCTTATGGAACACATCATCGGAAGAAAAGGTTATATATAATGTGGGAAAAGCATCTCAAGGGTCAGGTACGAGGGCGTTATTAGTGGATTTTACTTGTCAACCTTCAATCCTCTGTCTGATCCCTCAATACGTCTTGTATTGCATAAAATGACCCTGCTTCACGCAGACAAAGTGTGAAGTGGAAGATGATGGGTGATAAAGTGTTCGAATGACGCCTCATTAAAATGTAACACGAATTTAGTCACGCCTTGTCCCATGGTTTCAGCTGAACGCATGGCGTAGTTCATTCCTCTTCCAGTTTGTCACAATTGTGTGAAGTCTATCAATTTCCGCTACTTTGCGATTGTATTTACTTTAGTTTTGAGCTCTTGTGGAGGGTTTTGTGCTGTATCCTCCCTCACAGTCGTAAATCGTTTGTAGAGCTGACAATATTAAAACATTTTCCCCCTATGCTAATGTCATCTCCATTACCACGTTTTTGTTTCCTCAATTCATCGCCAAATGTATGCTAATATATCATCCTCGCAACAGTTTACCTATATTCTGTGATAAATATCTTTGTGGCGCTAAAATCGCTGATTTATTTTTTCATTTTACGTGGGAAATGTAATATAGTCATTGCTAAATACATTGTAATTTCACATTGCGTTACTGAAGATGGACGATATTGACTAATAATTTCAGGTTTTGAGATGGGAGCTTAATTTGAATTCCTACTTCACGAAGGGTGGCGTTAGATAGGCATTAATAGGGAGGTTCAGCAAGTCTAACCTATACGTAAACGTAAACGTATACGTATCTCTGATATACAAGCATACATTAAAATGAAGAAAGGGGTTCAGCAAGACATGGCGGGGAAAACGTAACGTAACGTATAAAGCAGAATGTTTCATCACACAATTTATTTTGTATACTTAAAGGTGTGACATAATTCACAAAAATACCTGAATAAAGATCTTGAATAGAAAAAATACGGTTACGTAGTGAAATAGGTTTGCCTGCGGAACCTCCCTAATATTAAAGTATGTAAAGTGGTAGACGTGAGTTGATACCTGGGTCATATGGTGGCAGGTATCCACTGAACTGAACGGTCGTTTAATATACATGAAACTATTATTTGATATTCGTATTCCATAATATTGTGGAATTGAATATCATATATCATATAGCATATTAAATAGTAATAGATGTATTCAGTTATGCAATATTACGTAACACAAATGAGAAATAAATCAAAAAGAAAAGCAGGTATAACAGCATGTCTATGGAAATATTACCTAATCACCGGATATACCATGTTAGATGATTCATAGGTTAGAATATAAAGTATCATTTCGTTTCGCATGACTCCCATGCAGTAACCTTTAACATCGGTTTGGTGGCGATTTATCTGATAGTTGGAGTGTTCAATGTACACACAAAGACTTTATTTTAAATGTGACCATAGTGAATTCTGGTTTGTTTGTTTAGGGATTTTACACAGCATGATATTTTAATTATAGAATAAAGTACTATTTACAGGCATATCACATTAAATTTATATCACCTGCTAAGTGAAACATCAGGATCTCTCAAAGAGGCCATTAAAAATTGTGGTTTCTATCTAATGCTGTACAGTGTATCAACGACTAATATCTTATACTGGAATTATATAGGTATTACAGATATGTGTCAAATTTTCAGAAAATGTACAATTTAACTTCGCCAATCTTCTCAAATAACCCAAATTTCAGACGAAAATGAAGTTCAAAATACAATTCAACCTAACCATACATAAGGCTAGAATCAATGCAATGCCAAATATACTCGAATTTACCTGGTATTGACCATATTGCAGCCTAATTTAGCAACATTTACTAAATGTGTACAGCTACCAATTGTATATTTTCCGAAAATCTGACCCATATAAATCAGTCGTGTGAAACATTCTTTAACAACATTGGGTACCCGGTTCCCAGACGAGCTACCCACTGTGACACTGTTTAGTGCAACTAAGTCGGGCAGATAATGATCCTTCCCAACCCTAAATGTAATTTCGGTTCAGTTTGAATGCCCAAATCTCACGCACGATGAAATTGTAAAGAAAACACGTTAATTGTTTCCATGTTGGACCGTTTAATCGAACCCATTTACTGTGGTTATCTAGAGCAGATTGACTATATATAGTTGCACATTGTTCTATAATGATTTTGTTCACTCGTGCGTCACTTTTGAAATCCCATAATGCAGAAATAGGAAATGTATTGGTAGCCTGCCTTTTGACTACATGGGTCAGATTTTCAGAAAATGTACAATTGGCAGCTGTACACATTTAGTAAATTCTGCAAAATTAAACTGTAATTTGGCCAATACTAGGTAAATTCGAGTATATTCGGCATTGCATTGGTTCTAGCAATCTGTTTGGTTAGGTTGAACTGCATTTGGAACTTCATTTACGTCTGAAATTTGGGTTATTTGAGAAGATTGGTGAAGGTGAATTGTACATTTTCTGAAAATCTGACCCACATAGTAAATCTATTGGTGGCGTGACTTTTGACAGGAAAATTGAAATCTGACATTCCAAACCCTAATTATTTGTTAAAACTTCATAGCGGAAAGTTATTTATGTAATATGTATATGTGCAAGAGACCTTGACATGATCCTGGGCGGTATTCATATAGATTCCACGAAAACTTGGCTACCCTCTCAATGTACATATTTTTTAACAGATTTTATTTCAGGTTCATTTTTACAAAGTAATCTCGACCTTTCGGTCGTTTTTCGTCCTGCCCTGGGCATGCTTCTATTTCTTTACAATACGCCTATTATTTATCTTATTTAATAAGTATTTAGTTTATTATACAAACGTTGAGTAATACCTAATTGGGATGGTGGTCGTGTCATAGACACGTGATGATGGGATGGTTTGATAGATGATCGTTATACAGACTATCATTACATCATTACAAACATAGACTTCAGCGTGGTGAGTGAGTGAATCTTGTTACTTCTCAATTTCTAGCATCATACATCAGGGTTTACATCATGCTATTTATTCGGTATTCTTGCTTTTATCTCATACTGAGAATAGACGGAGTTTCGATGTTGATATATTTGATAAATTTGGTATATTTTAGGTTCAGCATTCGCAGGTACTGCTGAGGAATATGGAGCTTCATTTTTCTTACATCAATCATTGATTTGAAAGAGGTAAATGTATGGTAAAAAAACAAGTTAAAAACTAAAAATTCTCTTTTTTTCCCTGCTTCAGGTACCATGGTGGGCCTATTCACCACTCCGTGGAAGAAGAGGCGAGGTCGGCCGTCCAGCTATCTGAGCGTCTGGCTACAAAATCAAGAGCGCCTCAGAGCTAATCAGGCCGCCGCTGAGGCTGCCGCTGCGGCAGGCGCAGGAAACAACTCCACAGAGCAAGCTGTAAGCCAGCCAGCTCCTGGTTCTGCAGGTTAGTCATACTACACCACCTAGTATAAGTTGAGGGGCTGTTGGTGCACTGCCTTGCGCATAAACCTGAGGCGAAGCCAGGGGATTATATACCAAACCACCACCAGTAGCATGTTATAGAGTGCAGAAATGGAGGCTACCTTAATATTAAGTCGTTATAACCCAATGATTTTCAATGCGGTGATTAATGTCACTGAATATTTTTCGTATAGTTGTATACCTATTTTTAATGACCGAGCTTACTGTTGTGATAGTCCATAAGCAATCATTTTTAATACTCTTGCATCTTACAATCTATCTATACAATCTACTTCCAATGTTAGTGTTCCATCTGTTCCTGCTTTGAATTAGTATGAACCCCTTCGATTATTCAAACCTGATATCACCAATGAAAAATACCCATGGGACCTCAAGTTGCTCTGACAAACTTCGGGTAAGAGCCTAGGTTAGTGGGTCAATCGAATTAAACAATTCCAGTCCGAGACCATAGTACACAGCAGTCCTGAAATGGAGGTTACCTTAATATTAGGTCGTTATACCCCAAGGACTTCCAATACAGTGATTACAAATGCATTAAAAACTTAGTTTTATCTTCGCTAGTACCACGGCCAGATGAATCAAGTTGTATTGTCTGGTTGCCTTGTGTTCATTGCTACTGGAGTATATTCCTATCACTGGGTCCTTATAGAAAAGTGTAACTTTTTAAAAAGAAGTAATCGCTTGTCCTACATGCACCCCCAGTCCCTTCTCCACCGCCTGATCTAACCTATCTCAAAGTTGCGAGGCCACTCTGAGCTTGTCAGCATTTCCCACGGGATTTCAAAAAGGTGCATTTCTACCATTGGTTTTGGCCGTTCAAGTAGCCGTACCATTGCCCTTCAGCTATACGTATGCCTAGAAATACCTTCTCAATTGGCATGATTCTTGCCACTTAAATGGCCACAACAGGCTTGAAATCGACGAGCTAGGAGCTGAGATACGAATAAATGTAACAGACGCAATGCCGATCTAAATAGATAAAAAGAATCATAAGGTCACAAGATATTCTATATTTTCTTTTATTAAACCTCCTGATGAAGGGCCACATATGCCCGAAAGCTTGAGAAAACCAATAGAATTAACACCAACTTATTATGTTCTTCATAATCAACATCTATCAAATACTTCGGCCAACCCGATATACAGCGAGCCCCCTTCCCATCGACTTCTTTTATTACTGGAAAATAGTTGCATGATGTATTTGGTTGGAAACTGAGAATTACATATTACATACTATTTTCTTTTATTTAGTATGTTTATACAGCAATCATCAGGCAATACAGAAATGTTACAATAAGCCATGTTATGTTAGATGCCTTGCTGCAAGAGTTTGCTGCAAGAGTTTTGCTAGAGATGTAACCTGTCTGACCCTAGAAAGACTCATTAGACAGGGACGAGCAGGTGTAGCTAGGTATTGCAGATACCATGACAAGTTCCTGTGTAAGCTGCAATAAATAAAAAGAGAAAACCAGATCAAAATATACAATGGGATCTCCTTGTAGCGCCAAAATCCAAGATAGAAGTCGCCCTTGATGTGTTATAATCATCTCGATTTAAGGATTTATACCTTGTGGTGAATTGATTACCATAAGTGTGTTCATTAGGTTACCCAATTTTACGCAATTAACGAATGTTGCATGGGTATTTTTATATAAATGCGGACGTTAATTATGTCCCTCTACAATTGTGGTAGGTCTATCACGTTGTGGCGCTAAATATGTGTGTTATCATAAATTGGCATTCAAGGCTCGGTACCTTAGAATCAGAAACCTAATAACTTTGATATAATCATGATGATGATATTTACTGTAACATTCTACGAATCCATCTGTCCATATCATCTTTATTTCTACATTTTCATCACTAGACTTATACAAACATGTAATCTTAATTACAAAATGTACACGTTGTTATTAGCTGTTTCTTCAAAGATATAATTACTATAAGTTAACTGCATGTAATTAATTTGTCAAGTCAGAGACTAAAGGGGTATTGTATAACTATATGAAATATCGCTTATTCTAGAAAGATAGTCCTCATTTCAATATGTCATCAACTAATTGATGCTCCAGGGCTTCATATATACTTCTCCTACTTCGGCCTAGTGGCATTCAAATGCTGTGGTTACACAACTGGTTGATCCTGCTCTCTACCCCAAGTCATAAAAAGTGGCTTGTAGGGGATATGCCAGAGTGCTTCAATTATGTGCTTTTATGTGCACCCATAGCTCTATTGTAGGATATAGCCTGCAGGTTGTTGTGGACTGTGTTCTCTCCAAAGCACCACTTACCATCCACACTTCAGTGAAACCAGAATTTATCATCTGCTGTCGAATGGCTTGCATGAAGTTCCTGGCAATATGGAATTTTAATTTCTATTACCATTATACCATGGTACTATGTTTTCATGCCTAGGCCAATCCCTTAGGATTTCACTACTACATATATATAATAAATCCTTTTTTCTTTGATAAGCAACTATAAAAGAAAACTACTGAATGTAGAATCAAGTGTTCCTTTGACAGTTTTGGGCATGCGTTGGGGGAAATTCTTGGGACTCACGTATTGCACGCAATACGTATTCCAAACAAAACTTGTAGTGTAGGTACATAGAGAACAGAATCTTTAGACTGTCCATTATTGATTGATTGAATGATGAATACTTTATTTTGTCTTAGTTTTACAACGTGATCGACAAAATGGTATACTACCCCCTGGAAAAAATCCGGGTTTTCCGGCCGTTACGATATTACACGATAGAGTATAGACTGGGAGAGGAGTACATAACATTAAAAAAAATATTTCATTTGATAAAAGATTTTTTCATTTGACATTTATTCGCGGACAGGAAAAAAATAGCGGACGTCATGAAGTAACAGGGTGAATGGCCCCGTAGACATCCAATACACTTTACACTAAAATAGAGGACCGGGGGGACTCTTTAATTGTGGGTGCGAAGACAATACAAGCAGTGATTCAGTCGATGTCAAAGAGTACACTTCCAATGCCTATAGGCAGGCGAAGGCATTGTTACCACGAAGATAATAGGATAGGGTGTGATAAATAAAGGGTGCAAACCCAAGAACTTTCTAGAGCGGAAATATCTACCAGAAACCCAAGCTTATCTATGAAATATTTAAATGCTTCCCAATTTACAAGGCTGTTTCCCCACATAAAACATTATGCATGACTGCCTTTTATTGAGTAGTGTCCATCTGGCCCTAGGGAAAACTTGACCCGTGACAACAAACAGTTGTTATGTGTTTGGCAAGCGGCCCCCTTTCCCCTTGATCGTTTTGAAATTCTACTGATCCGTATTATACCTTATTGGGTGGTGAGATGCCCTGTACTCTGGCTCGCAGACCCTTGTACCTGTACCAAGATGTATCCGAAGGGCATTTGCACTAAAAGTAAATATCGGCTTTTCCGGAATCTCCCACAGTTAAGTACTTAAAGCCAACTCGATTGACTAACGTTAGGATTGACAGGAGTTCCGTATGGATAGTTTCCCGTCTTCTATTAAACCAATATATTATTTAGCTAATGTATTTGGTCACATCAAACTTGAGGGAAAGAGAGTCGATTTTCCTTAAATGTGTCCCCCTCCAACAATTTGAAAATATATAATCAAACTGGCTTGTGTATGGCTGTCTATTACAATTGGCATGTCAAACACCCATTTACCAATGTTCGAAAAGAAATCTGGATTTTGCATTGCATTCAATTGGCGTATTTCCATCAACTATAGATGGTTGTAAACTAGTCCGAGCTAAAAGCAATAATTTAGTGATAAGTTTCCGGGAAATGAGTCACAAGTCGCAAAAAAGGATATTTTTTAAATGATTCTGTCACAAAGACGCTTACTTAGAATGTTTTAATAGTTGGTGTGTGTAGCGCTGCTAGTAGCAGAAATTACATGTATCAAGTCTCAAGACTGTGGATTGAATATATCCATGCATATCTGAGGTTATCATGAAGAGTAAATTTAAGTAAACTTACCTACTTTAGTATAGTAAGTGTCCATTGAGCAATATCACTAACGTTTTGTTCATGCATAAATGAATATAGAAATACTTATTAGACGTCATAATGCTTACCATCATTGGAATTGCCTTGATCTCATCTTATCTAATACGATGGTACATGTATATCAAATTTTGTTTTCGACTTGTGACTCCTTTTCCTGCATGTGACGCATCACATATGATGATAAAATGTATGGTATACCACTTCCTGATGAATCAGTAGTGGCTACGGAGGGACGGAGGGAGGAATTCATTCAAACCTTCAAAAGCCATCCCGCTTATTAGCTAGTAATAGTAGACACCCTACTTATCGCATATTATTTTAATTACGAAGATATTCTGTTGACATTAGGATTTATCCTTTTTTCAGGTCATCAGTTTCAATCTATTGTGGGTTGGCAAACAATGTTTTTATTGGATGAACAGGTTATATGTAAATAATAGTGGGATACAGATTTATTTTGGTATCAGTATATATCTGACATAATATGTTAATATTTTCAATCATTCATATTGATTTTGTGGCGTTTTCAGTTGGGATTTCTGTTTGTTTTGAAGGCCAATGAATCTGGAATATCTCTGAGTTGGTATACATAATTATATAGGCTACAGTATTTCGATATTCCCCAAATGTCTGGTTAGAGAATCCGAAATAACTTCTCGTCCTCTGTCTTTGAACGGATCCGCTTCAATAATTTCCAAAGTTGATATACCTTTTTTGACAGATATTGTCGAGAACCACATTTTAATATTATGCTATAAAATAATTCCCTAAATAAATATGTTAAACCTACAATAAAACATGTCGAAATAATCACCAAGGTATCCGGCAGTGTAAGTCCTAATTACCATTATCTCATATAAGGCTAAGAAAGCATTTCTAGGTTTTAAATGACTATCATCGGTCAAAAACTAAATAAATGATTTTCTACTGTTTGTTCTGCTCTTCTCCAACCAATCTTAAATTCATTTGACCAACATTTTGGAGGGCTTTGTCCGGTTGTTTTGCTGCAGAGCTTCATAAATGTCCACATTTATATTTCGGGGTTTTGCCAAAATCCTTTCCTATGGGGAGTTTCACTTATTATCGCTCACCGGCCGTTTTCTCCCGCAGCTTTGGAATGCAGATTCAGGTGTAAAGCAAGCCATGGGTATTATCCAACTGCATGCTCCATGAAAAGAACCAGGAACCAATGCAGCTGTAAGGGTTGTTCCGCCTCATGAACCTAACTACCATTGTCGTCTGCATTTCTCATTGGCACCATTCTGACCAGGTTCACTGACCATCCAAGGTCGTGTCCTAGAACGCGTCCTAAAAGCTGTTACTTGTATAATGAGGTAACGCCCATGGTTTATGTAAAAGGGATATATATATATAGTTCCCTAAAGGGAGAGTGAAAAGAGATATCTTAGAGATGGAGCAGAAGTTTTTAAAAGCTATAGCCGACTTACTCCGAATTATTAGCGTATCATTGCGGATGTTGGCACAATCAACTTCACTGCATGAAATGTGTTTTAGAAAAGCTTAAGTAAACAACTCGTGATACTGCGGAAAGGGGCACTAATATGTGCATGGTATACAAGAGCACAGTATTAGACATTCAAGATGGATATGATGCAATTGGTTTAAAGCATAAATAATGATAACTGAGTAGAGGAGTAGTACCAATTACGTATCATAAAAAAACGCTAGGCCAAAAAGGTAGATGGTAATGGTAATTTGTTTTAGGGAACGACCATCTAGAAACTGAACAAAATCTATTTTCTGTCTATTTGATAACAGTAGTTGTTTTAAACAAAAGAAACGTGTACATATTTTAAGAGTTTTCTGGTTAGGAAGACTTGTCATTTTTTAAAAATAGGGAAGGTAAAAAAACCTTTGGGTGGGGGAGGTTTTTGTTTTGGCCTTATTAACCTTTTTTTACTTAATGGGCGGAGATGACATTGGGGTGTAATATCCCCTACAAATGGGAATATATCTTTAAATTCTCCAACACACTGTGGACCGTCAACACATAATATATCATATAGAAGTCATCCTGTTTGGGCAAAAGTTCCATGCTGTCACAGAAGGACTCAGACAACGTGCCTTAACGGTGGTCTTGATATGGTCAATAAAACACTTTTCCTGTTTGAAGTGACTTAAGATGGATTGTTTCCGCCTGAGGAGGGTAATCCTATATAGGTATAATCTGTAAACCGTGACCAGTGACTTGACCGCCCAAAACCTACAAGGACTATTTTGTGTTTTATACACTGTCAAAACAACATGAAGAGTCAGTCAAAGCTACCCCTGGAATGTCAATGATCGCTATAGAACCGCTTTGCATAGACCTGTTCCTTAACAACAAAAAAGAAAACTATATTTTTAAGAGTGTATTCGACCATATCTGGAGAGACATAGCTGGAGTGGAGATCGTAGCACTGCCTATAATAGTGCACTACAGCCTATTATACTAAAATAGGTAAGTAACTGACATCCCGAGTTCATATAGGGTGTCCCCGGGTATCATTGATTTGGTAGCTGACCCTAAAGCGGGATAATGTTAACACTTAACTGGTGCTCCTCTGTCAATTTATTTCCGGTCATCACGTATATATATAACAGATGAACCCTAACATACCGCAGCAATTATATATTATGGGAGTAAGACATAAAAACCACAACTAAAATTCGAACCTTCGTATACTTTCAGTTTTACCTAAAGTGTTATGCCGTATGTAAAGCTAAGATGAAGCTAAGATGAAGCTAAGATGAAAGTACATTATATTTCTTATAACAAAACTATACATAATTCGAACTGCGTAATACAAATTTCGGTCATGAAAAGCAGTTGCCATGCGCGACGCTGGTTCCACATGGTTTCATACATAACTCATTCGATCCATTGCCTAATTCAATTCTTTGTACGAATGATAATGGTTCACTTCTCCGAATCCTTCAAAAGACGACCTTGAATTAAATGTAATTAAATGATTCATTGACGACCTTGAAACTTATGCACCACTCCTTTCCTTCTATAGTAGTAGGACTGCACCTAACAGCCCCTGGCGGAAAATCATGGACAATGCTAAATAATAGCCCCCGTGAGCCTTGTATATCCTTATCACTTATGGCTGTATAAATATGTTAAATTTAAAAAAAAATGTAATTAAATGATTTATTGCCAACATTGGGGACCGGAAGAGGACTCTGATTCCTGTCCGAAATGCAGATGATATTGGGAAGATTAGGCCTTGTGGTTGTTGAAGAGTCTGATGAGAGTCTTGTGCTTAATTGATAATTACTAATTATGATGGTAATAGTCAGTTCTTGGATTCACACAGACTTTATAGCCCTATTTGGACGGAGTCCTTTGTTTTAAAAGGTTCAATGGTTTGCTTTACATATTTTCAATTTTATTCTGGTAGTCGAGGGTGGTGGGAGGGCAGAAAAATGAATGGCCATGCCGGAAGGAAGTAGAGTTGTAATGGTCCAACAGGGTGTCTCAGGAGATGTGTGTCGCCGAGTCATAATGTCACTGAATTATTCACCTTGGAACAATCCCAAGCTAAACATCCATTCATACAAAAAATAATGTTTAATAAAGTAAAATAAATGGGAAGGACAAACCTTGCCTGCGCATCTAGATTGCATGGAAGATGCAATAATTCTACAAAACAGTTCAGAATTATTCATATACTCTTGGTGCGACGTTCTCACTAAGATTTGCAGAATCTCGCCCTGCATTGGGAGCATGATTCTGAACCCTTTCAAAAACGTGCATCACACATCACACCACCCAATGTCACACCTCACTTCTAGATTGTCGTCTGCGGCATATATTGCACACATATCGTATGTTATATGTCCCGCCCCATCTTCAAACCCAGCCCACACACAGCCGATTTGCCCCCCGATTGTCACCCGATTTGGGTCTCCCGATGAATTTTAGAATTTCATTCCCAATCCAGGTATATTATTTCAAAAACATAAACCATAAATGAAGTCATAAAATACATCAGGAGACTCAATTCGGGGGACAATCGGGGGGCAAATCGGCTGTGTGTGGGCAGGGTCTCATTTAACGTATAAATCGTGTGACACGTGCGAGGGTGTCGCACTGTCATATCGCACCATGTCTCATTATCCCATCTCATACATCCCATCGTACTAACGGAGGACTTTTTCACATGCAATATCAAATCACCAGTGTGCTTTTGCATCGTATCGCACATCGTACCGCTCCTGCCATGCGACATGTCCAAGATATTATCGCATGACATGTTACACCATGCAGTGGAGTTCTTGCTTTATGTTTTACAAATGAAGCCAAAAGGATCTGCAAGTTTCTGTCATATGGAAGAATGATCTTTTTGTTGTGAGTTTGTTTGGCATGCATCAGGCCTAGATGCCCTTGGTTCATTTATTCTAACCGGCAAATATTATACATAGCTCCAAATGGGCGTGCCCTAAAAAAACTGTTATTAATCAGGGTATGCAAGAACAGATACACCTGCATTTATGAGAAAATAGGAGGTATAATGTTCTTGTTAATTATAGACATATTTACGATTGCCGACCTCTTTTCTTGACTTGTATTTAAAAGCTCACGATCAGATAATAGGCAAGCATGAAACTAGACTAGCCCTCGTCCCTAAGACTGCAGTTGTTTATAGAGCCCTAGTGCTAGTCTAGTTCTCCCCATTCATGGACTGTCTTAAGTATATTCCACAGTCAAGGGGAAGTGACCCTAACATGATAGTGACCATAACATTATTTTTTTCTTTTTTTTTGACAAAACAAAATCAAAGACTTGTGCAAGTCTAGCATGAAACCAGTAGTCTTTAAAAATCTTCCTTGTCGTAACTGCCCTCCAAGCGACACCACCATTCATACAAATTATGGCATAATTAATCATCCTTGCAACTGTCTTGGCAATCATTATTAATAATTTTTATCTTACTGTGTAGTTGTTTGTCAACCTACGCCCAATTAACCCTCTTGTTTTGTGTGTTGTCGCCTTAGAGATAAAAGACTTTAGACCGAATTATTTCCACCTCCAACGATAAATCTTGTTCAGGCTTTATGACAGAATTGCCCAGAGGATCTCAAAGAACTGGGAAAATCATAGCCTTCCTGTCGCCTTCACCAAAATATTGTGCATGTAATTTGCTTTTGACACAAAAATGTTGAGCAAAAAGGGGGTCTCTTGGTGGCGAAGACAATGGAGGTCGGGTAAAGTTTAAACAAGCGGAAATGCCAATGGCATGCCTGAATATCTCATTTTCTCCGGGGAACAATTTTTTGTAAAGTCAGTCAATTTGGTCTGCCGTTCAACAGTGTGAAATGGTTGTCTCCTATTGCTGGTAATAAGTAATATGTGCAGGCGGAAGTATGAGTTATCGGGTTCATTTTAATTCAATTAGTAACCAAAACTAAACTATTGCTTTTGATTTTTGTAAGTCTCCCCATGCTTCACCCTTCCGGGCTAAAAGCAGCATAGTTGTGTGCTGTGTTTGGGGCAATATAATTCAGGTTAATGTTCTCAATCCATACAGAAGAATTGTGGGTCCAAAAAGATATCATGTCGCATATATGGGTCGACCTGCTGAATATAATATATAATAATAATATGATATGATAAAGAAAATATATTATATGAATATAATAAAGAAAAATTATTTGCGGGCATGCAGCTTGGGAGATGGGCGTGGAGTAGAATTGTTATGATAGCATGGAAGGGCGTGGATTATGACGTGGCGTCATCAAGGGGCGTGGCCAATATATATGCGGTGATGCATCACCTTCTCTTACTCTATGAATGCTATATGGAATACACTTCAATGTTTTGACCAAGTACACTGGAATACTCATAGTACAAGTATCTGTGTATCAATCTAGCATAATAGTTTAAAAAGTATGTAGAAGATGTAGATGAAATATACTGGGCTATAAAGAAATAAATTATGCTAATAAGCTCGTTCTTATGCTATTGGGGTATCTACAGCCCTTTGCAATTAACAACTTGCCAAGATGACCTTGTTTGTAACGAAAATACATCTTTTTCGATAGAGAAAATCAATTGAAAGTACTTTAAATTCATATGAAAGAAGTACACCAACATTTCTACGAATTATGACTGAAATAAAGGAGTTATCATATATTCCACGTTTAGGTGGAGGTGGAGATTGACTGAATACAAACTTGGATAAAAATCTCATTCAGTCACAGAGATTCATAGAGACTAAATATTTAAAACACGAGCAAATACCGAATGTATATGATACTTTTTGACACCTTTCTGCACTGTTAAATACTCGCCACGTTTCTATGACGTTAAAAGAATGGTCTGAAATGGAGGGTGGTGTGACTAGGAAGTTAAATTACGAAGATTAATGACCAGGAAAGTCAACTTGGGGAATTCTAAGGCAAGATAGAGGGCAACATTTCCTCACATTGGATTGATTTACAATGTCGGCCAATAAGTGCCCTATTTTATTTTTTTCCGCGTAAGTAATTTGGACGAACCTTTGAGGAAAAGAAACTTCCCGGTTCAGCTTTTATAGTTAGTTTAAACCGTTAATTTACTTTCTCACCACGAGTGACAGCAATCCACATGCTCCCATATGTGTAAATATTAAAACTGCATTCTCAGCTATTACAACAAAAGATATCTTACCAAATTTACTCATAATTATGACTTATCTGTTGATATTCTGCCGCTGTTATATGTTTTACAAGAATGTGTAAGTTGAATCGGCCAAGAGAAAACGGTGATCGATAATAAGTCCGAAATAATTATAAATGAGGACTTTTATGAAACCCTGCATCAAAAACAACCTGGAAAAAAACCCTCCAAAATGTTGGTTAAATGAGATTTCGATGTATTAGAAAAGAACATAACAAAAATAGGAAAATTTAGTAGTGCAACTTTAGTATTACAATTGGGCGTGCCATTATATTTTTTTTTAAATAAATTTTATTATTATTAATTTATATTAATATGAAACTGATTAAGCTGTCCATTGTACAGCAAAGTCATCCCCGTAGAAAAGCTAGCTCCTACCCATGAAGTCAAAATATAGTAGGAGAGGAGAGTAGTATCCAGCATCCAGACTACCACACCAAACTCACATGTGCAGATTATCCCAATGATGGTAATATAAGAAACGTCGACTTTTTCGCATCGTAATATGAGCGCCCCCCCCCCCCCCCTCGCACCTGCTCGAAAATCAAGCTATGTAGGGTTACGGCGCCTTTTTAATGCATTTTACTCTACTAACGTCTCTCCCTGTTGATTATATGATGTTTTCGATATATAATTTTTACCTTATAAGGGCCTCTCTGAAGCAGAAACTAAGGGCTTTTTATCTATGTAGTGTTTTTGATGTATTTTCTACTTTATTAGAGGCTGTCTGAAGCTGTATTTTATCTTACTTACTCTCTGAAGCGGAAACAAAGGCTTTTGTATCTTTATGGTGTTAACCGCCCTGGTGCAATGTGGATTTGTTGATATATTGAATAAAGTGTGTCATAAAAAAGAAACATATGCATATGTTTCTTGTTTTTAATATATCACATGTGATATAAGAAAAATGAAAACTCTGTTCAGAGTAGAGTGTTCAAATTCCATGTTGTTTGCCCTCAGGGGTAAAACATACTTCGCAAGATCAAACAAAGACAAAAAAGGTCAATGATATGTTACAGTTTCATAAATCCGGGGTCTCCACCCATCTTATAATATATAGTCCAACTTGCATACAAGAGTGTGCAAGAACTTTTAGAAGGGCGCCTAAGGGGGCGGACAATAGGTCTGAACCACATGAGGAATGGGCCTTCCTACATTTGATATATTAAATGTGATCTGTTTTAAGAAAAAGTCACAAGTCGCAAAAAATGGAATTTGAGATATTATCAGATTTGAAAAGATGAGATCAAGTCGATTCCAAAGATAGTAAACAGTCTAATAATCTTATAAGTATTTCTATATTTTAAGCTTGATATTTTTGTTTTTGAAAAAAAAAATTTGCACTGTTTCTTGGGGGCAATAATTAGTATTAAATGTACTCAATAAGATGACCTTAGAAATGCATGAATATATTTAATACACTGTCTTGAAATTTGGTACATGTATTCATGTTATGGACAGCGTTAAGTACCCCAAGAATCAAAACATTCCCCCGAAGGCATCTTGTGAATAAAACACTTTAAAAGATGGCAATTTTGCGACTTCTGACTCATTTTCCTGAAACACATCACAAATGCTATAACAAGAATATTAACGGGGATATTTTCTGATTTAGGTCACAAAAACGTGGTCCTTCTCCGCGGCTATCCATCCATCGGGGTGTTTCTAAAAACCCTGCTGGGGTTGAGGAAATCAATTATCACCTGATTGACTTCAGACTTTGAACATTTATCTTGTGTAAACTTAGGCGATGATTATTTCGTTTCATGTGACTGCTGTGTAACCCCCAGTGATGTTCATTTCAAAGCACTAAGTATAGGGTTGGGGAATTAGATCGCATTGCAGGGACTCGGTGAAATATTTCCAACTATGAGTATGAGGGCCCCCATCGGGGCGAATGTACATACATGTCTTATTTATATGCCTAGAGGAATGTTTTAGGCACATTCCATAAATGTACGTATATTATACACTTAATTGTTAATGGCAAACCCCAACCCCTGCCCCAGGGACAATGGGGGGAAATATGAAAATGAATATGAAAAATTTGGAAAAAATATGATGAAATAAATCCCGACACACACATCACACACAGGGCAGGAATATTTTGTAAATCCCCGACCCCATGGGGCACATCTTTCCAGGAACATTTTTTTAGATAACTTTTATGGTAAATGAGAAATATAAATCCTGGCGGAGGTTCCCCACCCTGGGCCACCTCCATTTGATACGGCTGATAACAAAGGCAATCCCCGCCTGGGTGGTGGCATATTTCCTCGGACATTCCCCTCCCACCCCCATATCGACAAGTATAATTTAGTATTTTTGGACCTGCCATTTACATCGGTAGCATTTTGTATTATAGTAACACACCATCAATGTCAATAATATATAAATCGTCTCACCTTATTTTCTTTTTCTTTAGTATCTTTTATAATTATTCTAAATAAAAGTATCCCATTATGTCATGGTCCCCATTACTACCTTAAGTCACGTTGGGGCCATATCACCAAAATCATGCCATGGGCGGAATCCACTACACGTTCCTGGGAATATTTGATTGAAATCAGTCCCAGGATTCAGAAATTCGAACCGAGGGATACGGGGTGGCAGAGAGGGCGCAGGGTCGGCTGGCGGCATGGGGGTGCTGTGGGTTTTAGAACTGAGATTTCGCCCCCATACTCCCAGGTAATATATATATATATATATGCAGGTCGACAGAATTAGGCTGAACAATGAAAAATACTATGTTATATGTTGTCCTGCATTGCTATATTATAATAAACTGAGATGATATGAAGAAAAAGTTGGCCTGAACCAAGAACCACGAAGGTTTATTTTCCATAAGCAAGAACAGTTACAGTAATCAACAAGTGTATGAAAGGACACAACCGTCCTGATAAATGGCTGGAAAGAAAGTGGTTAATCGAATATACATGCGACCTGAATGGCCATGGAGGAATTATTATTCATAGCGCCCACTCATTGGATAATCAGACAATGATATATGACGTCATAAGTGTGTGTTTGGGGGGGGGGGCATAGCATGGAGACAGGTAACACCCACGTCCAAATATATCCATCGATTATATATATCTGAGTTTATTTAGTACTTATGTTGATTCGGAAAATCTGTTCAGATATGTGGGGTACATTTTCTGTCGACTTCACTCATATATATTATATAGAGATAGATTCCGATAGGCTTATAAAGTTGTACAACATGTCTTGAGTTAAGTAAAGCTATCGATTCCGTTTCCGTAATAGATTACATAGTACAGCGCAATTCAAAGGATATCCACAGCAGAAGCTGTAGTACAGTGCAGTTACATAGTACAGTGCAATTCAAAGGATATCCACAGCAGAAGCTGTAGTACATACTTTCGCTGCTTAATCTTGCAGGAATTAATACAAAAACCGATGCGTTTATCTTTTAGGAGACGGCCAAATATGTTAGCAGATGTCATGTTGACCTATCTTAGGTCCTAGCTCACTAAAGATTGCCTATAAAAGATAAAGTGTAAAAAGAGAAGTCTCCTTAAGTTAAAGCTTGGTTCCGAGTCTCTTGTAAACAAGTTTTATATATTTCGTTTGCTGAAGCAGAACATAAGAGCCACAGGAACACGTGATAATTTTTTTTAAAAAGCAGGCATTCCTGAGGAACTTATACCACCGCCGGCGTCTGGGGCGTTTCTGGATATTATCCCCTCGAAAATATTTCTTCGTTAAAAATTGGCTTCCCTTGAGATTAACATGATCTTTTTTATATAAGAGGTAGTTTTCGGGGTTAACCATGTGGAAAAAACAAAGAACGTTTAACGCTCTTCGTTTTTTAGAATGTTTTAATGTGGGGTACTCATCTAACCTTTGTCATGTATAAAATGCCCTCTACAATGAAAACAAGGAATCCAACATAGCTATCATTACTCGGCCGCATTTTCCTGATTCAAACTCTCAAGTAAGCAAGAGAAATATTGAAACGCTTTCGATCTAAACGAAAATTATATACGGTATGTTGTCACTCCAACCATTTAGATGGACCCTCTTTTTTCAGTTTGTGTCAAACAATTGTGTTCAGAATACCACCATTTTCTTCTATCGATTAGTACTTTAAAAATGCCTGTCTGTCATTTGAAGAGTGCTAGCATTAATACTTGGCTGAGTACGCCTCATACATATCATGGAAGAGAAGCTTCAATAGTTTAGAAACAATTTAAGATTCTATTTCGAAGTAGGGACGAATTACCTATCATCACAAATGAAATAGTATTAGAACTTCATCAATATGATTCATCTTAAAGCTGCATTCCCAGCTATAACGCCAAACATACCGAATATACTCATATTATGACTTATAGGACTTAATTTATCAATAGTCTATACTGCTGTTCTATTGAAGAAATGCGGGCCATTCTTCGTAATAATTCAGGGTCAGTAGTTGGGCGAGAAATTAATCAATGCAACACACACAGATGTATGCTTCAAATCAGTACGATCCTTAGAAGAGGTCGAACTAATGCTGATGTTTATTCTTATACTAGACAGATTAGAACGAATACACTGGTCCTGCGCTGATTGGCTTAGGTCTCATTGGACCAATTAATCGACAGGTTAGATTAGAGATCCAATCAGCCACAGGATAACAATGACAGACAAATTATTAAAACGAGGCTCAGAGTGACCACTGCCACTCTGACCAATCTCTTTGGGTGGTGACCAGGTCACGGGGTTATCTCCCCTCCCCTCTCCCTCCCACTCTTTAATCAGTATTCCCCCCTCCCCTGACCTGGCGGTCAGCCCCTCCCCTCCCTTCCCCTGTGATCGACTTTGAGATAACGGTCAGACCTGGACCTCACCTGTACCTTTGGACTTTGGAATGATAAGAAATCCGCGAGCGTTGTGGCGGTAAGAAAGTGTAGGTAGCCTTCTGGCCGGTAGGGGCGCGACGAATGTGTGGCTGAATGAGACAACTTTAACTCACAAATTAGACAATTTATGCTTGTCAATTTTACACTATGTTTATACAACATAACCATAAGTATGGACCTTATGAAAGCCTGTAGTTAAAACAACGAGACACAATTCTTCAAAACTTTGGTCAAATGACTTTTAGATGTGTTGGAAAAGGAACAAACAAAAATTAGAAAATCTTTAGTTTTTGACCGACGGTATATTATTAACTGAGAGTGCAGATTTAAGGTTCATTGCCAAAAGCTTCACAGGTTACTGGTTACTCCCATGAACAAGGCCGGCTTGGTTCTTGCCTTGGGTTTTCTTATTTTTCTGATGACTGTCGCTTTGTGACTATTCTAATGATAGAACCTGTCTACATGTCTTCTGAAAACTAATAATTAATTATGAGTCGTCGCATGACATCCATGTGGGACGACAGATTTTGTGCATGGAAACGTTATTCCTGTCAGTCAATAGGGTCAAACCATTCATGAAAAGACATGTGCTCAGTTTGGACGAATTTCCAATTCCGTGCGCCATGCAACTGTTACGTATACTGTAGACTGTAGTTTATTTAAATGTGAACTACATGAAATATCGTAATATATAATGATAGTGTATTACAGAAAGCAAGGTGGAAATACTGTCTGTAGAATCTAACTGACAATCACTTGAACATCTTGATTACAGAAAGGAAACCAGGATGAATTTCCTAGTGAAAAAGTGAAAAGTAACCCTCTGACTTCAAAGATCATGAATGTCACTTAGAATATATAAAGATTATTAAGTAGTTCACGCTCAATGTAGAACTACGTATGGTGCCATATCAATATTTACAACCTTAGTTTGCAATCTCTTGCAGCAAACTACTGTGGGAATATATTTGACACAACACCATGTAGTCTCACAAACAAGAATTAGCTCTTTTAAAAATTATCTCATTTACCTTGATTATTAGTTTAAGAATAATATTATATAATTATTATTGTAAGAGTATGAGTTGGACAGGTCCTCCCCTCATGAGTTGCATCCTTTAAAAAGTTAATATAACACTATACCCCTTGGCCATATATAATTAGTACATGGCACTTTAAGAATAATATATGTTCAAAAAGGTGTACATTGTGAGTTTTAACTATATATTCGTTTGACACCTATTTCTATTCCTCCATCAGAAATGTGTAATTCTCTATTCAGAAATAGGATTACTACTGACGGATAAGACTAGCTGCATACCGATTGTATAAATAATATTCAACTGCGATTTCTTCAGATTTTCTTTAACATATTATGTTAAAGAAAATTTCAAGAAATCGTAGTTGAATCTCTAATTTCATAGGGACTACTGCTTGTATGTAACCATGTCAAAACTGCTTAAGGATATTGATCATTGATTGTTTTTTAAGGAATCTTATAGTTGGGTCATCTGGAGCACTTCTGTGATTGTTGAGAATATAAGTTCGTTTCTCAATGGATTTGTCATCTATGATGGCTCAATAAAAAAATTAGCAGGGATGGCTTTTTTCAATGGTTTGGCCTACAATACTGGTCAATATATACACAGAACTACCCGGGAATCCAGGCGGGAGTGAATATTCACCGATGACGGTCAAGGGACGGTAGTCCCGCGACCGTCCTCGGTGAATATTCACGACGCCGAGAATCCAAGGGTTGTTCTGTGTTTATTTCACCACGCACACTAAACTAATGTTAAAATAACATGATCTACAGCGATTTTGAGAAATAAGTTGTTAAATAATTAGTTCTTTAGCTTGATTCGCTTCAAAAACATGGCTCCGAAGAAGGACCGGAACTGGCAAAGATCAGAGAGCACGCATGCGCACAGTGTACCAAAAAAAGGTCGGCCGTGTATTGCCCGCGTGCAATGTCGCATCAGTTACTGACCAGCTAAACAATATACAGAGCCTATGTTATCTCTATGGAATGAGCATATCGAGGGTGAAATAAATTATGGTTATTAGGGTGCACAGTTGGGGGTCAGGGAATTCATATTTGACATGAGTTTGATGATTTGACCTTAATTTGACCTTCAAGTCCAACATTAACACTCTGGACTATTCTGAGAATTATTTTGTCAATGGTTTAGCGTACAATACTAGTCAGTATATGGTTACAAGGGATTGGGAGGCGGGGAATTCATATTTGACATTAGTTTGACGATTTGACCTTGATATCCATGATAACCACCCTGCAACATTCAGAGAATTATTATTTTTTCAATGGTTTGGCCTTGTTTAACCTGCATCGTGTGTATAAACGTCACGCCAATTAAAATGTCGGTTTTAGATTGTGTTTCTTCACGCTACTAATAAAACACATCTAATCTAAGGGTTCTATATTGGGGCAAGAACGCCCTCAGGGCACGTTAGCCTTTAACTTAGTTTTCGGGGTTAACTAGCGCATCGATGGGTAAGGAACCCACCAACCCCGCCCTGCCCTTGATATTGATATACAGAAGGCACATCTGAACCCTGGGGTTGCCATGCAGATATATCTTTTAGGGAGATGAATGGGGGCGCCATCGAGGGGTTTGGGGGCACATAAAAATGACAACTTCTCTGTACGTGCCATCTTTACTGTTTAATTTTTCGTATGCATGATTGTTTTAAATGCGATTATCTTGTAAACCTGTGATTTACCATGGCAACTGGGGGCAAACAAAACTAGTATGATTCATGAAGTATCGAACGGAAATACTTCCAGTCAATTTACATACTTTTGGTTAGAGCTTCCATTTCAAAGGCAGATTAATCCTTCATTTTTTTTAAAGAAAATGAATCAGTCGTGCATGATTTCATTCCAGTATCGAAATATGGTAGATCTGCATTCGTCCAAAACAACAGCCATTCATACAAAAAAACATTTTAGAATAACTTATCAATCGTTAGACTCAAAATGCAAGTCATTTTGCAAGAATGGAAAGGGTAATGTAATATATCATATATAACTTCACATTACTATTTAGGGGGTCAAACGCGGTGACCTTTACGCTAGAATTATTTTGCAGTTGGCCATGTTTACAACATATTGACTTGGCCTCTATGGGAAAGGCAATGAACAGACTACCTCCTGTATTTGAGGGTCAAGTGTATGTCCGCTCCGTGACGAATATCATCTTTGCAACAGAAACTTTACAGTTGGCTTGTACTCCATTACTCTACGATATAATACCGCATACCCACCATAAAAAGATTTTTTCCTGACTGAATATGTCATATGATATTTGACCTTTATAATGCTTAGGCAAATAAAAATATATCTAAAGATCATTTTGAATCAACATTGTCATCAGCGCGAAAACCTCTCAAGAGGACAATTAAGTTTTTCACCGACAGTTCATAATATTATCTTATATTTTCAATTGTAATTATAGGGTAAGGATATTCTAATGTTCCATTATCGTATAATTTGGAGAGTCTCAACATATCGCATAACTGACAGATCCTAAGGTTGTGAGAAAGGCGCGAATGAGTGACAATAAAAATGACTAAAAAATGACTGAAGTATCAGGTAGCCATTTAGCCAGACAGACAACTGTCAACCGTCCATCGTCCATTTTATTCAACTCGCCAAAATTTGACACCTAAGTTAGTAAATATCTACATATTGTAAGATAGAATTTCGAGGATTTGGCGGTTCGAATAACGGCACAGCAGTATTTCAGTAAGATGAACATGCTCTGGCGATCGTTTCTGAGGCTCAGTTCTCATCAAACCATGCATTAGATATGTTACTATTTTACTTGAAGGACGTAAAGGTGTGTTGGTAAGATTATCTTTGGGAACCGAGCGTGGCCGTCGTCCAATAATCAGAGCTAAAACCTACATATACACCCAGCCACCGATGATCGGTGAATAGACACCTTTAATCATGATCCGTGATGCTTTCTTGCCGTATATAAAACACCAGGCAATCCTAAATGTCTTGGAGAGTGCTTGAGGACATTACTTTGAAGTTGCCTTCCCCTTTCTCTTCGTTGAAGTGCACATTAAATTATTGTCTGGTTATGTCACGGGTGGCATAAGAAAGACTCCTTTGCAATAAATATTCTGAACCATAACGAAATTTTCTGTTGTGCCCACGGGGCTGGAAAGAAAGTATAATTCTTTATGGATACAAAAATGTTAATTGCTCTAATATCGCGTCTTTCGACATAAAGTGATAAACTGTAAGCGGTTAGCCTAGAGTCAAGACATGATCTTGTTCTCATGTGGTTCGCAGAAGAAGGCAGTAGCTCATTAAACGTTGCCAAAGTTTTATGTATTGTATAGTACCCCAATCATTATTATAATTATGACTACTGGTATGTATAATGGTCTGGGAATTATTATTCGAAAGTTATATGTATGCTATGTGGAAAAAAGAATAGCAATTATATTATAAGTATAAATATCCATATTGGCAACAAAATGGAGTCATATATTTTGCTTAATCAAATGGCAAACCTCATTTCGCCAAACTCGTGAGCAGAACATCATTTGAAAGTGAAAACCTTGCTTTATAAATGACTAAAGTTCTAAGTATTTTTTTTCTCAAAAATTAAACAGGGAGGTATAAAATGATTGTATTCACCATCGGTCTGGGGAGATTGGAATGCAAGCTTCCAATCTATAAATAACATAAAATAACATGTATAAGCCTTCGTGAAATAGACCTTGATGTGTCTAGGGTTACACTCTAGGTCCAAACCCTCAGATCAGATAAGAATGGTATGTAAGCCTGCTTAGCTAATCAGTCTCCTCGCCTAAGACTCGGCGTTTTGATGGGAATATAATGACATTTTGCAGTCTTATTGGAATTATAATGGCACTTTGCGGTTTGAGGCAAGAGGCTTTCCCTTCGATTGAAGGGACTCTCCCATCTTTGGACCTAGACTGGTTAGTCGCAATGTCCCTATATATTGGTTCAAACTCTATACAAATTGAGCATTTGTCAATGGAGTATATCGAAATGCATAATGGTTCGAAGATGTCTTGTGTCAAATCGAAGAGTACTTAGTGTTCTATATTATCATTTCTACCTTCATTTCCTCATACATATTCCACGGACAAGACATACCCTCAACTTATCTTGAGAAATCTATGACATTCCGATATGTCTATATTCTCCTTTCAAGCAAAGGCAAAAGAAGAATTGACAGTAACATGTCATGGTCTCCTGGATTTATATATAATGGCAAGATCCCATTCATACTGGTCTGACATCTTCTTTTGTACTTGTGGGGATGGGGGTTCTAGAGTATATATAATAGCCATAAGGTATATAATTTAAAAGGAACGATTCGTGAGGTCGATCAGTCATATGAGATCCGAAATATGACCTGGACGATATAATTAGTATAATTTGGAATCGTGTGATAAGTACGAAGTTGTAGAAGTTACGATGTGGTGGGAAACATTTTAATATAGTATCCATTTTTTTTTCTGCAATTATAAACGATTTTAAATAATAGTGAGAAACATTATATAATGTTGAATGATCTTCTTCAGTTTGGGCAACTTTCCCGAAAGAGTCTCTCTGTGTGAGGCTATAATCACGAAACAATTAACACTATTAAAAAGGAGCACATGGTTACATCCTAATCAATCATAATTTTGTCTCAAACGAGATCACTGAGAAGTTAATCTAAAGTAAAGTAAACCTTGTTTCATACAAATGTTCTCTTTAGAAATTCCAGCGTTCGCTAGTAATGATCTCATCGCTCTGAGTGATATAAATGAGCTGCATGTTTGCTTCATGTCACCCCTGGATACTTGTGATATAAATGAGCTCCATGTTTGCTTCATGTCACTCCATGGATACTTGCGTTGACTAGTTAACTTCGCCCTCTTCAGTTTCAGCTCTCTAATCAAAAGTGTATTCTTATTTCTATAATTCTTATTCTGTTTGCATCGAATGATTTCTCTACATTTAGAAATCTTTCAATGTTAGAGGTGATATTAGCTCATGTATTGCCCTGCCGTATACAAAGTGGGGTATATATTATTACATACCCTGTCGGAATGATATTTCATTGTTGCAATTGTTTTTTAGAAAATAGTTTTACATGAATATTCATTGACTGGGTAAGAATATAATTTTTAAAAACCTCTTTACGTAAGATTTTAGTTGAAAACACATTCTACACCTGAGATTTATATATTCTTAACGAGAAAATTCGAATTAGGGCATGTTATTTACGGTCAAACTACCAATGGATATGCTTGGCTGCATCTACTTTAGAATGGCCTAAAATAAATAAAGTCAGTCGTGGGTCATCTTTTCCCCTGAATAGCTTTAGTTATTTTCATGTTATAGTGAAATTAGGTGTTGCCATATTTGTTTAGGCCTGTCATGCTTGGGTGTAAATGGTGGGATAATTATAGCCAGTTCAAACAAAAATCACATCCTCGGGAAAATTTGGCAAGGAATCGTTTCCTCCGTCGAAAGTTCAGAAAACATTATCAACTTGAATTGCACTGACTTATATATCATATTGAAGAAAAACTCAATTTCTGTTTTGCAACTCCAACATAGCCAAAGTTTTGAATCAATAAAGATAAGTTAACATCGCGAAGACCATTACATTGACCTGGGGTTACAGATAATATCCTGACATTTTCCTTTAAATGTTTTGTTTAATGGATCTTTAAATGTTTTGTTTAATGGATAGAAATTCATAGGCCTATTATTTAGTTAATTTGCCTGTAAAGAATAGTCCTAATTATCAAATTGATGACCTTTATGCAGGGCACATACAGCTGTGTTTTCAACTATAACGACAAAACTTGCAAGATTTAGTCATTTAGTCGAAGCGGCCGAGGTAAAAACGGGAGCTGTTGAGCGATAATAAGCGAAGCCACCACAGGAAAGATTTTGGCGCGTCTCCGAAATATGAATGTTGACTTTAATCTACAAAAACTTTAACAGTAGCAAAAATAACGGGACAAATTCCTCCAAAGTTGACTTTGAGATGGGTTGGGAAAATACGGAACGAAAAGTAGAAAATGAGTCCTATAAGTCATAATATGTTAACTGAGAATGCAGCTTTAACACCCCCTCAAGGTAAAATGTATCGAATAACCAATTTTTGTGATTATCGATTGTAAAGGGTTATAACGGGGGATAGTAAATGATTTCAATCTTTAATTAACATCCTACATATATGACACCATATGACTAGGCGTTTGTACGTGAAAGCCTTGGTAAAAAAAACACTCTTTCTCTTCTATAGATCCATACGTTGGAATCAAGTCTATGCGGGTTTATTGATCCCATGAGGTGTTATAGAACCTAGTCCCAGAAATACAAGACCCTATATATGATTATGACATTGTTGTACAAGATGACAGTTGGTGAAATATTAGCAATAAATAATAGTAGGACACTGATGCAGTACAAATATTTGGGCAATAACTTAAGGCTATGTGCTCCCATGCAGCCTCGAGTTTCAGGCAGTAACGGAGAATCCGCATTCACTGAGAAAGTTTCAATTTTAAAATTTAGAATCTCATTTATAAATGGTATAAGATGCACGATGCATTACGTCCTCAAATACAATTTTCTTCATATTTCCTCTTTCCTTTTGAACATAATTTGTCTGGCTATTAAAGGGTAGGTGACTTCTTATCAAGTTCGAACAACGACCTGGCCATTGATTATGATAGTCAAGGAACTTTATTCCGATTTTTTTTGATTTTTTTAAAAATGTTTTTGTTGGCCACATCTTTTAATACAATTACACAAATACGCATAGACATGCAATAACATTTATGATTTTTTTAAAATCGCTTATTTTTAGATAGTATTTAGACCCACCCCTAACACCTTCACACATACATGTATGTACATACATAGAGGCCACATACATCAATGTGGTAGGTGACGATGGAAACCCAGAAGCCAAACTCCTGCATAAACCTCCCCAATAATGATCTGGTGTCCACCCCCACTCCCTCGGGCAATCTTGTCTTGGAGCCTGCGACACTCTACTCTATTATATGAGGCCGACATATGTCTTACCTGTCAGAATTTATGGACTGATGTCCGAGACACTCAAACATGTTTAGTTGGGCGGGCGTTTGTAGATGTATTTATAACCTGAGAATAGTGTTCACACAGTTTCCTGGTTGAAATAACACGGGGCGAATGAGGAGTCTGTTAGCGACTTGCTATTAAAATGGATGCAATGAAAAAGATGTATGATTTGATATTGTTTTGATCGGGATAAAAACCGATCGAGGCTCCCTCAAGATGAACATTAATTTTGTAAGGTTTTGTATTTACATCATGTCAAATATTTGTACCTAGAGGCTATGAAAGTAGGAAAGTCATTACTAGGTGATGAATAGTTCGCCAATCCAATTTGCATTACTATTAATGTTTGCTTTATGTCCATCGCATTATTTGGCGTTAAATCTGGTGGGTGTTAATGTGGATCGATCTGAGTAGAAATCAGCTATTGGGTAGTCAACTCAACTCAATTTTTTGTATTATCATTGGTCACAATATATGACCATGTTCAGTCTGGGCTCAGAGTTGAGAGTTCTTTCAAACTGAGGGAAAGCCTCTCGCTCCCAACCGCAAACATGTCATTTAGATCCCATTGGAACGCCTATTACAGGGCTAGGAAAGCCATTAGTACAGTAGGCTTCCAATCACTGTCATTTATACCATTCTTATATGATCTGAGCAGCTCTGAGCCTAGAATGATGCTGTGGACACAATTCTCCATCTAGCAATGAACATGCTCAATGGAGTTCAACTCTCTTCTCAGGGCCGTATACATACATGCCTATATATTCCGCCCTCATTTCCATCACCCACATCCACTGCAAATCTCCACTATATAGACAACGAGTATAAAATTAATGTAACAAAATAATGTAACAAATTAAACATCATTTGATATACTCGTTGATAGAGCCTATACAGAGAAATGGAATGTTTCGGTACTATAATTTTACCTATATATAATTTATGTGTATACATGATTCTTTGTATTTGGTAAATGTGACAGGAAATGAAGCTACCTATAGAACCCCTGGAGTGGATGGCAAAGGGCGTAGGTGGGTCAGATTTTCAGAAAATGTACAATTGGCAGCTGTACACATTAAGTAAATTCTGCTAAATTACGTTGCAATTTGGCCAATACTAGGTAAATTCGAGTATATTCGGCATTGCAGTGATTCTAGCAATCTTTTTGGTTAGGTTGAACTGTCTTTTGAACTTTATTTTCGTCTGAAATTTGGATTATTTGAGGGGACTGGTGAACGTGAATTGTGCATTTTCTGGTGACTTCACTCAGATATGTAATTATATGTACAGGAACTGCACGTCATTTTTAACATCACCCTCACTATAGCTGTTTGCTGCGGCAAGTCAAGTGTGACCAGTCGAACTTCATTCCACCCTCGCCCCACGCTGTGCTCTGTATTAAGCTCGTTCATGCTTAGCAATATTTTGGAATTTGGGTGACATTGACAAACAAGTTGATCCTATCTCTACCTTCTTTATCATTTATTTCTTTAAACCAACAAAAGGCAATAGACCCTGCATGGTAATAAATTTCCATAGTGATTTCCCGGTGAAGACGTGTGGCGACAACAACACTCTTGTTATTGCATTGCTTTTATTTGACGCATTAACGTGCAATAAGCCATTTTGCGTCTGTAAATGGTTAATTAAATACTGAAGCATGCATAGTGAGTGACTCCGATGTATATTTAACACTTATCTCGAATTTCTTTGATAATATGTTATGAACATCAGATGCGCCATTTAATTCTTAAAATGTTCACAGCCTTTATTCAAAATATTTCAAAGAAACATGATATTTTTTCCGTGCAAGCGGTGCTCTGTAATAGCATACGTGTAGTTTTGCGTTCCATGTTCCGTTGGGAATAAGCCATTATTCTCTCGATTGGGATGGATGTACATGGCAGATGCCCTGTAATACAGTATAATAGTGACACTCCTATAACCTTGTACCTCAATTAACTACAAGTCTCCCTGTGTGTTCCATAAGGAAGGACTTATTCTATATTATAAGAACTATTCTTCAGGAATCATATATATAAATGGCAAAACCTAATAATGAAATGTAATTTAGGTTTTGACTAATGATACTGTGTTAGGTAACTTAATTGACTTTATAACAATATATGTCATTGTCATCTTGGGTATAATTACTTTTGGAGCCCTGCCATTGGGCTGTAGAGGAGGATTGGATAATAACCCAAATCTCGATGAAAATGGTCCCGAGGCGACAGCAATAGATCGTATATTATCATGAATACGGTATGTACACCAATGTACGTGTGATACAATTTATGCTAGTTTTCTATAAATGTAACCGAATGCAAGTATCGTGACCGACGGTATACCCTTGTAAGAAAATATAAGCTTCTCAAAATAATGTATTATCCAAACTATAATTATAATGGAGAGCGGATGATATATTAAATGGATTCCTGTATCGAAATGGCATAAATCTAGATCAAGTTTTCTAGAGGGAGTGTTGTACTTGATCTGTCCCTGAGTTTACTTAGAAATGCGTCTCATTCATTTCTCTCCATAATTTATTCATCCCTTCCTATCATTTGTCAACTCAGTCGTGGTAAAAAATATCGCATACGTGCAGTGTATCTTGCGTCGCAGATGCCCCTTTTGTAACCTAGCTCGTTACAACCAAGAAATTGAACTACTTGAAGGGCCTAGTCCATCCACTAAGCCGATTCTTGTGCGATTTTGCGCCGTAGAGAACTCTGTTACACAAAATTCTATGAGAATCGCATGGGAATCGGATTAGTGGACTGGGCCCTGTAGACTATACAGTATCCAGTATCCTTGTTAATTCTTGCTATCATTAAGCTTACTCTGAGGATTAATCTATACAATCATGTTCACTCTATAGGAGGGTCAGCTTTTCAGAAAATGTACAATTGGCAGCTGTATACATTTAGTAAATTCTGCTAATTTAGGCGGCAATTTAGTCAATACGAGGTAAATTTGAGTAGACTATATTCGGCATTGCAGTGATTTTAGCAATCTGTTTGGTTAGGTTGATCTGTCTTTTGAACTTTATTTTCGTCTGAAATTTGAATTATTTGAGAGAAGTGAATTGTGCATTTTATGGTGACTTCACCCAGATAGGCGAATGGTTTACTGAAGACGGTTAGGGAAGAGTATCAGATTCAAATTCCAGTACAGCGACTTGCCAGAGCATCATTTCATCTCACACCCAGTGTACTCCGACTGAGTTACCCAAGGTAACAAAAGCGGATGCAAAAGAACCATTACGAATATTCGAAAAAGAAAAATTCATATCTGACCTGAGAGATATGTGATAGGATACCTTGTATTTAATCCTGACATACAATGATGCCAGCATTTATATGTTAATACGTAATAGTTGGATCACTTTCTAATTCTGATGCACGCAAATAATTACTATGAAAAAAATAATGGCAATGGTGTGATTTACAATTTGGAAGAATACGAAGCAAGGTTTTAGGAAATATTTTACGGTTATGAAAGTTCACAACTGTGTAAATAAACAAAAAAGAATCAAAAGGATCAATCTTTACATTGTCTTAAAAATATTAATAAAAAATGAATTAAAACAAATTAACTTGATTAACGATGAGAATTAAATAACCCAGATTGACTATAGATTTCGTGAAAAAAGGAAAGGTCTTGATTTACAGTATCGGTCTACCTTGCCATATATGATATAGATTTATTACTTTAAGGTTGTTCAAATATGTAATCCTGACAGCACAGCCATCAATCTCTATTCTCATCTATTTGACTAGACATAATTCATCCGATTGGGTCAGATTTAGCAAAAAGTATTTAATTGGTGGGGGTGGGACAAAAATGTAGATCCCTGCAAAGATTTATGGACATCCATTGATCACGCATATATAGAACGTATTTCGAATTGTTATAGATTAATCATTCACAATCCCCAGAAATGGACCAAAGGTGGATCTATGTTGCGATCTGGCCAAGTTATTTAGTTTTACACACGAATAATTGAGTGGGAGTCTATAGATACTTGTATATCCAGTTACCAAAAGAACATTCTGAAAAATTACTTTGGATATGCTTCAAAGTAATTAACTCGTTGTTTGATTCTTATTGTTGCCTTGAAGAGAGAATGGAATGAATATAGGATGGTAAAATATCTGTTAATATTCTAGAGCTTATAACAGGTTGATAAGCTATAACATCTAATTTCGAGATTTGTGTCTGAACATACATGATCGTAAACTGGTTCAGATAGATTGCATTATGCGACGACGACTGTTCCTCGAGGCTAGACATGTCCTATCAGGACATCAGTGAGGCATATATCTCAGCAAATTTATGTTAATGATACCATCACTACCTTATGCCGAATAATAATAATCTATCACGCTCAGCCAGCCGTGTTATTGTTTCGCTCCGATGGATCTTCTTGTCCCGGCTCAACCAGGCAAAGACTGTGTGAATGTACTGAATATGGCGGCCGATCAAAGTGTATATTTTTTATCATTTGATATAGGTTGCCCTCACCTTGTTACCAGACAATATCTACGCCGATAACCTGTCCAAATCGTCTCTGGCTTCCCTTTGAAGTGAGATGTAAGAGTAAATTTCAAAGATGTGGTGAGGCTTTTAATGCTACATTCCTTTTGTGTAAAGAGGGAAGACATAATTTGTTTGCGTTTCCCTCAAATCGTCCAATTTCAAAAGACACTTTTTGGTCCCTGTGTTAGTATAAGCTAGTCATGGTTTCGTAGAGTTATCTAGGTTCTGATCCGAGTAATGATGATATATATGAAGGGGTATTTTTTCTTATCTCCCAATATATCCCAATATAAGAATATTGAGCAATGGAATACATTTTACGTTTTCATGGTGACAACACCGATACAAACCATCGTCAAGTTTCCAAGGATATTTTGATCTATTATCACCAGTTTGCAGAAACCTATCATTTCCGTTATTTTCTGCTCCGGAGTATTGCCAATTTTATTGTCAGCGCTGAATTAGGGGGACGTCCGGGCCGACATTCTCATTGTAGAGAAGGTCTCCCACATTATAAATTGGATAGTCCTTTCATCAATCAAAAGAAATACCACCAATATTCCCCTTCAAAAACATACTCAGGGCATTAATTAAAAGTATTCGCTCTATAAATGTGTGTTGTAATTATATGCAAATTATAATTATGACATTTCACTATTGATCAGAATCAATCAAATATTAGGTAAAATCATTAATTCCGGTTTAGTTGCGTTATTCATGTTGTTTTGTGAAATATTTCATTGATCGACCTCATTCCAAATGTTGGTACTGGAGTAGCATAGAAATTGAGACCACAATAAATAGACAGTTTTCGTAGCATTGAAACACAATCATCTAGACAAGTGACATATTGCAATGTGCTCGGAGGAGGAGGGCAAATCATTTATCATCCTTGATCCTCAGAAAAAGAGCCCATTAACGTATCATATAGCAGTATATAAGTTAAGGTCGGTTCGCCCTCAAAGCATCAATGGTTATATGAGAGAATGATTATGTTCCAGTCATGCATTTATTCAAAAGTACTTGCTTGACAATTTTCTTGTGAATACAGCGTCAATAAGTGGAAAGGTTCACAAATGAATATGATATTCTCCTCCCTCCCCAAGTCAAATAAATAACAATATTCTGCTATTAAGAAACTAGATCAGATTTCAGTACTAGATGTTGTTATGAAGAAAAAAGTAGAGTGTCCTTGCAGACACCAAACATAGTGTATAGGGTCTATGGCCTTGATTCTAGAGTTGGCTCATTCTTCAATATATCTAAAATGTGCCAAGGATGCATAATTTTCAGGCTTCAGTTGTTAATAATTGTGTGCATCTATGGTTCCTATGAATTACATCTACCAAGGGTGCGCCTTGTCCATTCATGGAATATCCTCAAGTGGGAAATTGTTCCTTACACACCGGTGCCCATATTTAATATATGCCTATGGCTATGTATGTAGGCCTATGCTACCGGGTAGGCCTACATAGCTATAGAGCTACATTACAGGCCATATTGTGTTTATAAGTGCGAATTAACATTAATTAAAATTTCTCCCGAGTTTCTAGAGTGCAAATCACAATTTTACATACAATTCCGATATAAAACCAATAAGGCCAATAAGAACTCAAACTATATCAAAGCCCAGTGATTTGGCTTCTACCGCCCAGCCCCTACAGCCATTTGAACATCGGGTGACGCGCTGACCTACTTTTGTATACTACTGGCATCTTGTGCACCGGCAGTCAGTCCGGGGAGCTAGCTCAGATGGTAGAGCGCTCGCTTAGCATGTGAGAGGTACCGGGATCGATGCCCGGGTTCTCCAAGGCTCTTTTTCTCCGTGTTTTGGTGAGGACTGGCGGGACGTAGCCCGTATAAATTGGCCTAACATAGGCTACTAACAGGTTGGCCTACCTAATTAGCCTATTATCTTACTGTGAGTTACTTAGTATAGGCCTAGAGAGTAGAGTGTAAGCCTATTCCTTCTTCCATACATTGACATCAGAGAGAAATCCCCGTTATTTAATTATCCTGTCATAAACTATATTTGGAAGATATCTTTTCTATTCCTTAAAATATCAAGCACCTTTCTACCAATTCTCATTGTTCCAGGATTTTTTGGTTTAATCATATTTTCGCCAAAAGTGACAAGGATCACTAGGCCTATTTCCTATAGGCTACCTGACAAAGGCTCATATTTTATGAAAATCATTAATGTTTATTTCTTTAGATTGACGAAAATTAACTTTTCGTAGTAGGCCTAGTGTCTGTTAATGGGATAGGGCCTACCGTAAATAATTGTAGCCTAATTGATCAGAGTTGAACACATTCTTGCTGTTTGTGTATGGTTTAAGGAAGACCAGTCGTCAGAATATTTTTTTATCATTTGTGTTTAATTTTATTCCTGTTAATTGTTATTGAGCATAGGCCTAGTTAGGCCTAGGATTATTATAGGCCTATTGTATCTTCTCTTGAGTCTTGAAAAATATCATTGTCCCATTAGGCCTACCTAGCTGGGGAGCAGAGGAAAGAGGCTCTTCCCTGAGATCCCCTGTAGATCGGTAAACGCCGAATTGGAATGTGTCATCACTAGTGCGACTCGGCAGGTCAAACGTTCAATCAAACTTGACATCATCAAACATTAAACCATTACACAAGCTACCACCTCAACCTCTTTCTTCGATAGTTAGGCCTCTGCCTGTTTATTATGTGGACATAAAATCCCTTTTTTGTGAGTTTTGTTCCGATCCTCCTCGCTCTGATTCCTCGACCTTTTATAGGCTACCTCCCCTCCATTGTCCATAATATAAT
This sequence comes from Sthenelais limicola, assembly GCA_942159475.1. Taxonomy (NCBI): domain Eukaryota; kingdom Metazoa; phylum Annelida; class Polychaeta; order Phyllodocida; family Sigalionidae; genus Sthenelais; species Sthenelais limicola. Next base: position 108,067,903 of record OW804097.1, on the reverse strand, counting down.
AGGCCCACCACTGGCTCTTTTCCTCCTTCCACAATGTATTTCCACGATTTCAAAATAAAATTAAGGCATGAGAATTCGTGGTATAGGGAAAAGAATTCCTTTGGTTACATCACACAATTATGGCAAATGACATTGCCATATAGATATAGGCCTACAATACAGAGTTCAAAGCTTGTTCTGTCCAATTATTTTGGTGTGTGCAATTCGTGGTAATTCCGATTACTATTAGTATGATTACTGTAATTGCATGATTGAAACCCGTGACACGACCTACTATTATGAAGCCTTTCAGTTCCGGAGAGGAAAGAATTTGCCTCGGTTAATTCGCAGGGCCTATCCTTATAAACTTGCGACCTCAATGCAAAAGACGTTTTCCTGTTGTTTTCTACTCTGTTGACGAACACAATTAAGGAACGATTTTGATTGCGGTCAGTAAAAATAGGTTACTTAGCCTATATTGAAAATAGGATTCAAAATTAATTTAATTAATTTGCAGGGCATGTGTTTGATCTCTCGGGGAATGGTGATGAGGGTTTGAGAGGAGTCGCGTGTGTGGGCAACCTTTACATTCAATATGACACATAAACTTCAATCATTTTGACAAGTTACTGAGTCAATGTCCCTGCTTGTCATTATCTCTGCTCATATTTTAAAAAGATAACTATTCACAGCATGCACAAGCATCATCAAATGGCTTCAGGTGGAAGACTTGGGCACTCATTCGAATCGTGCCAAGACATTTCAAACAAAATTTAGACAATTAACGAGGTATTATAAATTGGGGAACATGATGAGAAGTTTCTAGGGGGAGTTGTAGGAGAAGGGTAGGGACTAGCCCTAAAAGAGGAGTGACTCGGAGCAGCTGTTGTTCAAGACTGTTTATTGATGAGTAAGGTAAAATACATTCAGGGTGCAGGGCTCACCACCGGTAGGCGTGGGTAAGCCCTGATTGGCTGATACCTCATGTGTCCAAGAAAGGGGGAGGGACATCGAACCCAACATTATAACATCTATCCCCCCTCTAGATGGAGCATACCCTTGATTGGCACACATGAGGCTGACATACCTAAAATTTACATAATTAAATAACAACAGAATGTATAAATCAATAAATTTCATTTTTACACAATTTTCAGAAAAAGAAGGACATATCTTCTCTCTTTAAAACCAGAAAACTCAGTGCTTGATAGCAATTGTTATTTGACAATAAAATAAGTGTGCTTCATAGTGATATAAAGCCTTTGCAAACAAACCTAAGCTCCCCTGGCCTAGGAGTACTTTTACAAAGTTTTTTCTTTTCTTTCTTCTTAGTTACGTTACTTTATACATAATATATGCATGGATGAAAGATGATTCTTTCATTCTACTCCCTCCCTTCCATGAGTGGGGGGGGGGTGTCATAGCTCCAATCAGTTAGACAAGCATGTATACACATATTTAAATTACTGCTCATATATAGCAAACATATCAAATGTCAATGATGATTTTAAATCCAAGATCAATACACAAATAATTAATGTAAAATATGTTACGACGGACCATCCCCATACACAGGGTCCTCGTGGATTTGCAGAATAACACTCCTGGCGGTGACCACTTTATAATCGCCAAACTTTATATTTTGTCCTGCTAACAGCGAGAAATTCAGCGCTGGAGCGGCATCGCCCCTACCAAAAAATGGAAGCACAGTCCCCACCCTGTGTATTTTACAAACCAGGTAGACGCAGGCTATGGAGTTAGCTAGGCTCCATAATGTATTAGTGATACCCAGCGAAGGGTGTGACTGGACAGATTCTAGGGCAGATCTTAAATGTTCCCACATTGTCCTTACCTTTGCCTCCTTTTCCAGCAGGTTTTGTACTGAATCATGCAAATCAATCCCTTTCCTTAGCAATTCCCCAGATAGATGGCCCAGTTTCCTCCTAATGTCGCCCGGGGAGGGTATGTTAATCTCAACTGGAGCGTCAAAGATATTACTACCCGTAATATTAGCCATATCCATACCAAAGGTCAAGGCCAGAGGCAGGTTAAACCCTGTTTTGATATCAATGGTCAGTTTATCTGACTTCAAACAGTAAGATTTCGAATTCCTAAGCCTAAATTCCCTCAGATTAAGGTTACAACCGCAAGGCAGGTCCAAAATAGAAAAAATATTGATTTTGACCGTTGTGGTTTCTGAACCCTCACAAGTGTAGCCGGCGCTGTCGCCTACATTAATCAGTAAATGCTTTCTATCGCCAATAGATAGGTGTGTGGTCGGTAGTGGTGACTCCAAAAACGTATGATAAACACATTTTCTCATGGCCACACTGACCTTGTTCAAAAATAAGGCAAGATAACAAGATACACGTGTAAAAGACCTCTGAAGGAATACCTCCGTACAGAACATCGACCTTCCTTCCATTACACAAGAGTTCAGTGCGTGTGATTGCAGTTCCAAATAATATTCCCTTCCTTTGTTTACCCCAAAGTACCCTACACCATTATCCAACCTGCTGAAACCAGAGGAGTTGTGAGTGTGGGAGTGTATGGGAATTGGAAAGTTCATGGGTTCGTAAAGCTCATAAATAAAGTCTTGAGCAGCAAATATAGCGCCTAGGGTGACAAGGATGTGTTCCTTATCTGCAATGATGTCCACAATTGATCCCCGTCTATCCAGGGGCCTCACAAGAGTCCGTCCGGGGCTGTCAGATGACATTAACACCTCCAGGTCCTTCTGTGCCCTCGCGAGGTCCCTGTCTGACACCAGTTTCTCACTCAGTCTGCCATTCACCAGCATGTGGAAAGCCTCCACAATAACCCTAGTGGCCCTTACGTACTCCGATTGGGCTATGACATCCAAAGTTACTGACTCCAAGAAAGCCACCTTCTTTAGGCCGTCTGTAATATAAGTTTTCAAGGAAGAGGCGTCCCATCTTGACACATTTGAGACCCGGTCTATTGTTGTACTTAAGTTCGCCAATAGGGCCTCCACTTCGTCCACATGAGACTCTGAAAACTGGAACATGATATGACTGTTTTTAGCCAATCCAATAATGACTCCGTCTCTTGCTTTTTGAGCCGCCTCCAGAGTTCCAACCCCTTCCATCATAATTTTCACATCTGTCGAGAAGTCTTTTATCTCTGACTCCGTGGCAGTTCCGAATAGATCTCTCAGAATCTTGCCCACGGCAGGAACTGCTGCCCTTGTTTGTCTCTCCTTACTCACAAAACTTGAAGACCCAAACTCCAGCCACTCATAGTAAGTATCATTGGCCAGCTGAAACAATTTCTCCTGAAGATTATTTAAAGCAGTGCAATCCTCTGCAACCACTCCATGCAGATGTGGATCGCATATGCAAGCCTCAGCAGGAGCAGTGACTCCTGGAAAGGGTATCCTAAACAGCACCGTCTTTTGTTCCACTTCAGTAAATAAAGACCCTGAGTCCCTGAAGTAGACACCCATGTTTTGCCGCAGGCCATCACTCGCGTCTTGTGCTATGGTCAATAAAGACCCACAAACCAAGAAACTACAAAAAACCAAGAAAAACACACAAGTAAATCAATTGTGTAACAACTGTACAAGAAATAACGGTAAAGAACATAAGATACAGTATCGGTGAAGTAAGTTTCACGTGACAGTGAAACTAAGCATGGAATTTTCCAAAAATAGTGTCCCTCACTATCAGTGATCCAAAAACCCCTGGTCAAAATCTCACAACTCTCAGCTTGGACGCTTGAGTGAGTAAAGAAAATTCCCCAGTCACACCAGTTACATCAGAACACAAATGGGGACCAGGATAGTATTTAAACTTACCCTATAGTTGCCCACATGTCGACTCAACACCTTGAGTGGTCGCAGTCTAATAGGAGCTCCTTAGGATAGCGAGTCCATTACACAAATCCCTCAGGGGGTAGGTGGAGCAGTGCTGAGGATGCTGTGTGTAGGTTGGACTAGAGGGTGCGCGTCTCACCCCCTCTCCAACTACCTCAAAAGACAGATCATCCCCATTCCCTCGTAGGGGAACGCCCACATCTTTGGTGACGCACGAGAATGCGTAGACCAGCTGTTCCTTCACTGCCCTGGGGGTCAGGAACTGAATCAGCTTGATCTGTGGCACCCTGGAACCAGTCCTCGCACCTATGGGCCTGACACCATCGTCACACACCCCCATAAAAATTCCCTGAGAGATGAGAAATTCCTTTCGAAGCTGCCGTTTACATACCTCAAGGGTGGCTCTAGGCAGGGGTGCAATGATAATTTACACATGCCCCATGACTGAGCATCCTCTATGGAGACTCACAAGCGTGCTTACACGGTGGTAGAAATGAGAAATCAACCTAGAGCGCTAGGACAGATCACCAATGAAGGAACCTTTTCAAAGTTCAAAATTATAATCCCCTCACTTGGGATTGGAAAGGATGGCCCTCATTGACCATAGACAGCCTTTTATTCCCGGCAAGGGATGTTTTTAAGAAACAACATCAACTAACTACTACAGAACAATAGTAACCTTTAAGTATATATAGTATTAAGTACCAAAACAGCGATAACAGCAACTGGTATAGCTGAACAGAAAACCCCTAAGTCTGCTCCGAGCGCTTGTCAAGGTGAAAGCGCGTGCGTGTGGGCCCCGGGGAGCCGCGCCACGCTACAAATTATATCATGACTCTTAAGCTACTGAAAAGAACGTGCCGCGCTCCCAGTCACGTAGGCATCGCGGAGAATCTATCTTGACTCTTAATCTACTAAAAAGAACGAGGCCGCGCTTCCCCTGGGTCTCGCCGGCCCCTCCAGCTGTTTCAGCCGCACCACTCGCTGGGCGGCCGCCGGTCTAAAATAAGGTGAAACTTTCGATAAGGGTAAGCCCTCAAATATAACTCTAAACCATGGGGCCTTACAGGAATTCACCCATATGTTTGCAGATGTTGAATTCCCACTACTTTTCCAGCAGCCTCTTAAGAAAGTCCGATGTGTAGCTTTTATTAACCAGCTTGAGAAACTGCACGTGCACAGGTCTTGGAACAATCTTAGAATTGCTAAGCTTTTTGAGCTTTGCTGTGAATCGTGACGGTTTCTTCAGGACCAGATAGGGGCCGCTGTAGGCTCCCTGTATCTTGGCACTAATACCCTTATTGAACGTGTGTACTTTTGCATACACAACGCATCCTGGCTCTATACCATCAGTTCTTGCCGACCTGTCATACCTGACTTTCATCTTCTTGTTAGCCACAGCAAAGTTATCTTTAGCTCTGTCATCCATATCTTCCCTAGTTTCTTCAGCCTCCAGCAGGTGAGACACGATGGGCTTTATTGTGTCTTTAATGTCAATCAAACTCGCCTGGGATGGAAGGGTGCAATTTCTACCGTGTACTAGCATGTAAGGACTGACACCTCCGCCATAGGTGTCGCACACATTCATAGATAAAACAATGCCAGGGATGTAAACATCCCAATTTTCTGGATTGCTTATTGCAAATGCACGTAGTCTTTCTACAAGTGTTCTATTCTGGCGTTCTACGGCTCCATTTGTGCTGGCTTTGTAGGGAGAGGAGAAAACCTGTTCTATGCCGAACCTTCTACAAAAATCAGAGAAGTTCCTGCCGCTGAACGTTGTACCGTTATCAGAACAAATCCTAAGGGGACAACCCACAGAGCAAATCACCTTCTCAAAGAACTCATCCCTAAACGTGGCAGCATCAATGGACTTTGTTGCCCAAGCGAAGACAAACTTTGTACACATGTCAACGCACATCTGAATGTAGGAATTGCCCGATTTGGTGGTCGATATCCTCCCTATTGAGTCTACCATTATGCATGCAAATGGGAATGGGGCCCTATCTCGTATTACCATTGGGATGCGAATAGTCCTGTTCATTTTCTTCGCTGTGAGGCACTCATGGCAGATGGAAACAAATTTCTCTACATCTGACACTACTGTTGGCCAGTAAAATCTGCTTGAAATTACCCCCAGCATTTTCGTTATGCCAATGTGGGAGCCCAACACACCACAGTGCAATTTCCTCAGGAATTTCCCCACCAGAGATTCGGGGACTACAATCTGGTACGATTGAAAGATGGTCTTGTACCTGACACGCCCTGGAATCCGACACAACAGGCCATTTTTTATGTAAAATTGATCTTGGGTCAGCAGTATACGTCGTGCAGCATAATTATCGCCAGGAAGCGTTCCTTCCTGGATGAATTTTATTAGTGACCCGCAGAAGGGGTCATTATTCTGCATGCCTTTTAGATCCTCCAAGGAAATAGGATCTTCTCCCGTCAGTACATCAGAGAAAATTTCCCCTGATAATCTTGGGGTGGCTGCGGCTAAGGCCTGGCGGCGGGCCACTGCTCTCCTTCTCTGAGTCTTTGATAGGGTCGGCAATGTCACACTCAGCCTCCCACTCTTCTTTCTATCTGTTCTCAACTTCCTCTTTTCTCTGAGCTCTCTTGCTACCTTCAAAGCATTTGCTCTTGACCTCCCAGTGTCTCTCCGGGTGCTGGCACGTGTCTCTACTGCCATAATTGCCTGTAGCTCGGCGATGGCATGTCCCTTTATAGCATTCTCTGGGGCTCTAGGCACACCACTCACCTTCTTTAATATCGAGCGAGGTTTGAAAATCCTCAGGGGGTACTCGTGCACTCTGTCCTCTTGCAAAAAGAATTTCACAGCATGCACATCTGTGAAAGATACATTTTTCTTGACGCCTGCAATTGGCTCCCCTTGGCTTCCCTCACTTGGCTGGCCATACGTCCTTCTTGAGAGTATGTCAGCCACAATATTTAGTGATCCCTTCAGGAATATTAGCCGGAAATCAAACCCGCTGAAGAATTCAACCCACCTAGCCATACGACCAGTCAAGTTTTTCTTGCTGTTTATGGCCAGTAGCGCAGCATGGTCGGTGTACACATAAAACTTTCTTCCCATAACATAATGTCTGAACCGCTCCAGGGCGTATTTAACGCCCACCAGCTCTTTGTCTGTGACTGAGTAATTTTTCTCAGCTTTGTTTAGGCTCCTCCCTGCAAAGGCCAGAGGCCTCAACATCCCATTGTTATCAAGCTGATTTATTGAACAGCCCACCGATTCATTACTAGCATCACTAGTTATGTAAAAATCTTTCCCATAGTCTGGGTGGGGCAATAGGACGTCTTCGCAAATCGATTTCTTTATTTTTTCAAAGCTTTTTTCACATTCCGCGGTCCACAGGAAGTCCTTCTTATTGGCTGTATTACGGTACAGGGGTATCATGATCTGGCTGAAATCTTTAATGAACGATCGGTAGTACCCAGCCAGACCACAGAAGCCTTTTACCTCCTTGACACTCTTTGGCCTAGGGAATGTTCTAATAGCGTCCACTTTGCATACCTCGGGCTGCAGTCCTCTCCTGTTTACCACGAAACCCAGAAAAGACACAGATTCCATACCGAAATAACATTTCTCCTTCTTTAACCGTATACCCGCCGATTCAAGGGTACTCAAAAGCTCGTTCACCTTCAGGAGGTGTTCCTCCCATGTGTCTGATGCCACAATGATGTCGTCAATGTAACAGCAGACATTAGGAACCTTTGACAGAATGTTTTCCATCATATGATGGAAGGATTTAGGTGACGTCTTTAGACCCATCGGCATAGACCTATACTGGTAAATGCCATCACAGGTAGAGAACGCTGTGATATGTCTGTCCTGATCTCGGATCTTGCATTGGTAAAATCCGTTATAGCAGTCCACCTTTGAATAATATTTCCCTTTCATTGCTCCCACTCTGGCTATGACATCATCCGCCCTGGGGAAAGGGATGGCCTGGGGGCGGATCTCCTCATTGACTGCCCTATAGTCAATAATCAACCTATGTGAAACATTACCTGCTTTTCTTGACCCCGGTTTCTCAATCAGAAAACAGGGACTGCTGAACTCACCTTTGTGACTAGCTCTCTCAATTATACCAGCTTTTACCTGCTCGCCCAGAATTCGTCTCATGACGGCATTCATTTCCGGGTTCATTCTATAGGGCATACGATTTACTGGCCTATAGCCGTCTTTTAGGTCTATTCTGTGCTCATACCCCTGAGCATGGACGATTGGAACCCCCTCTTTCTGAAACGCATCGTCATGCCTATTTAAAATGTCCAGGAGCTGTTTCTCCTGCAAGTTGTCAAGCTTATCTGATATCTTAAAAGCCTCGCCCATGGTCTTTATCGTGTCTGCCATCAGTGGTGAATACTCATCTTCCCTTTTATCTGCGCTCGTGCTCAGCTCGCGCAACATGCTCGTTTGGTTCTCACTGCCTGAACCACTTAGATTAACGAATTCGCTGTCACTGCGCACCACGAACAGGCCCAAGATATCTCCCTTTCCAACTACATATCTTTTATCGCTGGTGTTTGCTATAATCATAGGGAACAGACCCTCCGCATTGGGCCTGACCAGACATCGTTTAGCGAGGAAAGGAACAAACTTTTTTCGCCTCAAATTCTCAATCAAACCTGACTTTCCAATGATGTTTTTCGCTCCCGCTATTTTGATAGAAAACACATTTTCCGCGTTAGGGGAGAGGATCATCTTCCTATCCGCCCTGATAACATGTAACTTAGCTCTAGCCCTGTCAAAACGTACATTGGCGTTGTACTTTTCCAGAAAGTCAACTCCTATTATCATAGCCCTCTTTAATCCTGGCACAATATGGATCCACTCGGAATATTCCTCCCCATTGATGTTAAAATTTACTCTCAAAACCTTCCTACAGATCCTGTAGTCTCCGTTTGCCATATAAAGCTTTACATAGGTCGATCCAACCAAAATTTTAGGATTATCCCTCTGAATGGCCTTACCAAATTCAGTGCCTACACATGTTACGCTCGCCCCGGTGTCTATAAGAGCCGGAACGATGTATTTACCAATTTTAATGTCTGTCTGCCCATTTGTTAATTTGACAGCATTAAATATTCGACCCCTTTTTCTACACATGGACCTTAGTTCTAGCATGGTGTATTTCAACTTGGTCTTATCTGGAGGTGTATAAGGACTATGATTACTCACGTTTAGCAGCTGGCCTGGTCCTGTGGAGTTGAGTCGGGCTCGGTCAGGAACACTTCCTGACCGTCTACACAGTTTTTTGAAATATTGGAGAAGTCAATGAAGTCACAATCCTGTGGCTCTCCATTATCTGTTACTTGGGAGATAGAAACCTCGTTTACACTGTTTCTTCTGTATCTACCATTACCACCAGGTCCATTGTTTCCTTGTTGTTGGTAGCCCTGATTGTTTCCTTGCTGTTGGTAGCCCTGATTGTTGGTGTTATTCCCCCCATTGCCTCTCCAGGGGGAGTTGTTTCTCGGCTGGTTTTGGTATTGGTTGCCGTATTGGCCACTGTTAAAATTACCACCGCTGCCACCAAAACCATTGTTATTGAAATTACCACCATTTCCTCTCCAGGGCGACCTAACTCTCTGTTGGTTGTTGTAATGTCCATTCTGAATGGCGTTGGTGTAGCCATTCGCTCCATTGTTTCCTCCCCAGTTATTTTGGATTCCTGGCTGCCCATATTGGTATCCACTGTTTCCGGGCCAGGGCTGTTGGTTCCCATTTTGGTTACCGAACTGGAACCCATTATTTCCTCCCCATTGCTGTTGGGTCCCTGGTTGATTATTGTACTGGTATCCATTGTTTGGTCCACCACCGTTTCTCCTTTGGCTCTGGCTCCTGTTGTTTGGTCTGAAGCCTTGGCCGTTTTGTTGCCTACCTCTTCCCTGACCGTTGCCATTGAAAAACTGGTCCTTGCGCGATCTATTGTCGCCTATAAAGGAGACTTCGCCAGTTTTGGCTGGTTCCTCAGCTTTCTCTTTCTTTTGCTGGATCTTTAGCACAGCCTCATATTTAACTGCAGCGTCAGTTACTGCTGCCACCGTTGATGGCCTTTCAGCGGCCACACATAATCTCAGATCCTCATCTAGTTTACCCATCAGCACATTTGCCTGATCCTTCTCCGACAGTGAGGATCTCTGTAGCAGGTCACCCATCTTCTTGCAGAATTCCTTTGCGCTAGCACTCCCTTTTTGCTCTTGGAAAGGGTAGTCCCTCATTAGCTCATCCAAAGAAATGTTTGAGAATTTAGCCAAAAATTCACGCCTCAGTGAGGAGAACAAAGCATCCGTGCCATTCTCCTTTGTAAACCTCCCGTAAAAACTCAAAGCTGAGCCTTTCACATAAGGTTTCAAGCCTATTACCCACATGTCCTCTGGTAATCTGCTCCTGCAGGCGTACTCCTCATACTCATCCAAAAAATACCTAGCAGACCTCAACACCGTCGGTTCATCAAATTGTTCAGGAGCCTTTAGAAATCGTTTCATTATTGACTCGGGTGTGTATCCCTCCTGAAAGCCCTTTTGTTGCACTGTGGGCTCTTGCTTAATCGGCTGGAGTTTATCCGCCATGAACCTGAGTGCATCCATCTGCATTTCCTGCATTTTCCCCAGGAGCAACATAATTTGGTCTGGCTTGTTCTCAGGCACTGGTTGGGGTTGTTGATAGTGCACCTGAGGCGACTGATAGCCAGTTTGCGGTTGCGGGACAAATACCTGCTGCCTGTTGTTATAGCTAGGTTGCACATACGGCACGTATTGCTGTTGGAATTGGCCTTGTGGGGGTTGGCAGTTCACTTGATTGTTAAACTGCTGAGGTATGTGCTTTTGTTCTGGAAACGATGGTTGTCTGATCTGACTTACAGGACCTTGAGCTCTGAGTGGGGGAGAAAACATTGTGCTCGATGGTCCCATCTGTTGTGTAGGTGACTGGAATGGCGTCGGATGTCTGAGACGGGGCACAGGTGAGACTATTTGAGGTTGCATAATCGGTACCTGCTTGATAATTGGTCTCTGAGGAGGGTACCTTTGGATGGGAGCTCCCCCTGGGTGAAAAAATGTACTTAATTGACTCACCCTAGAACTTGCCCTCTTTGGTAACGTTGGTGGGGCTTTTGGTCCCTCCACCTCGCTAACTGATGTTATCCGGCCTACAGATCTTTCCCTATCTCTGTCAGGCCCTTCTCCACTAAACAGATTTCTTCTAGCACCCTCGTCATACCCTGACTGGTTGTCTTCACCGTAATTGAAAGGTCTCCTTTCCTGTTGATCATGTAAGTCCCTTCTCATGTCCTGCCCTTTACTCCAGTCTCGCGGTGTGTAAAAACCGTCACCTCCATACATATATTGGTCAGGAGGTGGTGGTGGGAACTCCTCCTCCTTTTCTCCTTTCGGAGAGAGCATCACTTCTTTTACCACGCTCTCCTCCGGGGCTCCTTGCCCTGAGGTCTCTGGGTCCGGCTCTAATTCCTCCTCTGAAGAAGAAAAACTCCCGAACAAATCTAGAGAAAAATCCGAGTCTGATTCCTCCCTGCACTGACCAAAAATTTCCGCGTCTCTTGCAGCTTGACTTCTGGTAGTTCTCCTGCCCGTCAAGCCAGTTAAGAAAGCAACTCTGTCCTGGAATTGCGCGAAAATTGAGGGCTTTGCTTCCATAGAATTGATGTTAACTTCTATTTGTCAATGGTCTAAGATCTGATATACCAGAAACTGAAGACCGGGTTCTCCTACCAGATATTATAAATTGGGGAACATGATGAGAAGTTTCTAGGGGGAGTTGTAGGAGAAGGGTAGGGACTAGCCCTAAAAGAGGAGTGACTCGGAGCAGCTGTTGTTCAAGACTGTTTATTGATGAGTAAGGTAAAATACATTCAGGGTGCAGGGCTCACCACCGGTAGGCGTGGGTAAGCCCTGATTGGCTGATACCTCATGTGTCCAAGAAAGGGGGAGGGACATCGAACCCAACATTATAACAGAGGCATAAAACAAAAATGCGAGGAAATAATCTTTCTTTTAATTACAAATAATTGTTCAACAATAGTACTGTAAGTTGGGATTATTTTCAATGGCCTGAGATAGGGTAAGCTTTCAAATAATGTAATTTCATTGGGGTCTACTCATATAATTATGTGTGTTTTTATAGCGCATCTCAAGACGCAATTTTAATCATCTTTAAATTTCAAATTCATAATATAGGGAATATCGCTACTTTCATTTTAAAAAAGTTTAAATGCGATTTAGATGGCGCATTCAATTTATGTTAACCTGAATAACCTGTAGAATTTACTTTGATCCAAGGGCTACTTATTACTACACAAATTTAGGTTGTTCTATATGTTAACTATTTTGTTATGTGTTACAGAAAGATGAGACATATGTCACAAAATTTTTCAAAGTGTTTTATTCAATTTTTCAAAGTGTTTCATTCACAAGTTTTATTTGTTGAAATGATTTCCTCTTTAGGATAGATAGCGCCGTAAGTCGTATGAATACATGTGTCAAATTTCAAGACTATGTATTGAATATATCATTGCATTTTCTAAGTCATACTATGGATTATACTAAGCAATTTTACAAGTAATTGTCCACCAAGATATTGCGTTTTTATCAAACATAAACAATGGTGAGACGTGAAATATGTGTGTTAACATCACTGAAATTCACTTAATCTCATCTTTTTAGAAGGATGGTATCTCAAAATTCAGTTTTGCGAGTTATGCCTATGACTCATTTTCTATAAAAGGCCTACATCACATTTGTAATTTACAAATATGATTAATATATTATAATGATTCCTCTTGATAAACGTCGGAACCCCAAGAAACAAAACCAACACGTCCTGTTTTTTCCTCGTTCTGGATGGAATTCGAATTCGAATAGGCCTATATAATGATTAATCTATAGGTAAAGCTCAGGTATTGGATATGCGTATTAATTAATGTTAAATTATCATAATATTTGTTTCGGTGTCCTGGTTTCACCCTGTGTGTTTCTATGATCCATTATGATCGACCATTGGTTAATTATTGTCTCGGATATTTACAATAGCTCCTGCGTTCTGTTTCCGCCACTGCGAACGCATCCAAGTGTGAATTTCAAATTTTAGTTCGGCCAAGTTCTGCTAGGTGTCAGGCAAGGCAGAGATCGACGTGGTGGAGATGTTTTTGTCCGTTTGGACTTTTCTTAAAGTTTTGCACACGTAACCTAGGTTGTTATGCGCACATGCCTACTTAACCCTCACTCGACATGCAAGGTGGGAATTACTTGGCACATCATACATTAAATAATCTAGGAGTTAGTTGTCATGGCTTCTTTTGGCATGCGTGTATTGTTCTTTTTCTACTGCGGCTTCCAAAACAAAGTAGAAGGGCGAAAAGAACACTTATGCCATCTAACCTATACAATGTATTTGAAATATGTTTTAACCATCAAAATAAGAAATGCAAGAACAATCACCTTTATTTGGTGGATATTTTCTCCAAAAAGTATTTAAATTGGTCGTTGAAATTCGAACTGATGGAACACATGTCCGCCAATTCAATCTTATTTTTCACTCTTCGACACATGAGGTATTAAGATATATAGATGGGCAATTAGCAGCCAATTAATTATCTGATTGATTGAAGTTTACACAGATTAATTTCAATGAAAGAAGCGCTCCTCGGTAACGTTTCTGATTAGTTGCTTCTGTACCTATAGACAGGTATTGACCCGTATTATATATATGGGGTCCAAAAAGGCCCAAACATATTCTAAATTTTACGAAATAAATATCTTTTTTAAAAAAAAGCTAGGCATCTGATACCCTTCTTTGTCATAGCCATCGTGGAGTTTTTCCCAGTTACATTCTCCTTGGGGGATTTCCTCATCCTCCGATGATCCTCCGATGATTTCGTACTAGAAAATCCCGGATTCACCATTATAATATTCGGTCTGGAAAAAATAGTCCTTTTATTTGTATACATACAAATTTATACTATACACTCAAAGCAATCCATTCGGGCAGAATTTAATGCAGGAACAAACTGTAAGATTGCATAAAATCACGTTGGTATGGATGAAGCTGAATTTATGATTTATTTTATTCAAAATTGTGGGTTTTATGATTACACAAATCCAGCTAACCAGATTGTCGTCTCTCAATAACAACTCTTCAACAACCTATTATGTAATATATATGTCTTTCTCAGTTCTAATTGTAATGTATGTCAATGCATTGGTGTATTTCTGTGTCTGCTTCATTTGAGTACAAATCCATTTTCCATGTTCAGTCCACCCATTTATCTGTATGTATACTGCCCTGGATGACTGACTATTCTCGTACGATCTAAATCGAGCTTGGATCCAATATGGAAGAGTTTAAACAGTTAAGTTATTATTAGCCATACGGAAAGGGGTGGGGGTACAGGTGGACAGCACTGGGTCTATGTATAGAGTACCATGTCTATGAATGGAAATCACTCCCTGTAAAAAAAGAAACTTAAGAACTAAATAACTTTCTGGGTGGATCCACAAGTTATGCTTCGTTGCATGAAAAAGGAAGACAGCTACACATAATTTACACATACAACTCTGTGCGACTGTAAGACTAATTATATGGATACTGAAAGATTAGTCGTATACGTATATAAAGGCAGGAGAAATTATATGGTCCTCTGAACCCAACCGTCACTAAATGGGCTTGATAACGTATTTGTGAATAATAAATTGCTTTTGTGGAGATACATTTAATGATTGATTTGATCTATTTATGATCTATTGGTATATCAATGATATACTTGGTGGTAGTATATATTTTGTTTATATATATATTTAAACTTCTTAGTTCTCCCTGTTGGTAAATTTGTAAAAAGCCCGTTTCGTCATTCGTTTTCGCTATTGTTGTTCTTCACGCTTGGTTTGTCTTTGAATAGGGGTCGAAGTTTGCCTCCACGCTCCCATAAGCAGAATATATTCTTGAAGATACCTTGAATGTCGGCTAAGAATGCACACCGAAGCAATTCACGCATTAACATCGACTGGCAAGTTTAAGATTCAGAGTGTACTATTTAGACCGACATTGCCCCCCATGCCCGTCCCATATATTATTATGGTGTGCAACGCTATGCAAAATCATGACTAGATATATATTGATGTCACATTATCATCTAAAAGTGTGAACACGCTTACGGATTTTAGTATAACATGGAAATTGTTGAGTGTCTTGTGTTTTCGATACGCACTGAAAAGCATGACAAAGATCGATGTGCAATGGAAATAATTTTGGTACCGCGGATTCTTTAGTAATGCACTGAATACTGCAAACCATATGCACGCATATCTATGTGTGCATAGTCTATAGAAACTCTTTCTTTGGAACGAAAACGACCATCGTTAATTAACTACCTGACCCTATATGTAATTCAAGCTGCGTAACAAACCTAACCTATATGGTACATTTATAAGAACATGACATCACATGGATGGGAATAGATTTACTACGGCAGGATCCATTCGGTTGATCTCAACAAAAATTAGGTCTGGGTGGTTATAAAAAAAGTAGACATAGTTATATACTTACACAGATAAAGGAATGATGGGCATGTATATCCATTGAATATATGTAATGGGGCCTGTGAGTGTACCATATAAGATTTTCCAGCTCAAACGCAATGCAATTGATGCAGTATGAGTTAAAGCAAACATGCTGTTTAAATTGAAAAGAGGGTTTGCATGCATATATTTCCCTGCGAAAGGAAAATTGAAAAAAGTACAAGTGATTCTACGAATACAAAATGTTTCTCAAATAGAGGGACAAAAATTCTTAAGTAGGAGAGGGATGGGTGTTTGGGATTTCTTTTTAAAAATCCAAACATGTAAAAAATTACTGTCCCATTTACTCTAACCATATAATTATATCCATTAATTCAATGGCAGCCGAAAAAAAACATCCATTATCCATTAAATAGTATAGGTTTTGTCAGATTTTAAGAAAGATACAAGCCGATTACCATTGAACAAAAACGCAAAATATCATAATCATTTAGGAAGGATGCATAATTATATATTTTTGTCTTTGAAATGTGCTAGTGGTGGTTAATACGACCTGTCCTCCATATATATAAAGGGCACATCTACCGATGCATATTATATACAGGGGCCTATTCCCATACCAATAAACTGTATAGTAAACGTTCAACATTATTGCCTAATTATATGATCATTAGTAATAGTCTGACAAGTTTATGTCGCTTAACCTCATGCGTAGAAATGAACGGATGATGCATGTATTGCTACAACACCGTATACATACATATTGCTATGGGATTGGAGAATGGGTATCCCCTGATATATGGCTAAAGAACATTATAGACTCTAGTGATTGATTGCTGAATAGTTCATTTAATATTTTTTTAGTTTCTATATTTTTAATATAAATAGTAATGGGTCACATATATAATATATAATCGGTCTGACACTAAACTATGCAACTTCAAGGGCTCTTCATATTCTTTTTCTTGTGTTGTGTTATATGCTATTACAAGGATGCACCTGTGCCATATTCATGCAAACAACTTTATAAAAACATCCGCTATATACTAAAAATAGATGTGGTAAAATCGCTTCTGACACTATAGTGACATCAACAATTTCCCTAGCATTTTCACTGTCAAATTGTGCCAAAATGTCTATACTAATAGCGACTTGTCACCCTCAAACCACTGACCGTTGGCCCTTCTGAAATCGCTGTTCAATATGTGGGATCGCCTTACACCTATGTCTTTTTCTCAATCTGGTATCGCACAAACTGTAACCCCTCAAGTATATACCGACACAAGTTCCATAACCTCACATCTGGCTGCTATTTCCACCCAGTTGAAATAGGACTATATATACCTTCCTTTTTCTGGTATAATTTATCACCCTTACAATTCCCTGTCCCTCAGATGCGCTGGACCTGAAATAGCGAGACCGAAGTGAAAGGTATTCAGAAGCAGAATTGAAAGTGATACCTTTTCACTGAATGAGAACAGAGGTTAGGAAAAATAGTATGTGTTTGGGGTACGAATTCTGGCATTGAATAAATGTCGCAAATTATCATTATGTATTTATGCCAGAATTTACTATTTGGAGGCAGAAATACTTGTGCTAAATAACAGTAGGCCTATAGTTCGAAAAGGTGACTCCACTTTTATTTTGGTCTCGTTGCATAAACATTAAGAGTTATATCTAGTTTATGGACGGTCTTCGACACGCTTCCATGACGGAATTGTCATGGTTAATAACCAAGACCAATAGCAGTTTCATCATATCTGTGCAAGAACATGCATTAATAATGTAATCAGTTATCTTTACAATAATACGTTCCTCTCCCTGGCTTCTTGTATTACACCAATGAATCATTATTAACTTTGTCACCTGTTTTATCAGCATGCATTATACTAAATAATATATGTTTTCTTTATGTGAATAAGCGTACAGAGGGAAAGTGTAGATACCAGTACTCATTCTCTTGGATTATTTTGAGAAATATAGTAGTTATTTCTTTGCACATGTACATCGAAATTAGGTTAACAATTGCACAGGTTAAGTTGAATAAAACAGTTTTTTTCTAGTTTTTTTTAAAGTCAACAATTTTTGCTACTTGCAGGTTTTCCAATCAAACCTAATGGTTCTTATTTTAACAATAACAATTTGAACAGCATCGGCAAGAAATGACTTAGGTAGTAAACAGTTTAAAACAACAAGTATTATATATACAATGTATATTCTATACTCGTTGTTTAAACGCAAGGGAACTAAAGAAATAAAAGGGAAACTTCAAAACTATGTACATGCACCTGTACATACATTGGGGACTTGCTGATATTTGGAGCGGTTGAAATATGCACACAATGGCCTTTGTGCGAATTTCGTCATGACTAAACTTGGGACCGTGACGTCACGCAGTTTCCTCCGCCTGATTGAACAATCGCCTTTATTCTGATTGGCCAGCTCCTTCCACCAGCACGGTCACAAGGCCACGACATCCGAGACCTCAATGTCTTCACATTGCAAGCTCGGTTGCACCGTGCACCCTTAAAATGAAGGCATTTTAGCTTAAGTCTAAAGATTCCTGGCTAGTTGTAGGGTGTTTTTATTATTATTTCGCTGCCAGAATAGCCATCCTTCCCTCCGAAAAACACTTGCTTAACCTTTATTTTAAGTGGATGACAATTTTCTCTCCTAGCCAACAACCGCCTTAAATTTCCTCATGGAAGATGTGTGATCGAGTGCAGAGCAAAAACATGTGGGATATTTATTCTGACATATATATTATATATATATATAACAGGGTTGTTTTTCCATGCAGAATGCTACTTAGGGATTTATTTTCAGGTTGCTTTCTAGACTAAAGTGCCTTTACCGTGTATTTTAGAATAGAAAATATCACCACTTTGAACCACGGAAACTAGTTAATTTGTATTCAATGAGTTTGAATCGGTGGTAAGGAAGTAACCCTCATTGAGTGATGAATTTAAAATTCTCTCAGTCGCGCTACCTGAACAGGTGTGCAAAGCCGGCCAGAGGGAGGAAATGAGGTTGTGAATTACACTTCAGTCCAATGATATTTGTTAAACGTCCCGTATATATAGTTGGTAGATAGTTACAGCCCTAGAATTTGTTAATATTTCTTTTTTTAAGTTTTCAGATATTTGTTCTGACCCACTCTTCAGAAAAAAAGCCCATTTATACACGTGTTATCATTGATTCCATCTCTATTCGAAGGCAATCAAAAGTAACAATGAATTTATTATACATATTTGACCTTAGTAGTGGACTTTTATAATGAGTGTATATCATAAATAATAGCACAATAATACCCTGTTAATTATCGCACTCATCTTATGAAATGGAGCGCAAGGAATCTAGATCCGAGGCCAAATCTCAGGTTATGAATTTTCAGACACGGACCATATGTCGTCGATTTGAATGGTGGAAACTTATTCGATACATAGAGTTCTCGGTTTCGGCTTTGGAGCAGATTTTCAATTTTGCATTGTTTGTATGCACTGTGTTCATCGTAGTGATAAGTAAGGTTAAGCCCCCCCCCCCCCCCCCCCCCACACACACACACACTCCCCCCTCCATTATTGGGCGGCAGTCTCTACGCACCTGTGACTTCAACTCTTCACCGGGCACACGTGAATTCGAGACAAAGTTATTTACACTTGGGAAATGCGTGCAGTCGGCACAAGTGACAGATGGGCCCAGAAAGTAGGAGGAGGCAGAGAAGGAGGCAGAGGGAGAGAAAGAACTGCGAGGGAATGCAGAACAACACCTGTCTCTATCTCAGGCAAGGCCAACCAACCAGGAAGCAGCCCGGGAAATTTCAAAGTTCTTTAGAGGCAGTTCCTGAATGTGCAGGTGGCACCTCTTGAGCCCTTGGGTTACTACCCCCTCCCACCTCTTACCTCCCCCCCCCCCCCAACGTCAAATACTCCCCACCCTACCTTCCTACTCCACCCTTCTCCCGAGAGGACGGAGGACAAAAGGTCAGGTAGCTCAGTGTACCTTTATCCCTGACCTATACATGCATAACAAATTCCATACCTGCCTTACAAAAAAACGGAAATGAGTCGAAGAACAAACATCCGTGATTTGTTTCATCCCTCTTCCCTAGGTAAAATGGAACAAACGCCGATGGATCTAGTCATCATTGAGAAATAAAAATATTGGCGAGTGTATGTGCTTATTCTTGTAGACACAATCTATCATTTTGCAATGTGAGCCAAGCGTTTAGGAATTGGCGCGCTTTTTCTCGGCGAATATCGTCTGCTGGTTCAATGGCTGCGTTCTATGAAGGCAGCGATGCATGAAAAACCTCCTAGCAGGTTGGTCGAGCCGTGACACCTGTCCCACCTGTGTTCTCAGACACAAAAGACGGTCAAATAATCAAAGCACACTTGTCTCCCGACCCCCTCCCCTTGTCCTGCCTTCCATCTCACTTGGCCATTATTTAGCGCCCGTCACGCTGGTTGACCTCAGCGCTCCTCCGCAATTGGTCGCTAGGCACGTGCACTGCTACGGTTGCTAGGTAACAGGTGACGTCACGCCTTATTGCGTTCCCATCTCGTTTACAATGCCTACACGCCTACATGAGGTGTACAGGGGAAATCCTTGTGTATGTTCACCTTTATAAACACCCTCCCAATCTAGACTCCCCCCTCCTTCCTTCCTTCCCCCACCCCCCACCCCCTCCCTCCCTCCACCCTAACGTCATTACAGCCAGCGCAATCTGCTGCTTTTTACAAAACTGGTCAGTTAGAGAATGATTTCCATGGACTACGGATGTATCATTGATAGCTAGCTACCACAAGAAGTGGAGTAGCATTACTCATCTTTACACATATTTAGGATTATCATACCACAAGCAACATGCATATAAAAGGCTATCCCCCGAGAGAGCCCCTCGGGTCACAAACCCCAGACAACCAGAAAAATATCACAGGTATTTACATCTATTTGTTTCATAAATCTTCCAATAGAGAAATGGTCCTGCCATTAGGATCCAGTAGAGTCAGACATGGTATATCATTTTTTAAAAAAGGATAGGTCTTCCAGCAATTAAAATAAATCGACATGGCTCGTCTCAACAAGTATAATATATGATAATTTTATGTAATTAAAGTCGAGATCCAAATTAATTGTTATTTGATTTCCTGTCGTCTTTTATCTGTGATCTGTGTAAAATATTTCAATTATTGGAGCGCATAATTAAAGTCTGATATTTCTATAATGGTATAACTTTAGACATTAAATTTCTATCAAAAAAACTCCTGCTGGGTTTTATGAAAAATTACATATTGCCTAATTTCGGTTACAATTCATCACAGTAGTCCTACATCAAAGTCAAACAAACTCCGCTCGATGAACTCAGTATGAGGTTAGTATGAAAATTGGCAAACAACAGGGGCCTAAATCATATTACATACACATCTCTGAAAAAATATCTGTAGGCCTATACGTACATATCACTTGCGCTTAAAATTTCAAAATTTGGGGTCTGCTGTATGTAGTGGAAAGGCCTATAGATACATAAGGCCAGAGTTAACGGTCAGAGCTGAACAGAAATAAAATTTGGGGTCTGCTGTATGTAGTGGAAAGGCCTATAGATACCTAAGGCCAGAGTTAACGGTCAGAGCTGAACAGGTGTGCGGTTTAGCAGCGAGACAATGGGGGGAGTGACCAGGTGGGGATACACACCCTCTCTAGTCCTCTGCTGCTGTACATTCCTACAGACTCTTCATCTGTTCTATATACATTTATAGGATCCGTCCTATGGCTATAATTTCTATACCCACAATGACCTTACACTGCCTTATCGCGCTACAACATTTTATTGACCTTTTCTTCCTGGCGGCGGGGATAATATATATATTATACATTCAGAGTTCAAGACATCACGAATAAATTTCTTCCCAGATCGTAACCTTTTGTTCGTGTACGATTTGTAAAAGAGATTCGGCCCGGGTCACATATAAATGCGCGCAATCATGCACGAAATTATGTGAATCCCCCCGCCCTCCGCCCTCCCCCCCCCCCCCCCCGAATTTCCGTTGGTCCGCGAAAGATATTAATAAATCAGTGAACAATCTTAGGTGGGAGGGGCGCTCAAGTATTCATTGATCTTATTTTCAGCGAACCATAAAGAAAAAAGAATTTCTGTGGGCGTTATGTTATAACCATGGAAGGGGGGTCATCTAGGGACCTTGAAGACCCTTGATTACAAGGAGAAAGTATGATGTAATGCTAATCCATGTCACACATAACGATGTCACAATAGATACTTAACGGTCCTTTGTTAGAGAGGCGCTCCCTGGGTGGACACAAATAGGTGTCACATCCTCGGGCATAATTGTGACAACAAAAGAAAGCATTGACAGACTTCAGTTTGTAACCATCTTATTGTCCTCCAACGGTGAAAGGGAGAGTGTACTTTTTAGATATGTAAGCTATCACATTGTTGGTCTTATAATATATATAGTTAGTTATCAGACCATGTATTCGAAAAAAAAGTCTCCATCTTGACCTCTTTCAATTGTATTTCATCTAGTGTTTTTAAACATCCTGGTTTAGTTTTTTTAGTGCAAATTAAATACACCTAGCAGAACATTATATATTCAAGAGGGCGAGTGTAAACGAAATACACCTAATAGAACATATATTATATACATCCAAGAAGGCAAGATAGCAATGAAATAATAATAATAATATTTTACTATCAATTATAATATTTACCCAAACCAATGTCGCGGCGACTTAGTCATATATGTGCAAGGATAATTTGGTGAATTAATTCTCGTGAAGCCATATATATGCGCTTGTCTTCAATTGAAATTTAAAAAAGTAGGAAATTGACAGGGGAGTGTGTGTGTGTGGGGGGAGGGGGGGGGGCGGAGGTGAACCTTGCAATTTTACCTTGTGCAGAAATGCTTGGCGTGCTCGCGCCATATATTCATGTCTTTAACACAGGTGTTTCTGTATGTATATATTCTTTCTTCTTCTATCTATTCATTATATAGGCTGGCATGCGCCCATTTGCATAATTGCAGATAATTAGAAACTTGATGGTTGCTACAGACAACGCAATGTGCTTCAAATAGAAGATGCGAATACATACATTGCTATACTCTGTTTGGGTCCTGTTGAGAGTAATGTATATCAAAGTGGGCATCAAAGCGGGCAATGGTTAAACCTATGGGGTGCCGCTCCCGACAGGACTTAAATAGAGTGTATACGTGACCACATGTTCATACCACGCATGGGTTGCCATCGAAGTTATTCGGGAAGGCAGATACTTGTATACATGAGATAGATGTATATCACTCCTGAAGCCAGCTAAGAACAAAGCGCATCTTGAGATTCCATTGAAATGCATCAGCATGTATATTCATTAGTGTAGAATAGAACTGAGCCAGTTTGGCCACTGAGGGGGAGGGGGTCTTCATCATCACAATGATCGTAAATTATATGAATTACTTTTCAAACCGTCAAACAGGTTCAGGTTGATTGATAATTAGAACCTCGAGTGAACAATCGAGTAAAACATTTTAATTATAATTATCCTCATCACTTCCTTTTACACTTCATGGATGAACGAGCATTACAGTTTGTGCTCTTAGTGTACTCTTCTGGAAATTTGAACTGCATCTTTGTCTTGTGAAGGAAGAGATCTGGAGGCCAATACCTCCTAGCTTCCACAGTAAACACCAAGTACTGTAACATGTATTCGAGGGGCTCTACTTGGATTCTGAAATGGTTATAATTATCCCTCTCAGAGAAACCAACGCTTACAGGTGTATAGCATTTAGTCATTAGTTCCAAGTGTGTGTATATGTATGTATGTACACTAACAAGAGGTTTTACAACAAACTCCCATGTTGCCATGATAACGGTGATAAGCACCATTGGCACCTGTTCCCCAGCCCTGGTAAAATCTCTAACTACCCTATCATGATAGCCATATGCATGGCCTCCCAGACGCCATTGTTCCTCGCTCTGTCACACCTGCCTGAGTCGGCGGGATTTAGCGCCTCTCATGCCGCCAAAGCTTTTGTCCTCTGGGCCGGGGATGAGTGGGTGGGTACGACAGGTGCACCCTGTATGCCTCCGTAGCCAGGCAGGTAGGCTCACTCTATTTATAACCGTCCTCCTATTAAATAAAGGGAGAAGCATTTGGGCAAATCCCAGGGTCACACTCCACGCAATGGCTCCTCTTTCATAATTGCCTAGGTATATATATATAAATACATATTCTGAACGACTGAAGCTGAACTTTTCTGATTACTGCTGTTATACCCTTTACGAACTACATTTGTCTCTGAGAATTCTCTCTCAGAAATATGTTATATTCGTCGATTGATTAAAGACCTTTTCTATTCACTGGTGAACAAAATTTAATGTATCTCAAAGGACCTTCAGAGTCAGCATTAAATGCCATCTCGTTATACGAATTTTGGTAAATTTCTCAATGGATTCTTTAAATTTGAAATTTCTCACCTAATGATCTTATACAAATTACTCTACAGTCTCCCTCGGTTATGATGAGTAACACCATGCTCGTCAGAAAATAGCCACTAAAAACCACAAATAAACAAATCAAGACATTCAAAACCCTTAATTCCACTGTCGATTGCCTTAATTTAAAGAGATAATTCCAGCACAATTTTATCGACATGGTTCAAGTACTCCAAGAAAGAAATGGTTCCGGTTCAGTGCATAAGAACCATTAAAAACTGTTTGGAACCAAGCATTAAATTGAATTTTAATTACTCGTAGCAGGGAAGAGTTCTGGCTAATTCCCACGTGTTGTATCAGTGTCCGATGTTGGCTATCTGTGTATAAATGCCAAGTTGCCAATAGTCCAGAATAGCATTACAGTCAAGCTCTGCTTCCCGTAACCCTCTCACCTCCAAATCAACATTTCTTGCACTCTGTGCATCAAGCCATTTCATGCATTTATTTAGGGTTGGAATTGACCCATAAAATCCTCTGATGATGGTATAGTTTCTACAGAACGTATTATGCCTGTCTATCTTTATCAACCACATGTTGTGTACTTTTTATTTCTTCACTATTTCATGGTTTTCATTCCACCAATATGTCTGATATACATATTTTTGGAAAAGGAAAAACACCCGACAGGACAAAAGCAGTACATTTATTTTAGGGGGAGGGACGGGGGACCAAGTGTAATGGAAGGTAACTTACCTTTCTACACCAAGCTACAATTAACACAGACCTCAATAAAGACACTTGGTTCAAATTTTGGCATTTCCCTCGACCTAAATGAGAGATCCCTCTATAAATCATTACTTTTTTGTGTCTCCTTTTCGTAAGCTTTGTACCTTGACATTTCACTTGAAGCTTATTTATACTGGATTATTATGTTTGCCCTTTTTACCTTACACCACTTTGATCACAGTCACGTATAGCTGAACCGAAGATATCTTCATAGCATTAGATTTAATATAATATCATATTCATTGGTCAACACATAATTTAAAGCGATTGTTATATGTATGTATTAGTTTGAGGAACTTTCCATGCGCTATTCTCTATTTTTTTACAAAGTATATACATTTCCCACGTTTGACGACAAAGAAAGACTCAAATTAGCATCGATGCAAGTAATTACGCTCTAGTACCCCCCACCCACCAACCCTCCTCACACATACTTGCACTAATGCAGTAACACTTTAAGAAAGACATGTTGTTTGTAGTTACTGCCTTGAACGGTCCTGGAGCTGTACCAACCTTAGGCAGAGACTAAAAGGATTAATAACCTGCATTGCTGTGCCTCATGGTCCACTGTTGTGCACAATCCCTTGGCTTTACCCCGGGATTATGCACCAAACAGTGTACCAGCAACCCCTCAATATCGTTCATTATTACTTCATCACTGTACATTATGTGGCAGTCACAGTAGTCTAGTAGTAGTATAGCATCTCACTATACGGAGACAATTTTGCAACCTGAAAGAACATCAGGGTGAAGTCACTGCAGAATGCAACATTCACTTTCACCAATCCCCTCAAATAATCCAAATTTCAGACGAAAATAAAATTTAAAAGACAGTTCAACCTAACCAAACAGATTGCTAGAATCACTGCAATGCCAAATATACTCGAATTTACCTAGTATTGGCCAAATGGCAGCCTAATTTAGCAGAATTTACTAAATGTATACAGCTGCCAATTTTATATTTTCTGAAGATCTGACCCACAGGTACCCCCTGAAATACCTCATGTGTTCTCATGTTATCTAAACGTGTGGAAGGTTCTTATTCAGACAGTTGTTATTTTAGTAAACTCTTGTTCTAGGAGTGTGTGCGTGGCAACAGGTATAACCCTCCATCCAAGTATACACACAGCATCCCTCGACACACCAGCTCTTCCCTCTCCTAAACAAGTACTGACACAATGGACTACTGAAATACCACAGAAGGGGCATTATCCCCCAAGGGCTTTGGCCCTGTATGTCCATTCACCCCTGCCAACAACGCTCACCTCTACTACGCCATGCTTTTACCCTGCCCACCTGACCTTCCCTCCAGTTCTTTATGTACACCTGTGTGATGTCTAAGCAATGGGAATTTTAACAAAAACTCCTTATAATAGATACTAGGACTGGGCTCTTAGTCAGTAGTAAAGCTAGGATGAATCATTGGTCCTGGCTCCAAGATATCAACATTTATGAATCATATATAAATGTAACGTTCAAGCTGTCCAAACTATTATTGCGATGGCTTTAATGTATTGTACTAGTTTCAATACACAGGCAATTAACAGCTTGAAACTAGCCCTATGTACCATGTTTTAATTAACATGTTCTTTCCGTAATTCTGAATCTTCTCTCATTTCTGCTATATCACGTTCTGGTGGTACCAAGTGGCCGATTAAGCCATATACTTAATTCCTTTTCTGAAGCGCAGTTATTCTTACCAGGACAAAATTTCACCCTTCTTAAATTTTGAGTTTAATAAATCAAAATGTTTTGGATGGATACGTCCGTCGCAACGACTTAGGGACCAATGAAGCACACAAAGGTGATTTTTGGGGGGAGGGGGGCGGGGGGGGGGGAGAGAAAAAAGAGATAGGCCAAATACTCAAAAGCCTTTTGATTGAAGGCTGTCTTGACATTTTTGTGTATTCCCCTGTGCTCAGTTTTGCATTGGCCTAGGGTTCCCGGCGGCTGTGTCACTCGAATGCCTTTGAGCCCTCGTCACAGAGACAATAACTGAAGCGTATAATTTTATGCGGGGATGCATAGCACAACCCTGCAAACTCAGTAGTACCACAGTCTCGCCTCCACTCTTGATAGAATCAGACGTTACACCATCTCCTCAACTAGAGGACCAATATCATTGTCTTATTTCTAAGTGACAACTGGATAGAAATATCTCAGATTTATTGGACGTTTGTGATAACTGTGTTGGAATATACCCAAAGATGGTGGTGGACACTGGTAAGCCAATTTAGTTAGAGTAAAAACTTTCTCCTTGTCCTTTCTCAAGAAGTCCTTCGGTTGGGAGAATCACTGGCGCGACCAGCAAAGCTGAGCGTCGTCTCGGTCTTGGTCCTCGTGTTGCGACATGGTTGGCTGAACATGCAGTGAACCAGGCCGAGCTGTAACAGATAAGAGTTTCTTAAAATAACGCAAAAACTACTACCTTTCCAACCTAGGGCCCTGAGAGAACTTGTTTTCAAGCAGATTATTTTTACACTGGGCTATATATATGTACATGAATACCTTGTGTGGGCGCTTGTTGGGATTTTCAGTATATATATACAAATTTGTTGCCACTGACAATGTTAGAACTAAAAAAGCTTATAATATATATTCAGTAGATAGATTTATAATCCCAGGTGTATAACAAATTGTTTCCTTCTATTCGATTATTATTGAATAGTATTCTTCGTAGTCTTTCTTAATCAACAGGTCTATTTAAATGTATGCATGTTGTATACACATGCCAATGAAGGGTTTAATATCCGACTCGTGACGATTCAAGGTTAATTGCTTTCTCTGGCAAGGTTACCAAATGGATCAAGTCTTTACATACCTATTGAGCCATAACTCCATAGTGGATACGAAGGGTATACGAGATGGAAAACATGTACCCTGTTTGGTTCCTTGACAGATAGAAGCAGCCAAGTGTATCCATTATATTAATCACCGCCTTCAAAGTCTTGGGTCTATATTGAGGAAGAGATTGGGTCTATATTAAGGAAGAGATTGAAATGATTATTAACCTCTATTGGTAGCTTCCTAGTGCACTGTTTCTGCATAATTCCTATTGAATATCCACCAAACAGTGCACCAGCAGTTCCTTAATATCGGCCATTACTCCTATAATAAATTCCCATATTAAAAATCATTATATTGGTACCATTGCTATTACTATCATTATACGTGTACACACAATACCTTCACTTCATGGTGGTTTTTTATTTGTTTGACTTATATTCTAATTGAAACATTTTCTTTTTTCAGCTGGAATGACGCTATCCACAACAAATGGTGTCAACACACCACCACAAAAACTAACAATGGGGATATCGCAATATCAATCAACCCCTACTACAACAAACATCAACCACACCAGCACCACAACGCACATGACCACAAGCACACCTATTAGTGATCAAGTAACCCCATCACCAACACCAATCCACGTGGATTCAAACAGCAGTAACTGCAGCCCTCAGCGGGATCTCCAGAGCCCTCTAAGCTGTTCTGGACGTTCTCCAAGTCCCACTTCGGTCTCTATGGAAAGTGTCAAATCCGACAGTGAAAGGGAGGAATCGGATACAAGCTTGCCATCTGCATCATCACCTGAAAACAATGAGAACCTGAGATTACTTCCCCAGGCCCAGATTACAAATAATAGTCAAATGCTAACGCCTGCTTGCAGACCAAACCACCAAAAGCCCAAGAGGCCAGTCGGAAGGCCTCCTGGTACAACGAAAAGGCCAAAACCTTATGAGGCAATCAAGGCTAAATCGCCACAAAATTCAGAATTCACTCTCAGAAAATTCTTCGAAAAAGGTGGTCGGGATTACCAAGAATTTCTCGAATGGGCAAAGCAAAAGTGTCCAGGAGGGCAAACGGCAGTGTAAGTACAATAGTCACCATGTTAATTATTCTAATGATAAATTCTATAAATAAATAATAGAAAATTTAATGAGGCCATTTGGGAGATATAGATTAAATGAATAACCATGCGAATACACTCCATCTCTAAACTAAACTGCATCATAGTCTTTTCCCTGTGCTGCTTCTATATAGTTGGTATTATATATTCTAGAGAAAAAGCCATACATTCTGCTAATCATAATATATTTTTTATCCAGGTCCCCAATGCCTTGCCAACAGTCAGTATTCCCAGGGCCACCAATTACTGCAGTGAATGGCTCCATCCCCACAACAGGCGCCCCAACACATAGGCAATCGCCTCCAGTGCAGCAGATGCAACCCAGTGCGATACCCAATACCCACATGCAACCAGCACCAATGCCTCAGCAGCAGCAGCAACAGGTCATGTGGAGACCGATAGCTCCCAGGCCTAACTCCAAACCAAACCAGCCAACCTCCCAACCTCCTCCACCTCGACCCATCCACGACGAAGCTATGTACAGGCCAATGAATCACCCTCAACAATCAAATGGCCACCAGGGATTGCCTTACAATCACCCACAAGAACAACATAAACAACAACAACAACATCAACAACAACAACAACATCAACCGCAACAAATCAGTCTCTACAGACCCCCATCTCAAAACCTTGACTGTCCCCATCGTTCACACAGCCCTGAGACAGAAAGTGCCGCCTTAGATTTGTCAGCTAAGTCTAGGATCGAGCCCCAACAAGGGTTAGCAATATCAACAAGTACAGCAAACACCTGCAAATCCTTATCACCACCACTAACAGCATCTCCGGCAATGAGAGTAACAAGAGCTGAGGTTAATAACTTGCACGCAGTGAGGCCTACAATCATAGAGATCGAACCCAGGACATGTGAGGATGTTTCCTCACTGCGGCGAAGTCCAGTTGAAATCCATCCGATGACAGCAACCGTTCCATCTCAACTCAGAGTGGATATAAATGGTAACCATGCGGTTAGCCTTGAGATGCCCCCACTTCTGCACGCAGGAAGAAATGGTATTATCCTAGGAGATATATCCACATGGGATGTCCATACGGTCGCCCGGTTTGTTGCATCCGTACCCACCTGCCAAGAATATGCACGGGTATGTTTTACATTGCCATATTTCAAGGCCTGTTAAGCTTCGCATATATGCTGTACACATATCTATACAAAGATATGTGAGCGGTTATTCATACTTTTATTCGCACTTCTACGTATCTTTACAGTTTACTTGTTTGCTCCTGTCATTAGATTATGTTAAAATTATGACATGTTATTTAGCCTGGGTTATCGGATAGTTGAGGTAACTTCTATCAATCGGTCCCCATGAATCGGAAACTTGCCAATATATACAACCCCAAGGTCCAGGAGAAACAAATCTTATTTCATTGCCACATTAAGTGGAATAATTGATGTATTTGTACAGTCTTTAGCATGGTACCACATATTTGTATTAATTGGCTAAACGTCTGTCTATATATCATGGGTAGTTACATACACAAAATGCATTACTAGATTATTTTTTAGATTAATTTGTATTATACACACGTGGGATAATTCTTGGGGTTATCGCCAGGCCTATTGGTCCAGGAAGATCTATGGTTTCATAGAGGAGACCCAATCCCTTTTTCGGTGTCAAAATTTGTTATATTATTGAAGATGTACACTTCCGGAAAACCTAATTCTGATGAACCCTATTAATGAGTGATTAGCTTTTCGTGGCAAACATGCGTCATGGTCAATTAAAAGAATCACTGAATGCATTCTATATAGTAAACGTTATTTTTAACATGCTGTAAACATGTTTTGCTGGGGATCATGTTCATATAGATGAATTATTGCTAAAGCTAGTAATTCCTAAAGATCTTTTGGCCAAACATAGCAACATTTGGATCTGGTTGGGCAAATTAAGTTGATCACAAGCATGTGAAGAGCATTAATAGACCTTTGATCGTTACAAGATATGTTTGATAACGCTTTTCCTTTTTCGATCCAGGCTTTTGCCGAGCAGGATGTCGATGGTGCCATTCTGTCGACGCTAAAGGTCGACCACCTAGTGAATTTCATCAAAATGAAACTTGGACCTGCTATGCGCTTGATGAACGCCCTTGCAGAGCAAGTTAGGATACCCTCTGGAAACAGAACATCCTAGGTGATACAAACATACGTGGTGTTTTTATTTACTTTTGAGCCACAATTAATCCTGAACAGAACTCGATCGCTGGTAAATATGAGCCTGTTGGGGACACATATTATACATACACATGTATACACTTGAGGAAAGCAGCAAATTTACATACATACAATTCTCTACAGTGCATTGACAATAATATATTGATTCCATGTGGTATAAAGTGCAACATCGATCAGCTCCATATGAAAACTTATTTAAACGGCCTATTCCATTCACACTTTGGATGGACGTCAATGTCGCAGTCGTGTAGGCATCACCACGAGGTACTTTTTTTTTTGGGGGGGGGGGGGGGGGAAGACATCTTTTCGCAAAGATTCCTGTCGCCGAGTTCTTGCAACAATGACCTTCTGCTGGCCGGTCCGTCATGACCACGAGGGCAGGTGTGAAGAGCGATAGGAAGGGCACACGCTAATTCAGCCTCAGGCCTTCAGGTGGGGCTGTGTGATAAACCAGCTTCCGGCAACGATAAGGATGCCACCTGGGAGGAAGTGGGCGTCTACATATGTCTTTGCTAAAGTGTCACTTAAAACGTCTACTCTTGAACAATGAATGTCCAATTCACAACCATACTTTTTTGTTATAGCCACTTCCACCAAAATGAAACGTGACTAACATACGTGTGGTGTGAAACTGAAAACAAATGTAAGCAAGGAGCTAGGTATATAACCCCGATCTGACGTTTAATTCTTGCCTTCGAAAAATAAATACTGGTAACTACTATCATGGGTAAAATTGCATTGTCAAGATATGTAAATATTGTATATTTCCATGCTTTGAAAAAAGCTGTACAGGTGCCTTAGGCCTTTCCTTCTTCCTTCGGCCAAATTGTGTTACATCACTGTCTAATGTTATTGCGAGGCTGTACCTAAGCATGTATGTATGTACGCATCTGGGATATCGAAACTGCTGACTGTTCTTTTTGTCATTGACGGTCTTATGTAATGAATCTGGGATTTAATATTACATGAAAACCTTGTTGATAGCCTTACCCAAGATGTGTTGTGTTGGGTTCCATACGCTCAAAGCACATATCCATACATTGTGTGTAAGGCTATTCAAGGATTAATGACCGGATATGAGGCCCGAAATGGAGGTTATTAATCCGTTTAGTCTCAGCTGAAGTTGGTAAGAGCACCAAGACCGTTCAAGGTACTGACTAATGTTATTGAGTTCTCTATTAAGCAATTTGTTAGAGAAGGGCTGACAACTTTTGGGATAAAACAATATATTACGTATGTGTGTTTAAAAAGTACACTTAAGAAATATTTAACAATGTACACAAATACTAATTCGTACTTTCTAACGGTAACACTTGGTCAGTAACACGCTGGTTACAAGATCATTTGCACAACGGATCCAATCCTATGTTGATGAACTACAAGTGATAAAAAAACCTTTACGGCAATTACAATTTACATGATTTAAAGCATATGAAATATTTAAACCATGCACAACGCTATAATAAGTCTGGTGAACCTCAGTGTCTAGACTGGGTGTGCACTAAGACTGTACCTTAAATTAATATACTGCATGCACTAGACGGTTATTCAATGTACCTCCCTAGTGTCCAAAGGGCATTTGATTAGGGTACCTTTTCGTTTCTAACATGCTCAATTAGTGTCCTCATGCAGGAAGTATATGATATATATAGAGAGAATGGGACGAGCCGGCAATAATCGAAAATTTATTGGACGAGATTCGTCCACATAAGCACGATGCCGTAGGCAGAGTGCTTATGTGGACGAATCAAGTCCAATAATTTTTTCGATTATTGCAGGCGAGTTCCATTCTATATTTATTATATGGGCATAAAACTTGGTGCAAAAAACTATTAAAAGTGCATAAAAGTGGCCGAATTGGTGACGAAGTAGTTCATATAGGACGCGTCCTATATGAATATTTTTATAGCACCCCACTTATAGCACCTCTCATATAGAATGCGCATATAATAAATGCATGTATTACACCTACCTGGTATCTTGCAAATCTTAAGTCACGACACTGGTATTGAGTGTTTGAATCTTCTCCTTGTTTATAATAATTATTTTCGTTCTTACTATCTTTCTATTGACTGCCTATCGATTGACTTATCTATCCATAGGTGGAATGGTAGATGTATTCCTTTTTCAATAAATCTATATCTCGTTATGCATTTCCCACTAATATCTCTAACTTAGTTCAAGTAGGTTATTATGGTTCGAATGGTTATATGGACTCGGCTTGCCAACATCCATGCCAGTATTTTATTCAATCTAAAGACTATTAACAATTTTCATGTTTTCTCCCTGACCAACGGGCACCTTGGGATTCGTTAGTATAGCTGAAACCATTGAATGAAAAGGCTTTCTACATACATACATGTACATACGTTCATCTTCTGACTACACCTGATAATTACTGGAGTGGAAAGGTACAATTATCAATGTGTGTTGGCCAATATGGGAGTATGCGTATGTAATAAATAATGCATATTTGTATGTCTGGATGTTACTTCTTGTATGTGAGCGGTTGTGGTTCACGAGTTGGTTCTGACGACAAGTATTTGCAAGATTAATGGTGCTTCAACTGGTGTGACAAATTAGTACATCCATCGGCGTCCACGTTTATGTCCGTTGGTGTGACCTCAAGGCATGAATGTAAAGGGAACCGACATGGTCCACCTGAGAAAAAACTTCCATAATAACATACATACATATATACATACGTCATGTCTTGCTCCATGAGCGTCTGAAATTTCCTATAGAGTATAGCGTGTTGATTCCGATCTTGATAAACTTTTTTAAAAACCAAATTTGTTCTTCCAACGCTATCAACCATTTCCTCTCCTTGTGCGAATAAATAGCTCACTGATAATCGTACATTGGTTTCCTCTTGGTCTTGGTCCTGTCTGTGTGCACCCCCTGAAAGACATTCATTCATTGCCTAAATTATTGTTCGGGGGTGTTTCACTCATTGTCTTACAATGGTACGAACGCAAATAACATATCGAGCAAATATTGTGAACATGGGATCTTATTTTCTGAAGATCTCCTTCTTAAACTACACCAAAATACATTGCACTAAACTATATTTGACGGTGGGCGTTTTCCTTTTACGCACCAAAAGTCAACAATGTTATACGTGCTGCTGACTTTCATAAAATGTAACCGCCACGTCATGGGTTCCTTTATTGTACTAACATGTACGCATTGCATCTGTGTCTTCTAACATAAATATGTGGGTGAGTGTGTTTGATAAATGTGAATTGATAAAGTGTGTGTGTGATATGAGTAGATGCAACGTTAGTAAAGATGATGTAAAAGGGATCTCAGTAAAACAAACAAAAACAAAGTACAATTCTGACAAAAACATCATATATTTTGTAAAAATTTAATGGCGATATTAGAAGTTCCCCACAACATTTCACATACAAATATAAAACGTGTAGTATGACTTTAATACCTTTCATTGACTTATCTTAATTTCTATATTATTCATCGATATACTTGTATGAATAATACTATTGCTGTATGGGTCGTTCCAAGTGGACGATTGATATTTGTTATGTTATTTGAACTGCCACTTTTGTTTTCAATGGTACTTCTATCACTGCCATGATTCACTGGAGTGAATAGCCTCAATATTGTACCATGAGAGACCTATAGTGTTATCATTCCTCTTTTTGTTAATGTCTTGATCCATTGAACGGTAATTAGGTAGTTGAACCTATGGATTGGACAGCTGTCTTGTCTTTGGCCAACCGTCTCAGTGAGACGGGGTTTATACATTTAATTCAGTACGTAACGGTACATTGTTAAGAATGTCGAGTTTATAATTATAAACTTTGTTCTGTATCCTGTATATAAACCAACGATGGAATAAATGTACATATCCAGGATGAGAAAAATAAAAAAAACTTCTCGTCATGCTTAATCTTGCCTTCCAAACCTTTTTATTGAATCCATTCGCGTTTCGTTCGGACATACAACCCCTTAACGTAACAAAGGAAAGTAATAGTTGAATCACTTCAGAATCATTCATAATTATAATTATATAAATTATAGATATGTGTATCAGGCAGAGAACTCCAAGTACATTGCGGTAAACTATTAATTCCCTCTATACCTTCCGACTTCAGACGAATGCTTTCAAATGCATGTACTGTCTTCTGTTGCCTACCGTTTATAGCGTTATACGAGAACCGCTATTCATTGAGTAGATTGTATATTTTAATGTAATATTAAGTATCGGGGGATAACAAAAAAAACTAAAAGTATTGGGGGATATGGGTATACATGGGTATACAGGAGGACCAGCTGAAAATAAAATCTGTTGACGCAATGTTTTTTTCCTGAATAAAAATATCTCGAAACTTAAAAATCTTAATGCTGAATATAAGATAAGATAAGAAAATCTTTTATTTCTCCGATTGTTCGATATTACAGTAAAAAAAGAGGACAAAAAGGTCTACATGTCTATATGAACTGTTACTTCCATTTCTGCCGACCTTTACCATTAATTTCAAAGCATCTATCATTTATACTGGATTTTGGCGTTAGATATATGGAGAATAAAAAGACAAATAATGAGAATATAGGGTGTATCAGATGGACCTACGACTATCAGACATTGAATTCTTATTAACATTTTGTGAGCATAGCAATGGATCTACTTCCTAGATGCTTTACATGTTCTATTAAGAATAAAATAAAATCATGATTTTTGTCTGAAAGTATTTCGATGGCCTGCCAATATTGTACTACATTGATCTGTCGGCAACACAATAATACATACAGATGAGAGAGTGAGATATGTGACCAGCCAAGCAGAAAGGGGACTCCAGGGCCAAATTTTCGAATTTGGGTTTATTATAGATTCTGAATCTGCATGTCCTCCTGAGTCAATAACCGAAAAAAATAGTTGAATATTCCCAGACTTTGCTGAGATATGGGCTTTTTTGTAAAGTTATGTCAGTTTTAGTAGATGATCTCAAATTGGTTAGGGGAGTGACTCATTTTCCTGTGATACATCACATGTACACAAAATAAATATTTAAAAAAAAAATTAAAATGGCGGGGATGCACAGAAGGGGAAATGTGCATTATAAAAGTGAAAGAATTTTGTTGATACTCCAAAAATTAGAAAAGTTACAGACTTTCAAATTACCTGCCTCTCAGAATTACTAATAATAAACATTTGTGACAGTGACGTCATGAATATGATGTGACTCCTAGCGGGATTCCCAGGAACTATAACTCCCGCGGGAAGGTACCTTTCTGCTTGGCGGGTCACATATATATAATTTGTACATACGCGAGAGTTTTGTTAGCCTACCAATATTATACTATAATTGGTCTGTTGGCGACAAAGTAAAAGTAAATACATAATAATGACAATATAATAATATTATAATATATGGAGAGAGTCTGTTTGAATAATACATAGGAGATCTTAGAAGTTACAAGCTGGGTAAAAAGACATGTGAAAAACACTCAGAGCATTACATTCCACTGACTTAGAATATTGCCATTCACTTTGCCAGACTGGAAACTAGTTCTAGCCAGCTTTAGCAGGCTGGTATCAACATGGCATAAATGCGGAATTGCTTTGATAAACTCGATATTGGACAAAAGGTTGAAAAAGTCATTCATTTAGCCACCTGCCTTGAATACATTTTGTCGTCTACCCTCTTAGCAAATATTCTGATCACAATCTTTAAAATTTCATTTTATTTACTGTAAACCTATTAATGTTCGTGCAGTGTCAAACTACTTAGAGCGCGAAAATGTTTCTGCGCGAAAATACAGTATTCATAAGTAACACATCCTCCAAAACGCAGGATGTCTCTCAGTTTCGTTCCTCCCTCAAGACAGAGGATTAGATTAGTAGAATTTGCCCTGGCTCGCGAGGATGAAGTAACATAGCTCAACGCAATATACAATTGGCTAACAACAACGCTACCCTCTAGTGGTTGCCAATGGTACTACACATGTACGGCTCATATCGCCGGCTGGCGGTTAGTTGGAGTAACAGGATCGAGTAGTATATGGAAATGGGAATACGATCTCGGATACGAGGCAGCAATCCGTGATTGGTACATCGAAAGAGGGCGACAAAGACTGATGCCCTATTCTATAAATAAAGCTAGGACGCCCGCAAACATTATTATATATACACATTTGATGATATTGTTATGATTAGGGACGCAAGTAGATGAGGGCTGAACCTGCAGGGGCGAGATGGGTGGTGAGGCAGTAGTATACATAATCAGGGCCCTGTCTCGGGCACTGGTACCCGTCATACATGCACATGTGTAGCCATTTCCACCAATTGGACAACATTTGCCCCCCACCCCCTGAGTACCCAAAAATAGTTTGTAGGCCTACATTAATATGTTGATTTGTTGTTTTCTATCAACCATATATAATGTGCATTAAACTGCCACGTTTGGAACCATTTTGATTATTAGTAATTTTTGTATAGGGGGGGTCGAATTTGTTATCTGTGTTACCAGCCCCTTACCATGGGAATTGTTGGTTGGTCCCAGTGAAAGTCCGAAGGAATAACCAGAGAGAGATGATGGAATGTCTTAGATCTAGCATTAGGTAAAAAGAATGACAATTCTTTACAAGAATATAGAGATAAAATGTAAACACTATTGGCGTTGATTAATCAGTTTTCATGTGTGACACGTCTCGACCATATCTGAGTACTTGGCTCACTAAACAACAAACTGACAGCACAGAGAAGGCAGCAACGACCAGCACGAATGCAATGACATCAAGCATGAGATACTGATACCAGGGCATGTCTAATGCATGGGAGCGCAAGTGGGCCCCACCATAGGTCATCACATGATTAATCCAGTAGCAACCCAGCTCTACAGGTGACATGGGTCTAGCCCTGAATATATTAGATGCATGCTTGATTTTCGCAGTGAATGAATAGTTCACCATAAGCTGGTCAATTGCCTTTGAGAGGTCTGTTGAGGTGAATTCAATGGGATTGAGGCAGATTCCATAACCATGATGTTCCATACGCTTACAATTGTGGAACTGGTCACTCCACTGTGGGATTCCTATCATAGGGACGCCATGATATAATGCCTCCATTTGCCCATTGCCTCCACAGTGGGTTATGAATATTTTCAAATTTGGATGCCCTAGAACATCGTTCTGTGGCAACCATTCCATCACCTTTACATTCTTTCCCACATTCAACTCGAATGCCTCATTATGTTTTATCAACACTTTGAGGTCGGTGTGTGAAAACACATCCATGAATTTGTCCACCAAAATTGAGTCAAAGTTAGCATTTTCTGAGGACCCAAATGTCAGAAGAATTACACCATGGTCTGCAGTGTCCATAAAGTGTTGTAATTCCTGTGGTAATCGTTTAGCATCACGAACTGTTAACCCGCCAACATTTACCTCATTGGGCATAAGAGGTCTGAGATAATCCATAAGAAAATCAAGCTCACTAAAGAATAAGAGACATTTGCCTGTTATTTCATTTAGACTTAACGGTGGTTTTTCTTTAATATATACCTGCAAAACACTGTCAGATCCAATCAACCGTGTTCCACACATTGATTAGCCTCTCCCAAAAAGTCATTCGCTCAGGAATCAATGTGCCATGCATATGGCTAGAATATATAGAAGGAAAAACAGGAGATCGAGATAGCCACGGTTCATAATGGGCGGTCATACCCAAATACGGTATACCAAGATCATATGGTATAATAAGCAAACATCTGGCGTACATAGCCAAACTTCCTATTACTAAATCAAAGCCTATAGCTTTTATGGTTTCTCTATACTGGATATCACCTAAAGGATTTGTACACGTGTGCAGGATTTCTGGCCAACCTCGACGTAGTAGTGGCACTCTTGCCAACCCTTCACGGCAGCGTCTGTCTAAATCCTCTTTCCTTTCCTTGTCCATATTGTAGTTGTCAACCTCGGGAGACTTGTGTATAATAAGTTTTACCTGGAATGAAGGAGAGTCAGTCATGAGAAATAATTTAGTACAATCTATGGATATTTGAATTTATAACCAGGTATATCATATATATATATATCATATATATGATATACCACATATATATATATATATATATATTGTTACGGTTTTCCTTTTCATATTGTCCATGTTCATGTAATCGTTGGGCCTGGTCTTCCAGAGCCTGGTCCCAGAGATGATCTAATGATGATGTCGAATACGCCATATTTAATAAAGATGCTGGATTACTCTATTTCGTGTCTGCTATATGATTACTGGTACTTATATTCGCCAAAGATATCTGTGCTTTGCGAGGGAGGAAGTCAAGGAGTTGTTTGCAGTTCGAGTCTCAGGTTTATTGTGTGAATCGTCAACAAACAGGGGTTTATATAGTACAAGTGGATCGTCTATCGTTAATCGCCTTTCACCATTCGTTATTCGTCTTTCGTCATCATGACATTACTTTTAATAAAAATATTACTAGACGATTCGTCAAACTGAGCGAATCGCCAGGCGATTTACCTTCTATAGAGAAATACATAACACTAAGGATACAATAGCATACCCCTATAGTCTGTTCTATAACAATATATATATATGGGTCAGATTTCCAGAAAATGTACAATTGGCAACTCTACATGTTTAATAATTTCTGCTAAATTCTGCTAAAAGAAATGATAAATTTTGGGTATATCTGAGTATATTTGGTAATGTGGGTTATTTGAGAGGATTGGTAAAGACGAATTATACATTTTCTAAAAATCTGACCCATATACTACAGTAAGGGGAGTGTCATGTAATAGCGTGATCCTTGATAAAAACGTTAAAAAACTAAAATAATAGATTCACCTTTAAACTATAGTTCTATTTCTGTTATTAGTTCTTTCATCCAGAGATGCTCTAGGGAGCACGCTGGTATGGTAGCCCATAAATGTCAACCTGTACCATGTGGAGGATTCTTTTTTTGTAAATATTTTATTGGCCAGACATTTAGGGGATTGAATATGATATATGTATTAGGACTTCAGTACAAGTTTTAAGGTCCTAGTATGTTACAAGACCTATCAGAGATCAAGGTCGAAGACAGACTGCATTTTTATGTTCAGAAGGAAAACTAGAATTAAGGAAGCATCTCATGTGATAATATATCTGATAAACAGTTCTTTTGAACGCTATGTACAATCCCAGACTAAAACCTATTTTCTCTTCCTGTTGTCATTAGCGCTGTAGAATGGAAGATTTGAATTCTGAAATGAAAAAAAAACCATTTTCTCCCTTTTTCATAAATTCAAGGGTTTTTGTACGATTCTATTTAACCATTTTTGTATAATATATGATGGTCCACGTACAGTTACAGTTTTGGATAAAAAGGAGCCCTTGATATCTAAACATCTTCAATCTAAATATGTTTAAAAGGACAAAGAAGACCCATATTAAAAATAATGTCTTCGCCGAAATATATAATTTGAACACTAAAAATGTCGTTGTAATAATCAATTAAACCCTCATAAATGACCTGTTTTGATATCGGGTAGAGCATTCGGTTCATCAAAGGGTTGTATAACCTTCACTGTGGAGATTCTGTGGAGCACGTTTGAGAACAAAACGGAGCATTTTGGTGAATATCAATGAAAACGAGGGCAGGAGGGAGGCAGAGGAAGAGTATGGGGAGCCTTTGGTTATTAGAAAGCTTTAATTAGTCCAGTTCTCAAGCTTATAATCACAGAGACATGAGCGACCAAGAAACTTCAGAAGGGCTAATATCAAATATGGTTATACCAAATTAAGTACATGATTCCAAGTTCAAATACCATAATATACAATACCATAAACTCTTAATTGACTACATAAATAAGTTACCAATAGTTTGCAAGAGAAAATGAGAAGAGAGAAGGATGTCTTTCAAATTCTAACGAAACAAAACTATAAAGAATAATGCACTTGAATTAAAGAGAAATCATATGATTATAATTGGCTGTATGTAAATATTGTATCCATGTATAATCTCGATATTAATTTTCCAATATGAAGGTAAGAAAAGAATTGTACGCTTGTATGTAAAGGGGGACAAATGAAAAACCATATACATATACTACCTATGCATACACCTATACCTGACAACCCAGTATAAATAAAACTATTTTAAAAGAATCATGTCTTTTTTGTTAAACATTTGTATTCCATCCAGGTGCAAATGCATCATAGCTTTTCATGAACTCGATGTAAATCTGTTTTAACTATGTGAGTCTTCAGTAATAAAC
Source organism: Sthenelais limicola (assembly GCA_942159475.1). Lineage (NCBI taxonomy): Eukaryota > Metazoa > Annelida > Polychaeta > Phyllodocida > Sigalionidae > Sthenelais > Sthenelais limicola. The sequence continues at coordinate 108,026,947 of OW804097.1, read as the reverse complement.
ATTGATTTGCAACAACAAAATAAAATAAATAAGAGAAAGGAAATAGGAGAGAGGAGAGAATGACGAGATAGACACAGTCAGGAGACGGGGCAGGTAATTAAGGGGTCTCAATGTACTCATAAGTACTATACTGAAGGTCACAAATGATGACTTGAAATATTGCCTAATTATTACTGTCACCATATGTACTAGTGTACTGAAATCATATTTATATATGATATCTATTGCTCTGTTTAATTTAATTAATTCTTTACCACTTGATATGTACAAGTAAGGTATAGAATATATTTTTTAGTCTCATGTGTTTTGGCCAAGGTAACGGCCGGGAGATCTGTCCTCGATATAATCTAGAGGTCTGTGTACCTATTCTATCTATCTATATTTCATGTATTATTGTTATTTTATGTGTACCCTTTGTATTAATTGAGTTGGAAGAATAAAGTAGTTTCTTATCTTATCTTAATGTTATGTGGTGGCGGAGGCAAAGGTTGGGTCCTGTGCCACATGGGGTGGAGGTTGGGGTATTTACAGGAAGACCCTTATTTGAATACCAGTAATGACCCTGGAGGAGAAAGGGCGCGGTGGCTAGATGAAGGTTCAAAGCCATTTGTGACCATGGAGGAGAAAGGGTATGAAGGTTGAAAGGGAGGGAGAGTTTTGATAGAATTGATTGATTGTTGGTCATTTGATGATGGTCTAATTAATGATCCCCAGGGGTTGTGCTATAAAGCACTTGGAAGACTTTAGTCTCTAATGACGGGTTCACCAGGGTTATAAATGGTGCAACTCGTTATCACTCGTGCACCATTTACCCTGGTGTACTCGTCATTAGAGACTGTCGTCTTCCAAGTACTAATTGGAATATGGTATCAAATGTATCTACAATGTGAAAATTTCAGCTTTAAAAAGGTGTTAATACAAAGAATACCAACCGGAGAGTCCGTAAACCTAGACATGAACGGGAAAGTTTCACAAATGCCCATGTAGACTTGGTGCCCATCATCCACCAGTCGTTTTCCCAGTATGTTGTGCTGGTACACGTGGCTGCTCAAACAGGCTGGGAGCAGCAGTATTTTCTTGCTTTCAATCACATGAACGTAGACTAAAAACAGTGCGATTCCTAATGTAATTTTTGAAGGCATTTTATTCTTGTGACGTGTGTTCTTTATCTGATACGTTGGTTGTGGTAGTGGTGGTGATGCTAGTTTAGTGGTGGCAAGGGGTCCAAATGACCAGTGAGTGAGCTTCCGACTGGCGAATTTTAAAATCACATTTGAAATAGGATTCCACTGATGTGATGATGCTCCATGCTATAATATTTATGTTTGGTTTGTATCTGTTATTACCGTTTTACAATAAAGAGAGATATTTACATACCGCTACATAACGACCATAATGTCTTGGTACAAACATCCCACATCAACTAACAATGATATATAAGTCCATCAAAATTAAAATTCTAAACAAATAATCTCCCAAACATGTATCTACCAGTTCTCCGTACTTAACCATAATTATTACAATGATGTGAAATAGTGTTTTCGGTTTATAGTCTAAGATTAAGGCCTAAATAATAGCCTTTCAAATAGTATGCCCTTAGAAATAAATTGATATATACTTAATTACATCATTGGTACAATGTGTTATCATTTAGCGAATCGACCATTACTTTACCGTACATATTTGACTTCCCAATTTCCTAATTAATGGACTCGCGATTATAACTATTGTAAATGTCCTTCGCCTGAAATCGTGATAAAAAAAATAAAATTGCTGGCGTGAATAAGACGAAACAATATAATTTTAATTAGTCATTGACTTCATTGTAGAACTACTTGTAACAAGATAACTATATATAATGTTTTCACCCTGCAATCGTATGAAAATATCCAATATTAAAACTGCATAATATTACTATGGAATAATCGATTCGCGACATTTGGAGGATAAAAACCATAAATTCATGACATGAAAACCGATTCACATTCTTAAGAGTTTTTTAATAGTTTCCCTTAAACAAAACGAACATTCACCTATATATATATATAGACTTTGATCAGTAGGAATATTTTCCCCTTGATAGGGAAAGAGGAATATTCGAAAATGCTAAAAGACCCTGGATCAGTTATCTTCCACGTGTGGGCTCCCCACCTCCGAATGAATTGCTTTACCCATTCTCTTCTGTAAGATGCGTACATGTTGTGTACTTTTATCAGTGCAATCTTGTCAGCTATCTAGAACGGTTTTCATATTCAAAATATTTTAAGATCAAATCAGATTCGCATGTATATCTAAAAACGTGTGAAATAATTATTGCAAAATAATTGGATTTTGAACAATGACAGTACACTATATCAAGAACTGTTCATATCTAACAGATCGGCAATGACATAGAGTGAGTCCCAGGTTAAGCTATTGACGCATCGGTAAGGAATAAGATAAGGTGAGGATATCATATTTACATCTCATGAGGACTTTAGTGGTGGGTACAAATACTCTGGGAGTATTAGTCCGCAGAGGGAACGCGAGAGAGATCACCCCTAGCTAGCTGTGGATGAAATCGTCAGAAAATGTACAGTTTGTCTACACAGATCATCTCAAATAACCTAAATTTAAGAGAAGTGTGCGGTTTAAAACACAGTTCAACATAAGCAACCAGATTGTTTGAATCAAGGCATTATCAAATATGCTAAGATATAGATAGTATTGACCATTTTTCAGTTTAATTCATTTATTTATTAGCAAAGTTGACTAAATGTGTAGATCTGCTGATTGTACATTTTGTGAAGATCTGACCCCTGTACGGCTAAGGGGGTTTCTGGTAGTTGCAGGGTCATCTGTGTCATCAGCGTCTGGATCAGTGTTATCCTCCAGTTCAGTGGAGTCAATTTTATATCGACCAAGTTTTAAAATATAATATTCTCCAAGATTTAGAATCGGTGCAACATTTCTCCTAATTGAACATATTTTATACGAACCAATTGTCAGTCTTTTGAATCTAAAATAGCTAATTCCATTCAATCGTTTAATAATTATTCGTATATAGTGAGGGATCTATTCTAAGGGGATGTGTATGTCATATTTATGACAGAACTCATTTTGCATACACAACGCACATTATATATAATAATAATTTTATTCCCAGCTTTGTGGTTACAATGTCATGTTATAAAATTTGAACCTTACAGAATCTCATTTTTACATTCATTCTTGAATCACGTTACACAACAATGTACATTTTCCTATCACATGGATAGGTAGCCTTTTTCACAACATACTCGGATTAATTTAGCTTAGTGAAATATAACAGCGATACAGCACTAAATACTCACAAATATTTACAGCAATGGTATCATTGAGAAATGAGGACCAGGAATATGCATGCAATAAAGTTGAATAAGGTAATATCAACCTGACCTCAATGAACGCAGTAGAAAATGGAAAATGCCCCTTATAGTTAATTAAACCAGTTCGTGTTTAATAATGACTTAATAATGAGCAACATGTTAGGTAGGGATCTGCTAGCTCTTAACACAAACAAACGATTGATGTCCAAAGGAAAAACAGTTTCTCTTTATTTTGTATATAAATTTACCTGGACCCTGTCTGACGTTGCGGACAAGTAGGCCCATCCTCAGAGACGTCCAACTGGGCAATGTTTCTTTAGATAGAATAGGATGACTCAAACACAACTCACAGATGCTACTAATATATTTTACTACCTTTATAGCCAGTATGAATATGTACAAGACATTACTCCTTTGTCTTTTGATAATATACATTTTTTTTAAAAAAAATATCAGTACATAGTTATTCACAGATGATAATATTACAATTCACATTTTGAATACTCGTTACCTAGAGGTAAACCTAACGTCTGTAAAATGTAAACCAGTCTAAAATATACATCAACAGTAAATCAACCTCCTAAATATCTGGAAACATCTGTTTTTAATTTCACATCGATCCTGTTTTTCATAGAGGACTGCCAAGAAAGAACAGCCAATGAACAGCCATTGACAATGAAGATGAAGCTAAATAGTGTGTGCGAAGGATGAATAATGGTAGCAGACAATGAATGATTCTGGTTGCCATGTCTTCCAAGGTGAAGACCGAGGATAGTCAATGAGCATGAAAATATATTGATTAAAAGTCAAGAAGTCCAAGTTTACGGATAGCTTTATACTGGTCTGGAACTTCCATAAGGGCATGTAGAGCGAACGTTTGATCAGGATTTCCAGCACTGAACGTCAAGACACGGTTAAATTCTACAAATTGGAAGTTGTCAAATTTCCGAGCAGGTAAAGCATCATCAAATTCTTTCATTGTGTCCCATGGGCCATCTCCTACACCTATCAAGATGATGGACAGTGGCCATTTAGATGCCTCGACAATTGCTTCTCTTGTCGACCTCTCTGATGTTACCTGACCGTCTGCGATTATAACAAGTATATGGTACTGAAAAGAAAGAAATATTCAGAGGAAACTTAAAAGATAGGACAAGCAACAGGTACCATTTTTTTTATTAAGACAGATACAGAATCTCGGAAACAAGTCTTGCTTCCATATCGATGAAATTAATCAGGTGATTAATATATACACAGGACATGAATTAACACAAACTGAATAATGATAATACCAGTACCACTCAGTGGTGCACTCAAGTATTGTATTCATAATATGATTACATTCTCTTTCGGGGATTCGCAACTTAAAACCCTGCCAACACATAGCCGATTTGCCTCCCGATTGCCCCCGATTTTGGTCTTCCGATGAATCCTAGGACTTCATTTCCAATCCTGGTTTATGTTATTTCAAAAACATAAACCAGGATTTGAAATGAAGTCATAGGATTCATTGGGAGACCAAAATCGGGGGGCAATCGGGGGACAAATCGGCTATGTGTGGGCAGGGTCTTAGATTCATTGAGGGTATGTCAATACTTACCGATCGAGTTTGCTTGATTATGTCAATGGCCTGATAAATCAATGGAGCAAAGTTCGTGGGGCCACTCAGTTTGACATTAGGAGTGAGCTGGTTGTATACGGCAAGGACATCTTGGAAACCATGACAGTATCCCTAAACAAGAGAAAATGGCGATAAAAGTGAACAGAGTTAGTGTGTGTCCTCCACCAATGTTATCTTGTATTTTGTTGAACTTATTGTAAAAAATATACAGATCGCAAAAACAGCACACGATGACAACATAATATGATTATTGTAGACAATTATAGACAAAGGGTGACAATTAGCGAGATAAAATAAGGTGGAATAATTTACAGAAATAATTCAAGAATGTATTATTTTACACAGAATTACACCGAGTGATTTTAAACTTACTATATTTGGTATAAGCTTACGTTTGATATATCTCTGGAATGTTTTCAGTTAGGAGTTTAACGAAGTTATTTAGAGCCCCCATCGCAACATGTGTTCGTTCACGAAGTGAGGCTTATTTTGTCATCAACTTCGAACGAACTGTGTGGATAAATGTGGCTTGAACTTACCTCAGCCCTAAAAGGGAACACACGTTTATCCTGGGTGGACATGTCACCAAAGCCAAAAGCAGGGATGATCCCATCCTCATCAAATGATTCTAAAGTGGCTCCAAGGCAGCGTATAACCTTGAATACAATAAAGGACATACACTATTTTAGCAATGAAAATAATTAAACATTAATTTCAGTAGTGAATGGTAATTATCAGTAATGAATGGTAATTATTTAATCATATAGATGTAAATGTAAGATATACATGATATAAATAAGATATCATCTTTAAATTCATGCCATGATTTTAACGTATGAGTTAGAAAACTACAACACATATTTCAAGCATAGACGGAAGGTGAATAAATAAAAGACAGGTACAGAAAATCGAGCACCGTAATTCCCAAACAATGTAAGTGTTATATTAGTACAAAATTCTTAATCTCTGTAGGAAAACGGAAAGCCATTATTCTTATAAGACTAGGGATCCATCTGTGAAAAGTAGTTTTATATCGAAGTGAAATATCCAAATCCAGAAAGAGCCATAGAAGAAGACAGTGGAGGGAGCCCTTAACCACAGTTTGGTATAATACAGAATCTAAAACACATCACATCTAAAAGCAACTCCTTGGGTTTTTATATATTAAAAAGGTATGCACCTGTTGGTACGGGTTTTCTACTTCTATATCCAGGGAATGTAGGCAGCGACCATCAAATGTCTGGTTACCTTGCACAAGGTTACTCTTGGTATAATCTATTCCTGAAGCAAATAGAATGATTTTCTAAAATGTGAATGATTCGAAAAATCACAATAAAACATTGATAATTTTGTATTGTATTTTGTTGGAAACTGTCTCACACAATGGTAGGAACAATGTGCCTTCGATGTAGGTCTGGAAGCTTGCCTAGATAGCCTCAGTTCCAGGACCTGTTGTATGAATATTTTGTTTTCTCTATTAGGGATGTTGAATGATCACAGAGATATTATTTACACAGAAAGTAACTCTATAAGGGAGTGGGGTCAAGTCTTACCTTGGGACTGTGTCTCATACGTTATTTGTACACTAAACATTTGACATTTTTAGTTTGTTTATTGAGAATAGCAGCGATTAAGTTTTCAGTCAGGGATAGGAATCGATCTAGGGACCAAGTTATTTTTTAAGAAAATGTGTCCCCATATGTAATAGAATTACACAATTGTATTCAGTAAAGGGACTGATCACCAATAGGAACCCATTGAATTTATTCGGGAAACTATCTATAATACATAAGTATTGTACAAAAGTGGGGTTTAATTTGGACAGAACTTCAAACCTTTTCCTTTTTAACAACATAAGTTATGAAAATGTATCCTAGACACAAAACCAACGCGGACACCACCCCCATACTATACCCTGGAATAAAGGGGACAATGTATAATCATTTAACAAGCCTGCATGCCTGGAAAAAGGACCACTGGATGTAGAGGTAGAAGTAGAATTGTAAAAGTATAAAGGGGGTTGGGAAAGCGGATTTTGAGTGCAAGAATTCGAAAACAAACAGAATACTAGAAAGGATTCTGAGTACAAGAATTCAAAAAACTGAATACCAGAAAGGACTTTAGATGTGATATTTCTAAGCAAATCAAAGATGGAACCAAAATCGGGTTGATGCATTTCAAGTGACAATTATAAGAAATGGAACGGGCAAGTTCACAATTAAAGGCCATAGGAAAGCATTCACTATTATGTCATATTCAGACTTGACTTAATAAGACACAAATTATAAGCATTACAACTTAGAGTAAACTGTGCTGCGCAAGGATTGTGTATATATACTTGTTGGTAAGGGTTAAGAGTTCCAGGCTCAATGTGGTGTAAGCAGCGGCCGTTAAATGTCTGCATCCCTTGGTAAACATTACTCTTAGTGTAGTCAATACCTGTATACAGAGAGACAGTTCCAAACTATTATAACTAGTGAAATGTTTCAAAATTAATGTTTAATTCCCATCATATATATTATACCAGAAAATACAACTGTAGTGGATATAATAATGTTTTCAGCACTTTCATTAAGAAAAATGACTAATCATATTATACATAAATCGTGTGTACAATGACAATAGAATGATCGGTTCAATCGATTTCAGGAAAATGATACATAGATGATAAACATTCCAGAGTTACGTACTTCGATAGATATATCGCACCACTGTAAACATGGTATTATTACTTTAATATTTCGGAGTTTTAATCGACTTTTACTGACCCTGAATTTGAATTCGCAGGCATAGATATATGTACTACTAGTGTCGAAAAAAAATCAGATAAGCATACTTACCAAATATTACATTGCTAGATTCCAAGCCGGCTTGTTTAACGGCTTTGGCCACATCGTCGAAGGTCTTAAACTGGTCAACAATAGCATTGATATGTTTAACATTAAACATGTTCAAAAGTGAATTTTGACATTCTTCCACAGGAACATCTGGTAACGTGTTGCCGAACCCCCGGTAGATCAGAAACAGAATGAAGAGACAGATGGCTGCAGCCATAAACACATCCATGGTGGTCAGTGTAGGAATTCACCTGTAAGTTTTAAAAAACATTCAAGATATCAGTGGTAAAACTATCACAGATATGAAGTTTTCTATTTTCTACATTGAATGAAAACGTAGGCTAGAACTGGGGTTATATGTTTTCACAATACAGGATTGTTATCAATGGAACATATCACTAATTAGTAAATTGAGACTGGTGACTAATGGGATCCTTTGAGATTGTGACTCATACATTATGTAATCATCAATTGGATGGAGAAATGCTACGTGTATATTGAACCGACTCAAAATTGTATCCTTGATTTGAATTAGGCAGGTCAAATAACAACAATAAATTAAAAAGTTGATTAGTTAACCTAACCCTAGCCTGCTTAGCTGGTCTTGATTCCCCGATCCCCTTTGTCTAACTCAGCCCATAACTTGAGTTAAGACATCTTTGGTGTTTTGAATGAGCATTTACAGCTAAATCACTGATGTAACTCTAAATGGTCAAAACATTAAAGATGTCCGTCAACACGTACCATACCCAGCAAATTTGGAAAGTAGACCCCCTATACTAGTAGTAGAAGTAGTGGCTAGGCTACAGTTATCGACTATAACCCAGCCCTTCCTTCCATATTATAGGTTTAACTGTTAGAGTTAGACAGAGAAGTACGGTATATAGATCTATCAGTTATATTATAGGCTCCAGTCTATGGCAGTCGATTGGGCCTGAAAGGTTGGTCGCTTGGGCCCATGACAAAGTGACTAGGGCCCACTTGCTTGGCTAGTAGAATAGAGGGGTTTCCACAATCATCACACAATGACAGCGACAATGGTATTTTAGATTAATAGATACCGGTAATAATAATAAATAATGAAATAACAAATAATATACATTATAAAAGCAGTTATGGCATCATATACATATAATTCAAGAATACATACCTGATCATAAAATTCTCTCTCACACACGTCTAGGACTCAGTTGGAGTGGGTGTTGGTACTGGCCTGCAGAATGGCTGTCTCGACTCTAGTCTGGACTGGACTCTGGTGTTGCCGTTGGAAACACACAATGTGATACTTTAACAATCAACCCGGTGCGAAAAGGGTTAGTTTCAGGTCGGTCTGGAAGAAGGTGTCTTTACTCCACAACTGCCACCTATTATATGCATGCGACACACCAGTTATTGCAACAGACACTCGGTTCGAAATTAGAGCTAAGCCCACGTCATGTTTAGATGAATGACTCCATGACTGTTTACACGGGTCTGGGGAATGTTTGCCGTGTGAATACCGAACGTAGTGTGTTATTCTTGACAAAACTATTTAGAAGTTATACGGAAATTCACATATATCGGATCATATAAACTTACGTACTTCTCATCGTATAGTTTTTTAAACAAAGATCTCGATGGTTTGAGATTTGGGGGAGAACATAACTTAGACACAGCCAAAAGGTTACCTCAAAAAAGTATTCTTTTTTCAAAATTCGTATAAAATAATTGTTGATGTGTATTTATCATTGAATATCAATTACAAATTAAATAAGTTATATATAACTATCAAACATGAAAGAATCGATGAATTAATAGCCCATTAACCTAGGGGTGCATCTTCCACTCGAGACAAACAGTATAAACCGGCGTGTGTTACTTGTTTCACTGTAAAAACCTCGATATTTTCCTTATTTTCTCGGAAGTTCTCTAACTAATCCAAAATGAGTGGATTGCAACTGGGAGTTAAAGATAGGGAGCAAATGTATCGGCTGATTATAAGGTTTGTATTGGTATAAAAAGTGATTGATATCTAAGTTTTCCTTTGGCAGTAGGGCTACCCGGCTAGCAGTAGACCTACAATACTGGTACCCAGACGCTTCGGTCCAAAACCGCGTCGGCCCAGGCACTTGGACCTCGTCGGCCCAAGGCTTAGGCCGCGTCGGCCCAAGGGGTAGACCGCGTCGGCCCACTAGGTAAATATAAAGGTATCAACTAAAAACTAGGAGTCAGAATGCTAGTGGGATATAACTACTGCCTATACTAACCTAGGCTACTGCCTATACTGACCTAGGACCACACATTTAAGGTTAGGTTTAGGGTTATAGTTAGCATCAGTATCTTGGGGGTGGGCCGAGCCGGCCTTGGGGGTGGGCCGACGCGGTTTTGGAGGTGGGCCGACGGGGCGCACAGGTGGGCCGACGGGGCTTGGGCCGACGCGGTGTTGGGACGACGTGCCTATGAATCACAATACTAGGCCTAGTACAGTGCCCGGGGTACAGTGTCCAGAAATTTTACCCGCGAGTATTTTTGGGTGGTGTTACTTACTGATTTTGTGTCTGTTTTGGGGCGTTGGGGTCTTATTTTGACGGAAATAGAACCCATCCACCCACCCACCCTGTCTCTACCCCTCCTACCTACAATATCCATTTGATTTAGGCTTCACAAGCCATCCTCCACAAGCCATCCTATAAATAGGCCTACTGTGAGTGAACATGCCTCAGTGAGTGTGGGTGTTATGTAATGGTGGCAGTGACCAGTATTGAAGCTATGTAAACACAGTGCATGTGTACTAGAGGGGAGGAGGTCCGAAAGGGCTAGCTGGGACTCAGAACAAATTGGGTGCAACTTTTTATATTTAAAATTGCTACTTTCCTGTACCATATTATACATAAGTCGTCCCCTGAAAAGGCCTCATGAGGAACAAAACTTGCCATTCAGACGATGTAATGGTACCCATTTTAATAGATTGAATATCCACCTATGTCCACTACAGAGGTGGAGTGCTCGCATATCTATTCCAGTGTTAAAGGAGATCGCTGGTAATGAAAGTCCGATTCTTGACATACACAAATAAACACACTCTAAAAGTAGATTCAACTTAATCACTGATGTAAAAACTCACCCCTAGGATACTTTATATTGCATTGTAATCCATAAATACATAGGATGTTTAGTAATAATCTAGTTGAATCGAAAACCAGACCTCCATTTTAAAATCATTGGATTACTCTTGGCACTTCCTGTTCCAAAGGGAGCAGTCATTAAAGTACAGGCTCTCTTTGTTCCCGCTCAAATTTAGTTGCCATCTTGAATGTCAGTGAAGAGAGATCAGGGAAGCTCACTGAATGCTCCCCGATTCCCACTTCCTATCACGTGATTTCAAGTCAAACATGGCGCCATTTATGTAGGCTCTCCACATCGATTCAAACATTTAAGTAACTCAAAACAATATTTCTATCACATTGACAAGGTTCAAATCACTCATGAAGGAGTGTACCAACGAGATCTCAAAGGTGAATACCCTTATTAATGTGCCCAGCATGTAGTTTGTAAACACACGCCATTTAACTGATCACCCTCTCTGAGGAGAGGTTCTGACCACCAACTCGGGACAGGCCGAGTTGGTGATACAAACTACCATTTTAATAGATGGGAAAACATAAAAAGCAGGTCCATGGCTGGGAGTTCTGTATAACTGAGAAGACCAGGGGTATTTGAGCAAGTAAGGAAGTTTAAAGGTGGTCTAAATCCGCCCTGTAGGGGGTGGGTCGGTTGCGCAAAGTCAAGTGGCAAGGACCGAGCACCCTGGGCTGGGGTATTGCTACACAGCGGTTCACTGTCAACTCGGCTCTGGGGCGTGTACCAAGTCGGCCCAAGGCTTGTACCAAGGCAGGGCCAACTCAACCCATGGTTAGGTATAAGACTAAGAGACCAACTCTCCCCAGCCCCAGGGCCAGGGTAACCAAATAATTATTAGACATTATATAGAGAGTGGAGTCTACTTAGGCTCAGACTTGACCAGAGATTGTATGACCGTAGCGTCCCAAGATCCTAGCGCACCAACCTCGACGTCCGGCGGCAAAACCGCTTATGTAACACATAAGCAAATGCGATGCACTGAAACACAACGAACGCCGCAACATAACTAGAGGGCGATTTCTAGGGTATGGGTTTGTAGGCTGCTCGGCCATTCTCGCACTTATTTTCCCACAAACGTATCCATCCAGGCACATCAATAGCCAGCAAAATAACAAAGCTATACTTGAGTAAAGTCAGATTAACCGAAACGCACACCAGTAAATGACAACCTTCGTTCAACTTTCATTAACCTTAGCGTGAATGGGGATCCCATATCGGCTGATCGACTGATCTTACAGCGTGCTGACTACGTAATGTTCCATGCAGCTTTACATACTTTCCCAGACTGCACCACCCGGGTCAGCTTGAGCCTTCCTGTGAGACACTTCCGGCGTGAAGCAACACATGTTTACATAGCCTACACACACAGACTTCCAGTGTTATTCTCATGGATGTATTGCTGTCATATTCAAGGTAGAAACTCCGCGATTATTCCATTAAAAAGCTAACGAAATATAGATTCCTCTGCTAAAATATCAATGTCTGCTGGTCGTTGGGTTGGTTGAACCCATACAACCTCAGCAGACAGCTCAAAGCAAAACGTCTGCATACGAAAACGGCCGAAGCCCTGCCTTCAAGGCTTCGGTAACAGGCATGGTGGGAGGGAGTCTATATAGGCCTACTGAATTGCGAGGCCATTGGAGGGGCAACGGGTGGTGGAGGGGAGTTCGTTGGCAACTGTTTTTCTTTATTCATATAACCTAACACTAACCCTAGCAAATCCTAAAAATCGTAATATCTCGCGGTTATACTCTGGACGCTAGAGCCCCGGCATTGGATCGAAGTGCCCACGGCTTGGTTCGAAGCGCCCAGACCTTCAACACTAAACAATACCGAAAATAACCCTAAACCTAACCTTGAATTGGTGGTCCTAAGTCAGTAAAAAGGGGTAGTGAATTACTGACAATACTGTCCCGAGTAAAAATAGACTAATAAAAGTATTTAATTGACTAGTAAACGGTCTGGGCGCTTTGATCCAAGCCCTGCGCGCTTCAATCCAAGGCTGGAGTGCTTGAGTCTGGGTGCTAGATGCTAGGGTCTTGGCGCTACGATCCTGGGGTGCTTGGGTCCCGGCACCTGACCAGAGCCATACACAGCTCTGACAGGATTGTAGCGTCTAGTGCCCAGACTAAAGCTCCCCAGCCTTGGATCGAAGCGCCCAGACCGTTTACTAGTCAATTAATTACTTTTATTAGTCTATTTTTACATGGGACAGTTCACTACCCCCCTTACTGACTTAGGACCACCAATTTAAGGATAGGTTTAGGGGTAGTTTTGGTATTGTTTAGTGTTAACGCTCTGGGCCCTCGATCCTTGCCGTGGGCGCTTCGATCCAAGGCTGGGGCGCTAGCGTCCAGGCCAGGGTGCTAGGATCTCGGGACGCTACAGTCCCAGGGCGCTACAGTCCTGCGATCTAATTTGCCACAAAGAAACTACTTTTAAAAAGTGTAACGATTAAACTAAAAGTACCGTATCCACTGGCTAAATGTCCCCTTCTACTAGTATACGTATTTTCGTTGGCAAAATAATCCATTGGTATCTCTATCATATATAGTATCAAGAAAACATTGTGGTGACGATATGCATATTTTTCTATTTTCCAGCCAACTCTTTTATGATGGCCAGCAGACACTAGCTGTTAACCTTGCCAATACAGTGCATGCTCACCCTGCCTGCCCTCCTTCCGACCGGCTTCTTAAAATTGTTACTCTAGGCCTGCGTGAGGAAGAAGGTATTCACAATATTGTTATCATTTATGATAATTATTCTAATCACTTCTATATATTATATTATGTTCATTACTTTAACTTCAACCTTAGATTGCGCCAATATAAAGTGATATATCTACCGGTTTTGTTTTTTTTAAGTTCTTTAGGATTTATTTTACATAGCTGTAATTTCCACAAAAAATGTTTTTCTAATGGCTGCCTTGGCCGAAAAAACTTGCAACATTGGAGAAAACTGTTAAAACTTCATGACGATAGAGCCTATAGATCGTGATTTTTTTTACCTGACTATCAGCGAAGCACATCATATGAGCATTGTGCACTGTAATGTTGACTCAGTATTGCATTACAAAACTTTGGTTTCAGCGCAAGGAGGTAATGCCACTGTTCAAGGAGACACAGTGGCACCTGGCACCGGTATTGACCTAGAGTTTGAGACTGATGTGCAGTCTATCTCAGCCGAGGCAGCTCAATATGAAACATGCTACGTCACTGCACACAAAGGGCCATGCCGGGCCGGAACCTTCCATCACAACGGTCAGCTCATTGCCACTGGTTCTGAAGATTCATCAATCAAGGTTTCTATGCCCATACATAGTTTTTTCCCTAATCAAACTTGGCGGTGTTATGGGTTCCAACTGGCCTGCAATACCCTAAATGGTCCTTAAATATCCCTTAAGCAGATTAACAGTCTTATTATACTCTGACGAATCATAAATATATAGTTCTTGGCCGTCTATTTTAAAAACATACCCTTGCATTGTTTACATTTAATTGTATCAGTCCCGCTAGCTCTCAAGGGTCCTGGATAAGACCTTAAAGTGCCTCCCTCTCAGCTCTCCCGCTCTTGATTTAACCATCTTAAATGTGTTGATAAGGGCGTAAAGCAACCAATCTCACTCACTCACTGCTAGCTCTCATTTCCCTGTAACACTACTATTGGCACATTCATTCCCTCTATTGCGTTGGATCGTGTCTAATTTTATTCTTCATGATTCCAGTTAAGATTATTGCCTGGGTTTCTGGTTTTGACCCTTGTATCGATATAATCATGAAGATATCTTCAATAATTATTGTTAACATTTATTTCAGATTCTCGATGTGGAAAGGATGTTAGCTAAGAGCGCAACACCAGCTGAAATTCTGGCTCAGGAATCACCCCAACAGCAGATGGAGAATCACCCCGTCATTCGTACCCTCTATGATCACAATGGGGTAAGTTTCGGACATGTATATCTGGGTTCTTTATGTCTGGGTTCTTTGGTAACTTTAATTATGACGACGAGGCCTTATTTCTAGGGTAATATGTTGCGTACATTCGATGTAATAAAATTTAATGAGCCCTGGTAAAATGCACGGAAGTACATTTGTGATTGATCCATTTTTTTCGTGTCACTGGGAACAAGCAACCAGTGTTTTCATGAAAACTATTTTAAACAGTATTTAGAAAGTATCTATTACTAATTTCGGGAAGTCACAGCTTTTGTTAGATTTTGGTTATACAAATATAATGTCTCAATTTATTACCATTTTCAGGAAGTAACCTGCCTGGACTTTCACCCTGTCCATCAAATCCTCGCATCTGGAAGTAAAGATTTCAGTGTGAAATTCTTCGAATTCTCCAAGCCGTCGGTGAAGAAGTCTTACAAAAGTATCCAAGAAGCTGCAGAGGTTCGATGTCTCAACTTCCATCCCAGCGGTGACTTCATACTTGTGGGCACCCAACATCATACTTGTACGTTAATCTGATTCATTTTTGTCTGAAAGATTGATGCGGACGAAAATAACTGTTGAAATAACTGTTGAAATATTCATGTTTTGTCTTACAACCTGCCATAGGCGTTTAATGGTTTACAGACACTCTAAAATGATTCTTCGATGACTGTTATTTTTAACTAAATTTTGACGAAATTCATCGTAACTATTCAAGTGCCGTGTTCCTTTTCTATATGTGTGTGGTTCATGCCTGATATTTGGTTCAGTTTGTTATTCCATTCACTCAAACATCCTTCTGTTCAACCATTTGATATATCCCTTGGTTGCTGGAATGCAGTTATTGATTTAGAACTGGTCTAATTACAGTGCGGTTGTACGACGTGAATACGTTCCAGTGCTTTGTTGCCAATAACCCCAAGGACCAACACAAAGGCCCCATTACCGCTGTGAGTTACCTATTTTTTTTTATTTCATAAGATCATGATTTTCAGTGATAGCCTTTCAGGGTTGGAAAAGTCCCGCGGCCTGGTTGTCCACAACATCCAGATCAGCAATGCGGACAACCAACAATGAAAATTTGGGCGTCCGGTGGACAACCAGGTTTCACCTTTCATTGGAGTGAGTGGACAACCATGTATTGTCATATATATATATGGTCGATTCTCACGAAATAGGTACACAAGTGTATTTTTGCAACATGTTCTAATAATCCTGAAGTTTTGCATGTGTCAAGGTAACACACTGGACAATCCAAATCTGACATTTCAGCCACTAACTATGAATACCCAGACGTGCAGAGAAGTTTGAAATTATATAATGAGGGTCTGCATGATGATACAAAACACATCAGAATATTTATCTTTTTTCCACTGTAAAGTTCTTTGATATGTAAATCTACATCTTTCTATGAGGAAGACCAACTTAGGTAATCTGACTAATATGAAAAAGCTGATCCATGGCATTAATTTCTTATATTTTCCACCCATGAAAAGAAATAAGTACACATTATATTACAAAGGAAAATGGCATCATCTTCTGTCACTTTGTATGTGTTCTCTAGAACAGCTATAGAGAATGTTGTTATCCCTTGATTGTGAAGCCTATATAGTATTTCATTCAAAATCACAAGTCACATGTCCCCCATGCAAACACTTCTTGAGTTATGACCCTTCAAAAATGTGTTTTGTATCATCACTTATAAATCACACTTGGCCAATAAAGCCAAGAACTATTTTTCCCTTCATGTACATATTTGGACTAACTTGGAATATCAATTTCTCTTTATTCTTCAATCCCAATGGCCTCCTCACACAATGACCATCATTTTGATGCTAAACGGCCATTTTCTTAGAATTCATCATATGTTGACTTTCATTTATTTAACTACAATGTAAATCTAATGGAAAAAAATCTAAACTGGTTTGACAATTGTTTTTCCCCATTCAATTAGAATGCTATGCTATAGGTAAATGTAATTCATTCAATCAAATGCAAATTAATAACTTCCTTTGTCCAGTGGATCAAACCAACTATTGTTTTGTATCATCACTGTGTTTTGTATCATCACTGTATAGGCCATTTGGGCACAGCCTGGCCCCTCTGAGTTGGCCATACATGGTCTGATTCTTTTGTTCTTAACCTATGTCCAGCTCTAGTGGTCCTTGCCCCCTCCAGAAGGCTCTACATCCACTAAGTCTGTCATTTGTGCCTATGCCCATTGGACCCCAGGCTTTTTCATGCAATGCAAGTTGAGATTGATTGCAGGAGGTTCAAAACAAGTGGGTGGTAATTACTCATTTTATGATTTTCTTCACCCCAATACACCCCTGAGAAAGAAATAATATCAAAATAACAAAGGCCCACATTCTCTAGGGGTGTGGTGATTGAAATATCTAAGAGTTTTGTATCATCACTGTGTTTTGTATCATCACTGTATAGGCCATTTGGGCACAGCCTGGCCCCTCTAAGTTGGCCATACATGGTCTAATTCTTGTGTTCTTAACATATTTCCAGCTCTAGTGGTCCTTGCCCTCTCCAGAAGGCTCTGTATTATCTAAGTCTGTCATTTGTGCTTATGCCCAATGGACCCCAGCTATATTGTTTTCATGCAAATCAAGTTGAGATTAATTACAGGTGATTCAAAAAGTGGGTGGTACTTTTCCACTTGACCTTTTCCACCACTCTATGCCCCTATGACAAATCTAACATCAAAAGAAGAAAGTCCTACACTTCCCAGGGGTGGGGAGATTGAAATATCTGTGTGTTTTGTATCATCACTGTGTTTTGTATCATCACTGTGTTTGCATCATTACTGAATTTCTTGATAATAAATGAGACACCTGATGACATACTTCACATTTTAGCTGTCAAAGGACCTTTATCTTCCCCTTTATTGAACATTTTGCTTTCCTTTTTCATCAATCAAAGAAAAAACAATGATTTAGCAAAATTCTTTCACTATTAAAACAATTTATACACTAAATATCACCTCCATCTCCTTGGATATCAGAAATTTTATTTCAACCTTGCTCTTCCTTCCTTTCCTTTTGGAGGGTAAGTGATATAAAGAGAGACAGTAGATGGCATCCACATCTGATCCCTCCTTAACCTATTTCCATATTCTGAGTTTTTGCGAGGTGAGTTTGGAATATTTTCTAAATCTAAAATTGGATCCTCAACTAGCACCCAGAGCAATGGGGCCAACCATAACAGTACATCTATTGGGGTTAACCTTGATGGGGTTACTGGCATCCATTTGGTCCTTAGCTTGGGTATTGGGGTTAACCTTGACAGGAGCACTGACATCCATTGGTTCCTAGACTCAAGCGATGGGGTTAATCTTGACAGGAGTACTGGCATCCATTTGTTCCTTGGCTCAAGCGATGGGGTTGACCTTGACAGGAGTACTAGTACTATACTGACACCCATTGGTTCCTTAACTGAATCGATGGGGTTAACCTTGACAGGAGTACTGGCATCCATTTGTTCCTTGACTCAAGTAATGGGGTTAACCTTGACAGGAGTACTGGCATCCATTTGTTCCTTGAGTCAAGTGATGGGGTTAATCTTGACAGGACTACTGACATCCATTGGTTCCTTGACTGGAGTGATGGGCAATAGGGTGTGTAGACTGGACAGGCACAGACAAAATGCCCATCATTGTAGGGTAATAGCTCTCGGTTATTTGTGTATTTGTGAATATTTGTTCAGGCTGGCTGACAGACTGTGCATAATCCTGAGTTGAAGCCAAGCAATTACCCACCAAAAATTAATAGTATAGTATATATATTACTGTATATTTACAGGCTGTATCTGCAAAGATATATAGTTTTGTTGCATGATTTAGATTTTTTTCTTAATTAAAAAAAATATATTTTTTCACTTTTACTTAAATAAGATAATTTGGAATATAGGTTTCTGACATCATTCATTTTTTGACATTTTATGATTATCAAGGTTCTCTAGTTTCCAAAAATGTATAGTTTTACTGATTGCCAAAACATTCCACTAAAATTACATAGTGAACTTTACTACTTCATGTTTGTCACATTCTTGTCACCTCCTTGCTGCTAATGCATTTCTGGCACACATGTCTGTTATGTATATTCTATTTGACTATCAGGGTTGACCCATGTGATGATATTACATACTTAGAGTGACACAGAGTTAGTGATTAAAGATATAAGAGTGATGATACAAAACACATAGTGATGATACAAAACACATAGTGATGATACAAAACACATAGTGATGATACAAAATCACATGAAAACAGCAAAGTTTACAAACTTTCAGACTTGAAACTGAATATGGGGTATAATACAAGCAACATGAAAGGAAATCTATGATATTGAAGACTATAGTTTCCAAGAAATCAAAAAGTTAAACATAAAAATAAAAGTCTTGGATTTTGTAGCATTGGATTTTGTAGAGAAGATGATAAAAAAGAATAATTCTCAGATTTAAGGCAGGAAAAAGTGTCTGTTAGCTCAGGAGGTGGATAGTATTGATGTTTAGGTTCCAAAG
Organism: Sthenelais limicola; assembly: GCA_942159475.1. Taxonomy (NCBI): domain Eukaryota; kingdom Metazoa; phylum Annelida; class Polychaeta; order Phyllodocida; family Sigalionidae; genus Sthenelais; species Sthenelais limicola. The sequence continues at coordinate 108,007,554 of OW804097.1, read as the reverse complement.
AGTGACACAGGAGGGCTCTCCTGCTTTCATTTTGGCCCAAACATAAATGCGTTTTGTATCATCATGCTAACATTTTTTAACAGTCCTGAGATTGCAAAGGGATATTGGGCATGTTTATGATTGGATTTAAATGAAACTCTGGGTTATAATGGTTGACATAGCAAGGCATTCATATACCAAATATCTCCCACTAATGTTAATATGGAAAAAAACTACAGGGGAAAACATGGCTTTTGTATCATCACGTTTTTTGTTTCTGTACCCCCTACTTAGGTCATATGAATGTGACTTATTTTCCTAATGATTGGTTGTAGTATGAATTTTGAGGTTGAGACATATATATAACAGACTAAGGTTATTGATAATATAGAGACTTGATGTCATATATGTATATCTTGGTATTCAGAGGCATTAATAAGCAATGTGTTTTGTATCATCACATTTTTTTATATTGTCAATATCATAAAAAGTTTTAATGCTGAGTGATTAAGATTTTAGATACTTAATCGCCACAAGACCCCTCATATATGTACAAAGTTTCATAAGCCTAGTCATCGAAATGACGATTTTATTAGGATAATTGAGAAATGACCATTTGTGTACCGATTTCGTGAGAATCGACCATATATATGGCGGACAACCATATTTTAAAAAGTGTTTATTTTAAAAAAAATATATATTTTGAAAAGTCCTCAGAACAACCACTTTTCGAAGTGATTTTTCCAACCCTGCCTTTGTGATTTAAAAACATAGAGCATAGCAATAGCGCATTCAATTTTGATATCTTGAGTATGTGAACCTTCTTTTCTCATTGTTTTTTTAATTGCAGGCTACGGCTCTTAATATTTGTTTCGCTTATTTCATATCTACATATTTCAGGTTAAGTACAGTCCGAACGCCAACATGTATGTTTCCTCCTCCAAAGATGGCACCATCAAATTATGGGATGGCGTCAGCAACAAATGTACCAACACTTTCCAGAAAGCTCACGACGGAGCAGAGGTCTGTTCGGTGGTATTTTCAAGAAATTCCAAGGTACGTACTATGTATATGTTTCTTCTTTTCATACACCGAGATGTTAATTTTTCATAATATTGTTTATACTTAGACGGTCTTCTTATTCATTTGTTGTCTAATACATTTATCTAAATGATTCGAAGATATTTTCTTCTGGTAGAGTAACCATGCAGCAAGCATTACTTCTCTGGAAACAATGCATGGTAATTACGTTTATTGAAAGCATTAATTCACATTATTCTCTTGAAAAATCTTTCTATTGTCCCGTCATTTGGGGAAGGAATAAAATTAGATTATTCATAGATGAACGCAGTAGTTCGTTGGTGATAGAAAATGAAAGGTATCCCCCCCCCCCCCCCCCCACCGCACACACACACACACTAATATAAATGATGTTGTTTCTTTGGTCAGTGTACACGAACCCTTTTGCTGACAAAATATGTATATCTTGTATTCTAGTACGTGCTGTCTAGTGGCAAGGACTCAATAGTTAAACTTTGGGAATTGTCTACTTCGCGTTGTCTTATTGCTTATACCGGAGCTGGAACAACCGGCAAACAGCAACATCGTACACAGGCCGCATTCAACCACACTGAGGACTATGGTAAACCATCTGCTTATACAAATATTTTTCTTCCCCTTTAGAAAAGTATGTTTCTTATTTCTCAGGACAGCGTGCAATTAATGTTTGATTTAATTTCTTATTTTTGGTCGATCAAGATTGAAACATATGTATACATGTATACACGCGTATATGAATTTGCCTTACACATCCCAAATCTTGGCATGATCAGATAAAATAGGGCTCACTTGACCTGCCAATTTCCCATATCTGTTGGTCTACCCAGCTTGTAAGGCCATCAAGACATATGCTTTATTATTTTATTTCTGGTTCTATCCAATTGTATGTAATTCAGCATATCTATTTGACTTAATCTTATTATCATCGTTTTACCAACAGTTCTTTTCCCGGATGAAAACACAACAAGTTTATGTTGCTGGGATTCTCGTAACGCTGACCGACAGAAGCTTCTCTCCCTTGGTACGTCATTTTCATAAACTAGCATTGGTAGAGTTAGTCGTTTCCCACTGGTATATATATACCCCATATACGGAGAGGGTTTTGTCTTAAAGTTGCTAACTTGGTTAGAGACCACAAATGCCATGGATTCATAAGAACAGACCATAAGTCCCGATTCTATAGATTTCATTTGTGACTGACCAATGCCACTCAAAGGCTGGCTCCCAACTGAGGAAGCTAAGAAAAAGTCTTGTTTAACGCAAGAGCTCTTCACCTAAGTGAAGTCAGTTTTCTGCTCTCTGAAATGCCCACACTTAATGGAGACGTCTGTAGAAATATGCCGTAGTAGATTGACTCGAGCCGACAGTGGCGCCCTCAACGCTCCAAAATGGGCGTTACGCTGATGCACAGCGTTACTGGGGAGCTTGTAATTAATTACTTGCAAAGAAGTCGATTTTGTCAAAATATTCCTTGGCTAACTTACTCCAAAAACAAAGCCTTGTCATGTTATTCTTACTAATATCGTATATAATATATTATGTCAATTAGTACATGGTTAGCTTACAGATTTGACATAACGACTTTTGAACTTTTTTCCTAATGTCAAATGTTTCCTCCCAGAGAGAACCACATTAAAAAAGGCTTTTTTAAAAAATGATTATAGTGACATTAACAAGATCTAAGGTTCCATTAGACCTTTTAACTTTTGACTTAATAACTATGAAACCTAAACTGGATAACCAGGTGTACATACTGTAAACGTATTAATGTTCGCGCAGTATTTATTTTCGCGCATCCACCTTAGTGTGTGAAAATAAATCCTGCGCGAAAGGTATAATTATTGCACCAACAAGGTTGAGACTTCCTTGTTGCGCGAATTTAAATCCACGCGAAAAGGTGTCAAAGTCCTTAGTGCGCGAAACTTTATCTGCGCTAAAAATAAAAACGTTTACAGTATATATTTTTAAAAACCAAGATACAACTTATCGAACATTAATTATGATTACATATGTCCATGTTTTTATCAATACAGGACATAACAATGTGGTTCGCTGTATCAGTCATTCACCGACTGGTCCCGCCTTTGTGACGTGCAGCGATGATTTCCGCGCTCGCTTCTGGTACCGCAAAGCTGAAACAGAGTAGTGTCACTGCCATTCATCTGCACTAACGATCCCTCGAATCATCTCATCACCAGGGACGTGTTATGTGTGACCACTGCCTCACCTTCCTTATTCATACAACAGTATTCATCCTTCATCTCACTGAAAGATCGTCATTCTGATTTCATCCTAATTATCCTCCTCGAATATGAATAAAATTCTGTCAATCTACCATTCCACATCACGGATTACAGACCACGTTGGAAAGTGTATGAAATATGAATCTTAACACTATCAGTTATTTTCCCTAATCATTTACCATCTTTGGTATAAATAAAATGTTGTAATACTAAAGTTTAAATGGTGGTTTGAGTTTTATGTTTAAACATGTGTCCATAGAGATATTAACTGGTTTATACTTTTCTCGAGTATTATTTTGTCTTCTTGGAGGAAAAAAAATAAAAATTGTAGATGGTGACATGACTCATTCTAGATTTGCACACAATGCAATGCGACAATTGCACAACTGTCCATATACTGAGGGAATATTTATTTATTTATTGGAGTATGATTTATGAACATCTGTAAATATCCTCATCCCCTAACTACATTCAGAATGAATACATATATGGGTCAGATTTTTAGAAAATGTACAATTCGCCTTCACCAATCCTCTCAAATAACCCACATTTAAGACAAAAATGAGCTTCAAAATTCAGTTTAACTTGACAAAACTGATACTTTGAATCAATGCGATACCAAATATATTAAGATATACCCGGTATTCATCATTTTTCAGCCTAATTTAGCAGAATTTACTAAATGTGTAGAGCTGCCGATTGTACCTTTTCTGAAAGTCTGACCCATATATACTTTTAGTAGGCCTACATGTATTTTAACGATTTTTTACCTTTGGGATTGGCATACGATTTGGCCACTCACCAAGACTACAGATGAAGTTGATGAAGAAACTGATAAATATTTGCAAAGTTCTGATCCTGCCTTTGATTGAAAGATCAGTTTATTTATTATATGACAGCTGCCGGGAGGGCAAAGTTGTATAAGTTACATAAAATACAAAATAGAGCAATTTCAATAACCTTCAACCTACATTATTGAAAAAATCGTATTTTCTCATAATCAATATTTTTTTTAAATGTTTAGCTGTTAGATGGTGGGCGGGGGGGGGGGGCTGAGGGAAGTGGGGGTGAAGCCTGTGGTAATTGGGGCGATTGGATTGGGTGATAATGATTGGTATGGTCAAACTATTTAATACTAAATTATTCATAGTAGGTTGCCCTCTATTAGAGGAATATTGTCCACATTCCGAGAATCAGGAGCAGTGAGATCTCTATGGTGCCCCAGTATGGGGTGGGGCAGACCTTGGCTTTGGGGAATTTCATTGAAATAAGTTTAGTCAGTTCAGGCCTCATCAAGTACTTGGGTTAATAGTGTGTAGATATACTCCAAGGATTGCTTTGGGAATACTGCGGGGGTTACAGGTACTTTGAAGTACCAAGTACATATTATATGTATTATAATCTGAGGTTTTTGCTGGTAGTAGTTATCCACTTTCGTTGTCAGTGGCGGTTGCCATGTACATTGTGACTACAAGTGTTGGTGCGAGATATAATCCTTGAAAGAATTATAGTATACAATTCTTAGGAATTTGATTGGTGTAGTAGGCCTATTATTTTCCTGTTTTTTTTTCTGAGGTCAACCCACCCACAATTCCCGTGAAAATAATTCTTGAAAATTACACCACACAATGCAATCAGAGGATTCCTTTTTTAAAATAAGTATACATAATACATATATATATATACGGGGTAGGTAACTTAAGTTCAATTATAGACAAATAGTCGACCTACCCACCCTGCGCTCCAGGCGATACCCTGCACTCACCACGGCGGACATCATACTTTGTCTACGATGCGTGCCACCAGGTGCCGCCACTAATTGGCAGCGATTGCCTCACATAGAGTGGAGCGTGTATGTATACAGCTTAATAATACATTATCTCTTCGCTTTATTGTTCCTGGGGCCGTTGAACGAAGTATCGTTTACGGTAGGCAAATTATATCGATGTTTTAAACCTATCCTTGTTTTATCTTTTTCGATCAATAATATCTCATGCAACAACAGCGCCCCACCCAAACCCACCCCAAATATTTTTGCTAACAAATTCAACACCCCAGATAAGAATATCTCATGCAACCGGCTCTTGGCATCACTTCCATTGAATTATTTCTGACTTTTTCTTGATTAAGGTCCTTCTACACTGAACAGATCAAATTTAATGGCAATATAGTCTCATATCACGACACATGCAAATAAGACTTCATATGATAAGAAATAATCATAATAATATAGCCTATTGATAAAAATAAACTAATATCGCAGTTCATGTTTTCATCAGTAGCCCTAAATTCATTTATATTCATACAAAATTATCCATTTGCAAATTTATACTTTTTGTAAACGTTGATTGATTCATTGTGATCAAGAGTGCTGTACATTTTTGTTTGATATCATGTAGCCCGGAAAGGAGCGACTTGCCAAACGAACTCTGAGCGGAGGGAGTCAAGAGTATCGTATGTTGGGTATGATAATTATAATTTGCATCACTTGCTTACTAGCCCTCAATCGTTTATATTGTGAATTTAGGGTAGGCCTATGTTTCTACAATACCGTATCTTTTATAATTAATGACAAAAAGTCTAAAGTCACAATGAAGATAAATACCGGTACCATAATTAAACTTTTCCCAAAAGGTGGAAGTAGGCCTAGTTTATACTCCTGCAGTCCTTCGAATTTTACAGCACCGCAGTACCGCAGTAACAAACCTAGTGCAACGGGCCTCTGTAGGCCTACCGCGGTAGCATACTCGCAATGCTTTTCATGTCAAATAGGATTGAAATGCATTTGTCAATTGCCCCAGCCCAACCCCCGGGGGTATTGGGGAATGTCCTAGTCATTTGGGGGAAATATGATGAATGATATATGATTTTTTTTTTTTTTGACATTAGGCCTATATTGCAAATACAAAATATAAACCCTGACGAATATGCCCCATCCTGGGGAATGTCTTTGATACTGCGGTAAACCACAGAACTAGATAGACTCTAGTTCTGTGGGTAAACGAAGGGAATTAAAGGCCCCTCCTGGGTGGTGACAGTGGAGATGGATATATTATCTACTCAGTCTACCCCCAAGTGTATAGTGCCCTACACCATCCCCATACTAGTAGGCTACTACTTACTAGTCATTACCCCAGGGGGTGGGGGTTCCAATTTATATAATTTATAAGTGCATACATATACCACCTTGCAGTCGCATTAATTGCCATCTGATAGTTACCGAGCTTGTCTTCTATTATATCTATCTAGCACATTTTCAAGTATATACCTCCCTTGTATGACGAGGAAAGATCTAAACTCATAGATCCACCACCGCTCACATCCATATGGTCATGGATCACAGGAATGTAAACTTTGCCATGTGCCTCTGTTTATGATGGCGATCTCGGTCAGAGTTAGGACGCATGTCCATTAAGCCGAATCCCTAACGCAATATTTGATTGGTTGACCTAGAAAGGGATCGAATCAATTCTGTACTTACATTCACATTAGGCGTATGTTTTGGTCCGTGCTACCAAGGCACCCGCGTCGGGATACACGCCAACTCCGCCGAGGCCGGCAACTTCTGTAATATCCGTCAGATTTGGGTTATATAACAGGTCACATTACTCAGGAACTGAACCTGCTGAACGGGAAGAATGTTTTGAAACACTCTAGCATACACGTCAGTGATCCGTTTCCTTTTCGCCCTGATCCGCTGAACCGACCTGGGGAAGTTCATGAAATGTGTTACTGAAAAATGGCGACCTTAGCTGAACATACAGTTCCAGAAGGACCTGTCCAAGATCTGGATAAAGATGCCAAACTCCCAGATATAAATTTGATGGTGACAGCTAAGGATGCAGAAACATTTGTTGTGGACTTTTCAGAGTGTACCAATTCAAATGCAAACCTCCAAGATGCATTTCTCAAATACAGGAAAAAAAGACAGGTTTGTAAAGCCCCACATGGCTACTTTTGCATGTTCTATGTTGTCGAGTGTTGGTTAGATAAGTTTATGCCTCTGCGATAGTAAACATGATAGAATTGAGTTAAATCCCACCAAGGAATATTCATGATGCATGAATGTGCAGACATGAAGGGCGCTTAACTATACATGTTCGGACTTCAATTGATCCAATTGATCCGCATTCGCAAATCCTTTCCACTGTGGCACTGAGACTGAGTCTGTAGCTAATTTTAAACTAATTTTATCTCGATTTGCGATTCCATATATTTGGCATGATCTGTATTGGACTGATTGCGAAAGAACCGAGCAAAATGCCAAGTTCTCTACACTGTCTCCGGACTGTCTCAGACTAAACTGAGTTCTTTTTGTGTCTGCATTCATTCCGTTATATGTACAACATGTTATAGAAAATAGAGCTAGTCCTTTAATAAATTATATTGCAATATCTGGAATCAAACCGTGATTTAATTAGATTTGTCAGGGGCCGGAATATATGTTGTGGTTATTGCACCAAACTCCACAAAGTTCTTTGTTTATGTTCACAATTAACACTCTTATGTTTATAATACAACATTATATGCCCATATACCTCATGTGTTATACAACAGGTGTATTAAATGACATGAATTGAAAACAATGAATACAATAAAACCATATAGATACAAGTCAAACATTATATTGGCATTGAATGGATATTCCCAAGCCAAATAGAATGAAGGATTGTTCTCAAATGACATAGCATACATATGCCTAGATCTATAAGGGATCCATATGACATTTTATAGTAATTTTATTTAGGCTACAATATCGTAAAAACATAATTGTGACATTCATCATATTAGTATGAACTGGGAAATTCATAGCAGCTTTAAGAGAGGCAATAGGTGTTATTGATAGCATGTATTTATTTAAATAATTTATGTGTTATTACATCCTATATAGGTCCTACTAAATCCATACCACCATCCCTTGATAATATATGGATTCTATAGGCCTACTGTAGCCTATACTGGGTTAGGGTGCGTACCTTGTAACCGTATAATTGTCCTCACTGTTTAAAATATGCCCCTAAAAGCCCCTAATGTTGTTTTTCTGAGATATATTATTAACGACAGTTTTGGTACGATATAAAGTTTTGTTGTACATGACCAATAAAAGTGGCCCCCATATTGCCATAAAAGTATGTATAGCAAAGCCACTAATTATTATAATTCAAACTTAACAGGATTTAGAACTCCAACAGACGACGTAGGACATTAATTTTATTCTAGATAGGTTTGGTACCGATGTCCATTTATGCATTGTATCCTATAATATCGCACCTAGTTGACATAAGGTTTAACATAAGGTAATCACACCATGTCAAGGGTCCAAAATAAAGAGTGGGGAGGGAAGATATTTGTAAGGTAAAGATTGAATGTTTATAATGTGTGGTGACTTAGTTAGTGTATGCCAAGACTTGGCCAGTATAAATCAGCCTTGCTTGTCCTTCGGCAATTTTTGTAAATACTCCACGAAAGGAAGAGCTATTGGCTGCTAACTATTGCCCCTCTTAAAGGTGCAGTCCAAGCTAGGTATTGTATGTTTTTGTAAGAATTTTAAGTCGATTCAGGTGAAAAGATACAAGTGAAACTGAACGATACTATAGAAGAGTCTAAAAGTCAAACCACCGCATTGAAGAATTGAGGCATTGACACAGAAATATAAAGTCGGAATGAATGTCTGTGCCTTCTCCATATATGTGGAAGAAATCGAGCATAAAAATCGGATCAAATATCAAATCTCTGATGCATTCATCTATAAAATGAATGTTTCTTATTTGGACATGGGAGTAAGCCAACCTACTTGTTCTGACATTAAATGCGTCATCACTTCTGTAATACTACAGAATATTACAGAAGTGATGACGCATTTAATGTAAGAACAAGTAGGTTGGCTTACTCCCATGTCCAAATAAGAAACATTCATATAGTTACCAGAATATCACTCAGATTTTTAAATTGTTGATTATGAATGATGATCAATTTTAAAATAGTTATATGTATTGGTTATTGTATATTTACTGCAGCACCCTAGGACACCCATCTACACAAGAGAGGTACCAATTCATGGATCATAAGTGTTTACGTTTTTGATGTAGAATATTTCCAGTCGAGTATATTCTCCATGTAGCTTCCCTTTGCAGCCCTCCCTTTGCTACATTCATGTCCGCTCAGTATCTACCGAAAATTGCTACCAATCTCCAACAATAAAAAAAAACTGTCCGCGCGACTGGAACATGTCTAAGCAATATTGTGGTTGAAAACGCCGGTAATTAAAACATCTCAACAATCAGGGGGTGAACCCTGACAAAAGTTGACTGCATGGTTGTCCATGCAGCATTGATAACGGGAATTTAAAGTATTTTTAATGCATAAAAGTCAGATAATTATATTATCTTCAACATTGGTTTTGGTAGGAAACGACACTTAAATTGAATTACCGTAATTTTCCCTAATACGTAGGAATAGGGAAAAGATCAGCTTTGGGGTTTTATATAGTTTGAGCGACTTTAGGATGGTCTAAATATATTTGGTTTCTTTTAATGATAATAATACAATGTATGAAATTTATAACCACACTCTTTTCTCTTTTTTTTCCCAACACTCTTTCATGTATAATTAGTTTGTTCCATTGCCCACTCTGGAATCATTAGATACAGCATGCACCACTGTGCCCAGTCTGGAAATCAAATGTTGGGACAGAGCTGGCGATGCTGTTTATGGAATCGTATGTTGAAGTATTAACTGTGTAAGCTCTGTAGTCTAAACTCCTTCGCATGGTCCTTTATTTCAGACATGCGCCGTGGTCAGTGCTAATTTCCTGTTATGAAATGAGCTCCTGTATCAACTTTGCAGATTACCTTCATTTCTCCTGGTACGACCCGCCCACATATATACATGCACCTCATAAAATCGGATTAGAGATACCCCTCCACACCCCTCCCCATATATACTGTAAACGTATTTATTTTCGCGCAGATAAATTTTCGCGCACTAAGTGACACCTTTTCGCGCGGATTTAAATTCGAACATCAAGGAAGTCTCACACATTGTATATATATAATAATTATACCTTTCGCGCAGGATTTATTTTCACGCACAAGATGGGTGCGCTAAAACAGCGAAAATAGATACTGCGCGAACATTAATACGTTTACAGCATATATATGAGATATATATGATTATAGATTTAGCCCTGATATAAGAAGCCTGACGCTCCGAACCGGATGTTAACTTCTAGTGCCATTTCCTACCCACTTGTTTGATTAATCCATCGTTTTACAAAACACATCCTAAAATATATACTTTAAAAGAGAATTTTCACTACAATATAAAAGATTTTGTTTAAACAAGGGCAAATGAATAAAATATAACATTGTGTACATGGATAGCCACCATTACTTTGTATTTGTAAGACTTCTATATTGTTTAAAATTTTTGTTTTTGTTTCTAAATTGTTTCGACTTGGACAATACCATCCCCAGAACATGACTATCAACAATTGTAGCAACGCAAGAGACGATGTAAACGTATTGTTTTTTTAAAACATATTTTATTGTTGTGCCGACTATTTTTCCATAGCGGCCGGGCATTGCATGCACGCGGAAGCTGCTGAAGACCACCGTGAGGTGAGCCGTGGTCGAGACTCAGCTGTAAACCCCCCCCCCCCCCTTAAAAAAACAGACCCCCCCCACACACACACACACAAAAAAACAACAAAAAAACAACCCACATGTAATCTGCTAGCTATGGACATCGCCCCTATCAGTATAAACATATATAGGGGAGTTTTTGCTGGCTCTTCTTCAGCTTGTTGTGTACCATCTTGTAACCACATATTTGTCAGACTATTTGTTGTTGCAATTCTTATAGCTGAAGCTGATCTTACACCGCCTTTTGTGTAGTAAGTTTTATTGTATACTAGGGAAATATCGCCAGATTTAGCAAGACAACTTCCTACTCTATTGAATAGTATTGGGGGCGGGCGTGAGAGGTGTGGGGTGGGGGCGGGGTACGCTTTCAGCACTTGTGGTGTACATCCAGTACAGCCCACATATAATCTTGACCCTATTTTTCTGATTCTCCCTTCTAAAAAAAGCATGATTTCGTGTGACAACCACTTATAGGAGGTGAACTCTGACATAAACTCATTTATTGTAATCGTAAATCATGATATTTCCTGGTTTCGATTTCTAGACTTGAGCCGACCTGAATACAAATGTGATGTGTTTCAGGAAAATGAGTCACAAGTCGCAAAAATGATATTTTTCAAAGTGATTTATTCACATGATCTCTTCATTGGAATGTTTTTATTTTGAGGTATCCACTCATTTAGGTCGTATGAATACATGTAACAAATTTAAAGTCAGTGTATTAAATATATATGTGTAGTGAACCCCCGGATATCTCGATTACCAATCCGGGGCTGTAGGCTCTCCTACAGGTAGTTTATCAGTAAATGGTGACACTAGTTATCCAGCCCGCGATAACCTTCGTGCTATTACTTAGACAACCCAGGTTCGATTCTCCTCTCGACTAAGGGAAAGTAAAACATGGACAACGATCTCTGTTTCCGTAGCTTTATTTCCCCCACAGTGCAATCACAAGGTACATGGTCAGCCGGGCTAACCAAGACATCTGACGGAAAGGATTTCCGGAATAGTCACAAATACAATCCGTACAATAACAAGGTGTGTACAAGTAAATGGCAAGATGTTCTTCGTACAGGAATAAGTGATACAGGAGATACACAATACATCACAGTTATGCAATACAGTACGTATTCTGGTCAATGCAGAAAGATGAAAGGTAATCTGTAACTAGGGTAAAGCTTACATTTCATTCAAGGTAAAAACGGAACAGATCCGAAAGGCTTGAAAGGCTGAGCGAGCGGAGCTCCAACCTTGACCTTGAAGGCCGACCCGGTTATATAAGAGTTAAAACAACAGCAAGCTATACTAGACTTGCGCTGATCCTCATATCCACTACAATACCCCCTCCATAATTTATAGATTTTTAACCCAACGGAGTAACACAATCTACAATATGTAAATTATTATAAGGCAATGTGGATATAAAATAAGTAAGAAGTAAAGCACCAATAGAGAATTAACAATGCGAATTCAAAAGTACAGGCAGGAGCAATATAGTGACCCGCGCACGTTATACAATAATCGCGACATCTCTAATTACAGTATGAGAATCATTCGGATTCAACATACTCAAACAGCCTTTGACAAGAAGGAGCTTCAGTAGACCTGCTACAGCTATATGTACAATATGTCAAGATAAAGTAATAACCTTTAGGCTGGAAAAACTTCTCACTTTCCGCACGGAAAAAAAATATTCTTTCCGGGGGGTCCGGGGTCGGTAAGCAGTTAGCATCAGAGCATCCGTGACAAGTCCGGCATCCGTATTCATCAAGAGTCGGTTACATCAGTGACATCAGGGGTCCCCATTTCCGTTCGTCAAGGAATCAAGTCATCATCAAGTCCGTCCGGCCATTCGTCGTCATCAAAATCTCAGTCCGTAAGTCACATCCGTGGGCATTTCGTCCCGGTTTGCACGCCCAGCACACAGTAGCTGGACCTACTTCTCCTTCTGCTCAGTGTCCTCCATTCCGTGCTCCGGAATATCGGCAGGATCAATCACTGCAGGAGTTGTAGGCCTGTCTCTTCCAGGGGTCACCGGCATTGGTGGCATCATCTGGAATGACACGGGCATGGCGGGGTTTGGCACCAAACCACCGCTCACGGGTTGGGCACCCATGAACTCGTTCATGAGGCGACCAAACATGAAGAACCGCTGCATGCTATGTTGGTCCATTAGCATAGGAGCAGGGGTTGCGGGGAACGGAGAAGGCATAGGCACTTCTTCCGTCGCTAGGTCAGGTCGCTGACTCTGAGTGGCACTAGTCACAGTACTACTCGGGACACTTCGGGGCACTTGGGACTGAGGCTGGAGACGGGGTTCTCTCCCGGCGTCTTCCAATTCTGCCCGGAGATTTCCAATAATCTCCTCTTGGACGCGGATCTTGTCGTCTCTCTCTTTTAGTCCACGTCGCTGGTCTCGGATCAGACGAGCGTTGCAACGGTTCTCCTCTCTGAGTGTTGCAAGCTCCTGCACTTGGTCACGGACCGTTTGCAGCTGACGCAGGGGCTCCGCTAGCGTATGGAGCACCTCATTGACTCTGGTCTCAACGGTCAGGACTGCTTCAGAGGCTTGCTCTAAAACTTCCCTCACCGCGGTCTCTCCGGTTGCCAACAGCTCAGCAGTCGGGACAGGAGGGGGTAGTTGCGCTACCAACCCTTCAGCTGCTTGCTGAGCACACGTCGCTATCCTCTTAGGGGTAGGCGGAATTCCATAGCTACTGCTTCTGGAATTAGATCGGGATCGATCTCTCTTCTTGCCTTTCTTGCCGGACTGAGCTTTAGAAGAGCTCGGAGCTCCGGCAGCGGCACTGGCAGCTGGCCTTGCAAATCCAGTGTCCTTGGAAGCAGCTTTCGTTGCCTTCCGCCGGACTAGATGCAAATCAGCATTCGTAAGATACGTTGTCCGCATGAACAGCGTATTCACCTCCCTGGTCGGCGTGACGGTTTGGGCTTTCTCCACGGCTTTGTCACGGCTAGACTTGTGAGACACCTTCTCACCGTACTGAAGGTGTCGTACCAGCTCGATACGTCTGTCTAGTCTTTGCAAACAGGAGGAGGACGGGCAAGTCCACACCTCTCTCCGGGTACCATGTTCCTCACAGAAGTGGCGGAACAGGCGCTCTCTAGTGGCGTAGGTCTTGACGCCAGAAGTGTTCATTCGTGGACACCTACACACCGCGAAGGGGCAACGGAAACCGGGTTTCCACAGTTCCGCAGCATAAGCCACCTTCTGGTACGTGCCTGCGTCCGTTTGCTCTTTACGGAACAGGCTTGGCCACAGCCGAGTCTCATACCTCTCCATGAGGTTGTCCGTAAACTCGGCAGACTCATCCTCACTCTCATCATCGATCGGGACAAACTTCCCGGGGACGTCTGTGGAGGGATCAATAGGGTACAACTCCGTGCCTTCCTCATACAGGGTACGGAGGTCTGCTACCTTCTCCACATCACGGAACCGAGCGCTTCTCACACTCAGTCTCTCTCGGTGAACTTTCATCACTCTCTTCTTGGGGGTTTTGGCCACGGGTTTGCCTTCCGCGCCCTTAGGCTTAGTCACTGCGGAGGCTCCGGCCACACCAGGCGAATCAATGTCCATTCGCTCTACGTTCACGGACAAGGGGCGCAGCCCATGCTTCTTGTCCGCACTCCGCCCTCGCTCTCTGCCAACCCGGCCTCTGCCGGGGGACCTGGACTGACCACGTCCAGCAGTCCTCTCGGTGGCATTACTCCGGCCTCTGCGCGGAGATTTGCGGGGGGAAGTTCTCTTCTCCGTGGGCTCAATCTTCACGGAGTCCGGGTCTTCCTGAGCGGCGTCTGACAAGGCCTGAGCGAACTCTGCCTCACTCAAAGCCTGGAAGGGGGCGACCTCATCTTCACCCTCCTGCTCTAGGAGTTTCGCCTCCACTTCCACCGGAATCTCTTCCTCGGTGGTCTCTCCGCTCAGACTCTCATCGTCTTCGTGTCGGCTCTCGGTCCGGCTCATCTTGGGTCATACGGAAATCTCACGGAAATCACACGGAAATCACACGGGATTCTCTCAGGCACTCTCAGGGGTTAAGTTGGCAGCTTTTTAGTTCTCCGATCCTATAACATAAACATTAAAGTTCTAGTCACGGGAGCGGATGCAGCCGGAACATCTATTTACACATAACTTAGGTAAAAAGTTGCCCAAAAAGACAACGGATACAACTAGTATGGTCTCTCCGAGTATTCTAGTTATAAAATACACAAGCCTGAGAACATAGAATGTACCAAACAAGCTAGATAATCGAAAAATCATCGTAGCGTGGCCCGATTCATGTCCACATCCAAGATGGCGGTTGGGTCGTAGCTTCGGTGCTCTATCTCCCCACACTAGAAACACCGAAACTTACGTCTTATACTAGACGCACACCTCTGTGACAACCATCGGTATCATGTTAAAATACCTCTCTTCCTTCCTAGCAATCATACAGAATCAATTCATACAAGTTTCATGCGACAAATCAACTCATAGAACGATCACAGTAGAAAGCGTACTTACAGGTCAGAGTCCAGGAGCAAAGTGAGCCACGAGGCGGAGCGAACTGGTGAACCCGGATGCAGCCACCTCTAGCGGCACCCTGATGCAACGCTAGTTCACTTAACCGCCACGCTACTACAGCGCCATGCTCCCGCCACTGCCTGACGGATAATGTTACCCGGTTTTGCATGCTTAGATCAGTTACGCTCCCCGTGACTGAGGTTTTTGACTGTACGTAAACTGACTACTTCTCCACTGAGACAGGGTGGAGGGGAATTCCAGTGAATTCACCCAACAATGACACTGTTACTAGCAGCAATTTCAAGGTATCCAAACCAAGATTCAGAGCCAGTACACTACGGAGTGGGACCATTCCCTCAACATAGGTCTAACTGCAAGCCACTCACAGCTCTCATCTATATTTCTGGGTTACTCATCTCCGAAATTGATGTTGTTGGTTCTTTCCCGGCTACATGAGACGAGGTAGCCTCATGCACCGAATGGGACTTAGGTGCATTTCTCCGTCTTGCAACCTTAGTCGACTTCTCGTTGTGTTTTTAGGGTGGAGGGATCAGATCAAAATCCCCCCGGTTTGCACACAACAAGGCTAGGATCCCGGTTGTAACCGATCTGGAGGACGACGCACTCGTGTCCTTGTTACAACTTCCGCCGGGGACTCATCACGTCTCTTTCTCAACCCTCTTCCGACTTTAGCGGCAGCCTCAGCCTTCTTCGGCCTCCCTCTACGTTTGACAGTAGAGTAGACGGCAGGTGGCGTCCGAGGAGCTTTAGCTTTCGCTGCAGTTTTCGGAGGTCTCCCTCTCTTTCGAGTCGGAGGACACGGAACTGGTACGACTGGGGCCTCCGCCACAGCTTTCCGGGGTCTACCGACTTTCCGTGGCGCAGCCACAGGTTGGGGCGAATCCGGGGGATCCGGAGCTACCGAAAGGACCATTCCCTTGGTTGCCGTAGCATTGCACTCCTTATTCCGTTCCTTCCTCGGCCTTCCCCGTGGCTTAACACCTATGGAAACTTTTTCTTTCTCTCTCCGCGTCGGACACTCCGTCCCGGGCAAGACTTTGCCTCTCTCCAGTCTCAAGATATCGCGACCAGCTTCCTGCAATGCACGGAACTCTGGTGCCCTATCCAAGTTCACCACCTGGATGGGTCCGTTCTCATCGAAAGCTCGCTTAAGGTAGTCGACGTGACACCTCACAATACCTTGTGCTGTTTCTAGTTCATAGGTTGTGCCACCTATGAATCTCTTCACTTTGAAGGGCCCATCCCACTTGGGACCGATCTTCTTACTGGCCTGCGGATGGTTGTAGCGATATACAACAGCACCCACTTCAAAGCGCTTTGGGTTGGACTTTCGATCGTAGTCTCTCTTCTGGTGTATAGCGGATACGCCCAGATTCTCACGAACGAACTGATGGCCCAACCTCAACCAATGCTTCAGGTTCTCTACGAACGCTACTCTGCACGGAAAGTCCAGGCCTCCTGGTTCCACTCCATAGATCAGATCCATTGGGGTCACCAGCTCAGCGCCAAAGACCACGGCGTTAGGTGTACATAAAGTACTCGCGTGGACACTTCCACGGTATGCATGGGCAACACATGGGGCAAGCATATCCCAATCCGTGGCACTGTAGTCCGTTAGACAGGATAGCTGCTCGACTAATACTCGATTAAAGCGTTCCGCTTGTCCGTTAGACTGGGGTCTATACGGAAGGGTCAACAGCTTCTCGATGCCCAGCATTTCAAACATGCTTCTCAACAAGGCAGATCTGAATTCCGGCGCTCCGTCCGTTTGTAACGACACGGGACAACCAAAACGCAGGATCCACTCACGGAACAGCACTTCCGCACACCTCTCGGCCGTGTGGTCTGGCATAGGGTAGGCCTCCGCCCACTTTGAAAAGTGATCCGTCACCACCATCACGTGGGGTGATATGATGGACATATGCAATGTGTATTGAGGTGAATCAACTAATTGAGCTGAAAGGTTTCAGAATCGTTCATCTAAATGTCCGATCACTGTTTAATAAGATAGATGAGATCAAAAGTTTATTATACGATACAAATGTCGATATCTTATGTATTTCTGAAACATGGCTGAAGCCATCTCTGCCAGACCATATGTTTGAAATGAAGGGTTATAATATGATAAGACTTGATCGTAAGTTAGCTGGAAATGGAGGTGGGATCATGATTTATACATTGAAAAATATAGTTGTAGAGGAAATGCTTAATTTGTATATATCGGATGAAAATATTGAGATAATGAGTGTTGAAGTAAGGCCCCTGGGCCCAGCCAAATTTGGTCTAACTCTTGTTTATCGTCCCCCCTCTGGGAGTCAGCAAATATTCACTGATCATTTAATTGCTGCCTTTAATGATATTCGTGATAAGGGATTTGTTGAACAATTGTTTCTTGGTGATTTTAATGTTAACATGCTTACTCGCAATCCAAACTCTGATCGTATGAATGCTTTTATAAGAAACCAAGGTCTCACTTCGCACATTAATGAACCGACTAGGTATACTCCAACCCACTCATCATGTATAGATTTGATGTTATCCAACCTAAGATTTGCTGCATTTTCCTCAGCAATAAATATCAACTTAAGCGATCATATGGGCACTGTCCTGGTTTTAAAGAAGGAAAGAGCCAATACGCGTAGAAAGAAATCAATGGGCCGTAATTACAGTAACCTAGATGAAAACCTGATGATGAATCGCATTAGAAACATTAACTGGGATCAAGTTTTTAATGGAAATAATGAAAATAATACATGTGCTATATGGAATAATATGCTCAATATATTTGAGACTATTGTGAATGATATGTGTCCGATTAAACAGTTCCGTGTAAGAGAAAACAATGAGCCGTGGATGTCACCTGATTTGGTACGAATGATGAAATTCCGGGACTATCTGTTTAAATTAGCAAAAAATAGACGAGATAACCAAACCTACCAGCGTGCTAAATTGATACGAAATGAAGTTAACCGAGCTGTAATCCGTGCCAAATCAAACTATTACCAGAATGAACTAACCCACAATAATCATAACCCCAAGAAGTATTGGAGATGTCTTAAAAAACTTGTCAAGGGTTCCAAAGATGGGATCGAATTTGTTCGTAATCATGACGGTATCGCATTGAACGAAAAAGATAGTGCGAATTATATAAACGACTACTTTTGTAATATTAACTTTGAAACTATAAATAGACCTCTAGATACTATGAGACAAATGAATGGCGAGAGTCTCAGAATTGTTAACGATATTGGTACTGGTGAGGTGGCTGACTTAATCCAAGGGATTGATGTATCAAAATCCTCTGGCTGCTTGAAAATTCCAACTAAACTCTATAAGATTCTATTGTCTGCGATTCCTAATGAAGTGACCCGATTGTTCAATCTATGTATTGATACCTGCACATTCCCTATCGGCTGGAAGACCAGTATAGTGACACCTATCCCCAAGAAGGGTGATATCAGCTTATGCAAAAATATACGCCCCATTGGTCAGAGTCATATTTGCGGTAAGATCCTAGAACAACTGATTTACAATCAACTATATTACTTTTTTGAAGGCAACCATTATCTATCTAAACACCAACATGGTTTTAGAGAAAATTGTTCAACCTCCCAAGCAGTAAGTGACCTCGTATGGGATCTCAATATAGCCAACAATAATAACGAATACACAGTGTGCTGTTTCATAGATTTTACAACCGCATTCCCATCCATAAATCATTCTCTGCTACTGAGTAAGTTGAAGTATTATAATGTGGAAGAGAGCACTATTGAGCTACTAAGAAACTACCTGAGTGACAGAAGCCAGTGTGTTAGGGTGGGGGGCGCTATATCGGATAACCTTTCAATTAAATCCGGGATAATTCAGGGGTCAATTTTGGGACCATTACTTTTTAATATTTACATCAATGATCTGCCAAATATCAATCGAAACTGTAAGATAATAATGTATGCTGATGATGTGGTCTTATACAAGTCAGGTAAAGATATGATGGAGGTTATAAACTCTGTTGCCGAAGATGTAAATAAGTTACACGCATGGTCAATTAGCAATAAGATGAAAATCAACGAGAAGAAATCTGAGGTTATGGTATGTGGGAATAAAGCTATGTTAAAGCGCCAAGTACCACCTAACGAATTGAAGGCTGATAATTTGTCATTGAAAATTGTATCACAATTTGTATACCTGGGTATATTAATCGACAGCGAAACTTCTTTTGAACCGAACGCAAACATGATTATCAAAAGTCTTAATGGGAAGCTATATTTTTTAAGCAAAATCCGCAGATATTTAAATGACCAAGCTGCTCTACAAACCTATAAGACCATGATCTTACCTACTGTAGATTTCCAACTTATGTTTTTAACAGCCTGTACTGACAAAACAATTACCACCATACAGCGACTCCAAAACCGTGCGTTACGTATATGCCTCAGATCAGAACCTGGGACACCCACGCTTAATCTTCATAGAAATTCGAATTGTTTATTAATTAGTCGCCGAATTGAACTTAACATTGCGAAATGTGCATTTTATAAGGTTATTGAAAAACAGGAATTCCTAAGGCCGAATGTCCGCACACGCCGTGATGGCGCACCAGTATTTTTGCCACCCAGACCCCGGTCGGGAAAATTTAAAAAATCATTGTTATATAGCTTATGTACCATCTGGAATGATCTGCCTCGAGATCTTAGATTAACTGATGACTTTATAGATTTTAAGAATATTGTAAAACAGCATTTTTCAATGAACTATTAAACATAAGCGAGATAAGTGTGTATCTATTTATGTGTATAACTCCCAATGGATATGACCATATAATGATTATACCTTAGCTTTGTTCTAAGAATAACTCGTATGTTGCTGTGTTTATTTCCTATTGTTTATTGTTTGTCTAAAGCTTTGTAAGTGCTATGTCTATTTCCTATTTGTTTATTGTTTGTCTCTGGCCAGCCGAACTCAGGCAACGGCGGTATATCACCATATGGTGAGTCGTGGTTATATTAACATCAATCCTATATTCGCTTTAAATGATCTATGTAAATCTTGTAACCGTGCCTGAATAAAGACCAGTACCAAAAAAAAAAAAAATCACGTAGTTATTGCCACGCGGGGATGGACGGAATGGTCCTATGATGTCCAAACACACTCGGCTCCACCGTTCTCCGTGTAATTCCTTTTTCAAGGGGGTGATTCCGCCACCACCTCTCGTCTTCCGCATACTGCATTCCGGGCAGGCTCTCAGCCAGCGCTTCAGGTCTCCCCTCATACCTGGCCAGAAGTATTTCATCTTCGCGGCCCAGCTCGTTTTGAGGAACCCAAAGTGCCCTGCAGTCTTAGGTCCATGCATAGCATGAAACACTTCTGAGCGGAGCGCAGTAGGAATTATCTTCCGCAAGTACGTTCTTCCAGTGCTTGGCCGAACCCATTCATAGCACAAGACACCGTTTCTCATCTCCAAACTCCCCCTGTTATGGATGTAGGTACAGTATTCATCGGACTCCGCGGACAGGGACTGCTTGTCCGGGACCGGTTTAGTACCTTCCAATACATCGATAACTCTCCGGATCGTGGGGTCGCTCTGCTGGGCTTTCTGGATCACATCTTCCTGCGGCGCTAGACTGACTGTTGCCGTTGCGACAACTGCATCATGCGCTCCGCAGTCTGCACAGTCAACGCGGACACACTTCCGAGTCGGAACTCTAGAAAGGGCGTCAGCATTCACATGTTTCTTTCCGGCTCGATGGAGAATCATGCTCTGATCCAGACCGAACTCCTGCATCTGAGTCAACCAGCGTGCAAGCATGTCCGTCGGATCTTTAAAGTTCAATAGCCAACGCAGGGAGGCGTGGTCAGTTCGCACAATGAAGTTTCGGTTTCCTAACAAGTAATGCCGGAACTTCTTCAGGTAGGTTAGTACTGCTAAGAGCTCTCTCTTCGTGGCGCAGTAATTCCGTTGGGCTTTATCCAAGCTGTTGCTGGCATACCCAAGGACTACCTCCTTCTCATCTTGTATCTGCGAAAGCACACCCGCCATGCCGAACCCGCTAGCATCCGTGTCTAGGATGAATTTCCCTTCCTTTTGGGGATATCCCAGCACCGGAGCAGAGGTTAGCAACTCTTTTATGCCCTGGAAGGCCACATCACATTCCGGAGACCATTCTATGGGCTTAGAATATCTCTTCTCCCTCCCGGCGGAGTTCACAACTTCTTGCAAAGGAGCGGCAACTATCGAAAAGTTCGGCTGGAACTCACGGTAGTAGGATGCGAATCCCAAAAACTGCCGAATCTCCTTAGCATTTTTCGGAATTGGCCACTCGCGGACTTTCTGTACTTTCTTCGGGTCTGCACAGATGCCTTTGTGTGACACAATCCGACCCAAGTATTCCACTTCTCTGCGGAATAGTTCGCATTTCTTGGGTTTCAATTTCAATCCGAACTCCCGGATCTTCTCGAGCACTTGGCGTAGATTTAGGAGGCACTCCGCAAAGGCTTCCCCAAATACTACTACATCGTCCAGATATACCAGACACGCTTTCCAACGGAGATCGCCTAGCATACGATCCATCATACGTTGAAAAGTGGCAGGGGCGTTGCACAATCCAAAGCTCATTACTTTGAATTGGAACAGCCCTGCGCTAGACAGGAAAGCAGTTTTCTGCTTGCTCTCTTCGTCCATCGCGATCTGCCAATACCCACACTCCAGGTCGAGGGTGCAGAACCACTGGTTTCCGCCTAACGCCTCGACGCATTCGTCAATACGAGGGAGTGGGAAGCTATCCTTCACAGTCACGGAATTCAACTGGCGGTAATCGACACAGAAACGCTGTGAGCCATCCTTTTTACCAACCATCACGATGGGTGCTCCCCACGGACTGTTAGAATGCTCTATGCGTCCCTGCTCGTACATCCGCCAGATCTCAGCCTCCGCTAGGTCACGCTTGGCCACTGGAATCCGCCTATAGCAGAGTTTTATAGGTCTGGAATTACCAGTGTCAATCACATGTCTGACAACGTGAGTGTGGCCCGGCTCATCGCCAGGTAACGCGAAACACTCACGGAACTCAGTCAGGAGCTCCGCAACTTGCAACTTTTCACTCTGATCAGTCAAGTGCGTCTCTCTCACTAGTTTCGCTAGCGGGCATTCCGTACTCGGTGGCACCGGAATGTCAGGGGCAATCAGGTCATCATCGACTACGGACGGCAACTCCACCATCTGTATCGAGTTAATGATAGCTCTTCTAATCCCCGGATCTACCCCCTCCGGACAAGTGGCAGGGGACGATTGCAGCGTCACCTCACTCACTTTTCCGACCACCACATCAGTCTCTAGACGTAGGGACTCTCCGGACGGATTACTGAAGGCTATCACTGCTTTTTCATCCGCCGTCACATAAGTGTTAAGGCATCCCAGTGAATATTCCTTCAGCAGTCTCTGATCGGGCTCGAACATCAAACCTGTTGATGTGTCAGAGCACCTGCGAACGTCAATCTTAGCAAGTGTGACTGATCGAGGAAGGATAACCACCGCTTCCCGGAGTGTTACTTCATACCCATCCTCAGTCTCCTTAGCTTCAATCGTTTTCACAGAGGGACTCATCCGCAACGGTCGAGATCCGCGCCAATGGTGCATTTTCACAGCATCAGCGCCATTGCTCAACGCAAGCTTCCCTGAACAGTATATATTACATGAGTGCAACAAAGCAAAATCCTGAGCTAGGATCCCGGATTCGGGGCCGGCAAGACCCGTTACTACCAGACACGTAATCATATACGTCCGTTTCCCTAACGTCACGGGAATCAAGGCACATCCGTGAACAGTTATCTGCGAACCACCTCCCATCATGCACGCCAGCCGGGACGGAGCCATCGGCGGCTGTTGATGCAGGGAATCATAGAATCTCTTTGTCACAAGGCTAGTCGTCGCACCTTGGTCCCACAGAAATTCACCGATATCTCCGTTCACAGATACAGTCGCGTACCATCTCTCCGCAATGCATGCATCACGGATCTTCAGCGTTCTCTGCTCATCACCGGAAACCTGCTGAACGACGGCAAGGTTGTCGGGACCTTCCTCCACGACTAACACTTGACCGACAACAGCTCGGAGTTCTGCACGACCCCATAGCACGTCAGGATCGCTATCTGCAAAACTATCCACTGGATCAACTCCGATCCCTGGATGAGTAGTCTCATCAGACGACCAACTAGTATCCGTTTTCGGTAACGGGCAGCTATCTTGTATTACTCTACCCGCTTCCCTACACACGGGCGTCAGAGCCTCACTCCCATCTTCCGCGTGTTGTGCAGATACCACACGAATTGTAGTACTGCGGAGCGCCATCGACTCCCCGGATCGCACTTCGCGCTCTATGCGGTCCGGTTGGAGTTTTCCGACTCAGAGGTTTTCCCGTCGGTAATCGCCTTGAGTTCGGAATCTCCCTTCTTCGCTTTCTTGGGACAGTTGGCGATGTAATGCCCTTCCTGTCCGCAAGCATAGCACCTTCCGCGGGGCCTCTCCGATTTCCCTCTCCACTGAGAAGTACTACCGGAAGTCCTTCCGCTCCCGTTGCGTCCCTGTCCGCCCTTCCAAGTTTGCAAGACCTGGATCACAGCGGCTTGCAGACCATCTTCTGACGAATCTGAAGCACTCGCTGCGCTTGTGGCCTGGACAATCGCTCTCCGCGATGCTCTTCGCGAAGGTCTGCTATTGGGTGCAGGGATCTCCGGAACAACCAGGGCAGCCTCCGCTGCATTGATGGTCGTAACTGAGCGAGAATCCAATTGACAAGATTCCCATACCTCCGCCCAATCTACAGCGCTTTGCAAGTCCCGTGGTTGCTTTAGACGCACCCACGCGGACATCTCAGCGTTTGTGACCCCTTGCAAAAAAATGCGCAGGGACACAGCTCTCAATGTGTTGTCCATGCGACCGAACGACTTTCGGCCCTTCCGTGCCACCTCATTGGCGAACAAGCGAACGGCTTGTCCTGGGGTCTGTCTACAGTTGTAGAACTCAGCCTGCAACCGGAACTTGGACCTTTCTCCGTAGTTCGCATCCATGTGCTCAACGAACTGCCGGAGATTTACGTCCACTGGCAGGTCACCCATTTCTGCCAGCTGCTTGCGTGTGCCGCACCTCAATTGTCGAAGCAACTGAGCAGATGTC